>CAXAMN010005335.1:1197160-1364506 GCA_963970005.1 Durusdinium trenchii | reverse complement strand
TCTCACTGTCTCTCTCTCTCTCTCTCTCATCTCTCTCATCTCTTTCTCATCTCTTTCTCATCTCTCTCATCTCTCTCTCCTCTCTCTCTCTCTCTCTCCTCTCTGTCTCTCGTCTTTCCGTCTCTCTTCTCTCTCTTCTCTCGCAGGAGGATCCGGGCAAAGAGCCACATATAAAGGACTCTTCACCCCTGCCTCCAAAAAGAGCGCCGTGTTTTTTCCTACCTCGCTGCCCTCCACTTTCCCATTCTGGAGCGCTAGCTTTCGCCCCCCCCTTGGCCTCAAGTCAATACCTTCCAATGAAATTGGAATTTTATGTTTTGTTGAGACCCATGGACCTTGATTCTATACAGAAACAGGTTTTTAATAGATATTTTTGAGACCCATGACCCTTGATTCTACAGAGAACCAGGTTCAGACTACAACTCGGCAACACCTGTTCGGGAGTACCTTGGGACCTGCAGTTTTATAGACAAAAACCCTCAATTCACAACTTTCAACAGCTTTTGACAGAATAATGGCCCTCAATTCTATAGAGCTGAATCTTTGTATTTGGGCTCTTTTCCAATGTTATCCTCAATTTTATAGGGTCAAAAAGTGACCCTCATTGGAGGGGGGTTGGTCCCATCATTTCAGCACTATAAAATCGCACCCCCCGAGGTACCCACTTAATACCAACCCCGATGTGTAAGTATAGTTTCTGCAGGGAAGGTTGTTTGTCATACATTTTGGACATCCACACGCCTTAGATCTGTTCAGGCTCCTTCAGAGGAGCAGCTCACGAATGAGTCGCCTGGCTGCGTCGCCGGCAGCCACCGAGAGGGGAACCACTGTGACGCTAGGTTTCTTGATCGTGGAACCCTTTGAACTTTGGGTTTGGTTTGGATGGTTCTTTTGGACCTCCTCTATACAGTTTGAGTTTGTTTCACTTCCATGGGTGAAAACGATCAAATCTGAAAACGATCAACACGCACATCTTCGACCATTCTTTCCGCGCACTTCGGGCTGCACGCTCTGACCTTGGACCACCCAGGGGTGTCCTCCCCTGTTCACAGGTTCCGAGAGATCAGGACCCGAAGTAGCAGCGATCACCGGATTGGTCCTGTCTGAGACACTGGAGGTTCATACAGTGTAGGGTCGTCTACCTGGCTTTGGTCTGCCCGGATGATCTCCAGATCTTCCACATCGGTGGATGTGGGTGGCTGGGCCGCATGGGCCACATGGGGAAGACCCCATGTTCAAGACCAAACAGGGGGGTGAACTGCACTTTGGAACGTGAGACCGGAGGGTATTTGATGGGAATCAGTTAGCCCCAGACATGGGAGAAGTGTGACCTTTCATGAGTCGATGGATTCTTCTTGCCGCCGCACAGCGAGGCAAGCGGCCCTGCAGGCAGAGGTCAACCGAGAGAAACAGCTGGCAGCGCCTGGGCAGACACGAGACTCTCCCTGGTGTCAGGTGCCAGTCCTCCCCCAAAAATGCGTTAGAACATGGAAGTGAGGTGTTCTTTGCACCGTGCAACATGGCTTGCAGATCTCTTTGGGCTTTGTGGCCAAGGGGATGATGAACATTCATGATACTGGAAGTCTTTGTTTCGGAATCCGGAAGCCACTCTAAGAACATCACCAAATGATGATGTGACTGCGACAGCAGAACCTTCGCATCCACTTGAGGGTGGGACGGTGGCACCCTTCAAAAAGACATACAAAAAATGTTACTAGTAGCGATGGCCTCCAACCTAATGGCGATGGCCTCCACCTATATATAGTACCAGGGGCCCTCAAAACCATGAAAAACACAGGTTTTCACATACAAAAACCATGCTTTTTGCTAGGGGAAACCTGTTTTATATGGTTTGTGGGGCCCCTGGTAGCTTCTTAATTGTGCTTCAATTCGAATTCTCTTCCCGTAGGTTCTTGTGAAGGGATATTTATAATACCTCGATGTCCACTCACTCACGCGACGAGTTCGCAAGTTCCAGCTTCGCCCCCAACACCTGAGGGTCCTGGGTTTGGTTTCTACTACACTCCAAGTCACTGTCCATGGAAGTGGAAAACCACCTTTTTCTAGAGTTTTTCCTCCAGGAGGCCACTCTTCTCATTGCCCCCTGAGGCAATGGAGGAGTCCGCCGATGAGCTCGCCGAAGGTGGACAACGGGTCTCTCCAAGTGGGGCAGCCGGGACAGTTTTCTTCATTTTACATATACTTGCATACATTTGCGGGATAGATTGGGACAGAAATCATCTCTTCAATCACGCACAGAAGGGCGCAGGGTTTGAGAGATTGACTTACTTTACTGGCCTGTTTTGACCCTCTTCCAACCACCGCGGAGGCAAGCTGACGGCGGCCGTCGACCACGCCTACGCCCTGGCGGAGTCCGCGCGCGTCTGGGCGGAGCGAGCCTCCGCGCTTGTGGACGCCAGGGGCCCCTGGAGAGGCGAGAACGGGTGGTGGGTGGCTGGAACACTCGGAGTGCCAGAGATGCGACTCGAAAACACCAGAGGAGTGGATCAGTTCTGCGGAGTCGTAGATCAGGACACATCCCTGGACACAGAACGCTTGCATACGCTTGCGATCTTTAGTTTTTGACTATTGGCTCGTCCTGCAGAATTTCAGGAATTTCAGAGGAACTTTCGCCGGGCATAGTACTACACTCTCATGCCGGGACCACTTCCCTTTTTTGAGAGCGGCCCAGCAGGATGGATGAGTCAATGAGGGCTTGATGCTTGGGATGGTTTGACACACTTTCAGAAGTTCTATTGCAGGCCATTGCAGGCACAAGTTATATTGTTATTTTAATATATTCTCTTTAAAGATGCAAGACATGCATCTCTCTTGATGAATCCCTTCCCTCCAAGCCAGGAGCCTACGTTTCTGGTGGCCCATGAGCCATAGCCTATGTAGGATGCTATCAACATCCCTCAACGCCTCGTGGCGACTCGTGGCGACTCGTGGCGCATGGCCGAACCGCCGCTTCCGAGGCCACTCGTGCCGAACAGGCGGATCAGGAAGCTGTGCCTCGGTTCGGAGTATAGGATGCACAACCATGCCAGGGAGTTGTTGGCCCAAAAGTAGACGTCAGATGACATCAGATATAGAAGCGATTTCCAGCACCAATGGCTTAGTAGCTGCTTGTTTTCATCAGACTTGCTTTTCTTGAACTGTGGCGCAGACCGCTGCGGGCCCTGATTTTCGAATCGTTGGAGAACTGCCACCCGCGGGTTTCCCCGGGGTCATTCCATGGAACTCTGTCGCCAAGTTAGCTTGTTGGTGCAGCAGCCGCTTCACAAGTTCCTGCAGGTGACCTGGTTTTTGAGAGTTACAGGAGTAGTCAGGAGTACACGAATTGTCACATTATTGCTTTCTGGACATAGAACCCTTTGGAAGAACGGCTTTCCCACGGCTGAGTGGGGAGCCACCAGGGTGGTCAATTCAATCCACTGGTCTCCTGTTCCACTGGTCTGTGCATCCGAGGTGGACATTGCGCAGCTAGGCCGCAGAATGGTTCAAACGTCCAACGATCATGTTCTTGTGGCGCACGAAGGGATCCAGCATGGGCGCCAGACTGAACCTCGGTGAGGCTATATGTTGTGACAAGCAATCCATGGGGATGAACAATGGTTTGTTCTTTACAACCACTTTTTTGGTACATCCACATACTGTGTTCCAGTCCTGTGATTGGTATGGTGGCCAACGTAGATTGTCCTGAATGGGGGTGTGAGCAAAAGATCTCGGGATAAATTGTTCAATCGAGCCTGGTTCTCTGAACACCTGTGATTTGACATGCGATCGACACAGTGGTCGGTTGGGTCGTGGACAAGATAGGCCATATTCAACAGATTATATGCTATCATATGCTTATAGCTTACAACAGCTTTCAGCAAAACAAAGCCATGACAATCTTCTACCCGCTGGATGTCTCTACATGTTTAAACCCTTCAAGAAGCAAGGACTCCTGGCCACTCATGCTTGCAAGAGCATAGCTTCTGTGGCCTCAGGCAATCAGAAACTCAGTGGTAGTTCACTTCATCCAGTTCCTTCCCTTCGTTTTGGTCTCGAAATGCTTTTGGACACCTGTCCCACGAAAAACCACTCAGGACGGATCTGGCCAAGGTGGCCCGGCGTGCTGGCACGGTCCGAGGGCCCAACGCGCGGGCGGTGTCTCAACCGGGGGTCCCATCCCTGTCGTCAGACGGCAGAGCCGAAGAAGACGGGACGGGAATCCGATCCGGTCACGGATCGTCACCGGCGTGATCGCTGCGTGCACATTTTCAAGATCTAACGAGCGGCCGTCGCCAGTGGAGGTCACCGACGTAGGATGTGAAACAAGAAAGATGATCTCGATACCACCCTGCAGAGACGTTTAAAAGAATTCACACATGTGAGAACACATTTGACATGAGAGCACGCAAAAAGAAAGTTACACAGGCACACATGATGCCTCCTGGGCTCCAGTGATTGGGGGCCAGGAAGAGCGAACGATTGGGTGCCAACGCAAAGCCAAGTGCTTTGAGTGGTGAAGCCCTTGAAGTGACCTTTGGTTTTGAGAAGGCCAGTGTTTTTTTCATGCGAAGGCCGATGTTGTTATGCAACATCGATGGCCATTTGCGAGAGACTCCGTTCAATTTTCAGGGTGCGGCCATGATTTGAATCCATCATTGTGCTTTTTCCTGCTTTTTTTTTTTTCTGGGATATGAACATTTTCCAGAGCTGAGACATTTGAGAAGAACGGCCAAGTTCGAATGACATGAGAACCACCTGAGAATCAGTGTGGACCACGTAAAACCCCGCCCATGGCCATTCGTCGAGTTCATGAAGGTGCATCTTCGCAACTTCATGGTAACCGTAGTTGCCTTCGTCTTCGTACTGTTTTTCGCAAAAAACCTTCTGACGAAAATGACTATCAATGTGAGTTCCAGCTTAGCCTCAGCTGAAAGGTTCCCCACATGGAAAGCCAACCGTGTTCGCCTCCGAGGCGCTCATGGGCGCGAACGCCTCCTTGCAGGCGCTGGACACCGCGAGGCCGCGAGGAACGGAGGGACGTCCCGGCCAATGGTGGCAACGCGGATGGCGGTTTTCTCAGATGAAGGATTCTCAGGTGGGTGAAAGAATGACCTTTGCGAATGGCGGCTCCCTCCAACAATGTAGAGAATTTGCTTGGAGAAGTTGTTTTGGAACTTTTAGCCCTTGTGTGCTTCCCCAAGTTGGTGTTCAAACAGGATAGCAGTGCAGTATTTGGTGCATCAATCAGGGTCATTTGAGACTGAACATGACCGATGCACAAGATCACCGCAAATGGACAGGGGGATTAGCATGAGACCTGGTAGAGCCCGTTTTGGTGGTACTTCAAAGGCACAGGCCCTACTTTGAGCACCTGGGAAAGGCCAATATGATGTATCGCCGTTTGAGAACACACCAAATTACAGTTCAAGTCCAATCAAACACAGACACTTCATGCATAATAGGCAGATACATAGCGTTCCATATGGATATATTTGGGAATTGGTTGCTTTCACTGCCCCTGCCATTGTTTTCCTGAACTCATAGGGCTCCCATGATGACACCCTTGTGGGCGCATGGTGGTTCAGGACGGAAAACAACAGCAGCTGGTGCGGTTTCGCGGTCGGGGTGATGCCGGTGTCTTTGGTCAAGTCGTGGCTGCCAGGTTCAACTTGGAGGTCCAAGAGAAGTTGGAGGATGTGGATCCTCAGATGGAGGCACAGCTGATCTCACTTGTTGGCCCGCGCGATTCGCATGTGAGTGTTTTCTGCAAAAAAGCAGTGCCGTATCTCAGAGACATGTTGAGTTGACCATCATCATCAAGCGCCCCTGCAACAGATTCAGGCACCAGAACCATCCTTTGTTGTTTTTGTTTCTCCTTCACCAGAACCATCCTTTGGATCCTTCACCTGTTCCACACACGTCGACGTGTGGGAACCCCCAAATCTCGACACCTCAACACCTCCCCAACGCAGCGAACCAGCGAAGAGGTCTATGTCCTCGCGAAGACCGCCCAGGCCGCGACCAAGGCAGGGCTGTAGCGAGAGATGGATCCACTGAAGCACGTCCGAACAATTCTCGGACGAGAGACACCGCTTGCAGATGCAACCACGCTGTGTTTCAACTGGCCTACCACGCTGGTCTACCACACGAGTCCAGTCTCATCTTCCATGAACTGGACGCCAGTACTGCATGTTCAGGTTCTATGATGTTCGTGATTTCGATGTGTGTGTTTTGTTTTGCCATGTCCTTTCGTCCTTTCAGATCCTTTCGTCCTTTCAGATCCTGCTTGCCCGAGGCCAGTGACGCCATGCATATGGCCTTGCAGGCACCAGCGCAGAGCCGTAGCCTTGGTCTGAATAACCAGTTGACCTCACAAGCCATACCTAGACCCCGCAAAAGACATGTTTTTTTTCTGGTGGGGGCAATTTTCAGGCGAAGCTCAAAAAAACAACACAACAAGCAGTTTTATGTCGTTTTTTGTCACATCTGCGTTGATTTTTGTTACTTCTGCGTCATTTTGGCGTCATGTTTTCTATCGCGAACTTGCTGCATGTTTCTGTGTCATGTTTTCTGGCGAGACGGAAAAAACGACATCGTTTCAGGGTCCAAGTATGGATTGATCGTCTAGGACAAACTGCTGGGATGTAGTTGGTTGCTGTTGCTGTGGTTGTGGTTGTTGCCGTGGTTGTGGTTGTGGTTGTGGTTGTGGTTGTGGTTGTGGTGGTGGTGGTGGTGGTCGTCGTCGTCGTCGTCGTCGTCGTCGAAGGATTGGAACTCTCGATGGTTCAGCAGGTTTTGAGATCTACGTTCGTGATCCTGGTTCCTCAGAGTCGGGAGGACAAGTTTACAAGCTGCTGACAAACTTTCAACAACAGGCTACTTGCATCAACTCAGGGAAAAACATGCCTTTGAGACGGGAGTGAGATGTGAGTCTGACCATTCTCTATTTCCTTCCTTAGCCTTCAGCCTTCTGAAGGCACCTGCCTGCTGGGCGCAGGGTCGAACGCTCCAGCGAGGTGCCGGTGACGCGACCTGTCGTTGGCAGGTGGCGACCCGTGCGCAGAACTTAGCGGATGAGGCGGGAAAGATGGATCGCAGGTGGTGCCACAAGGAGAAAACGCGCAGTTGGCGGTCGCATGCGGTCGCAATGGCGGTCTTTGTCCAATGGGGAGCGACTCCTGCCATAAACGGGGCAGCGACTCCTGCCATTTCATACCCGGGCACCGGGCCACCATACTCGTATCTACAAGCAGCTAGCTTTGGTCTGGCTTTTTACTGCGCAACAACACAACATTAACATCTCCCGCTGACCGTGGTGGCAAACAGACTCTTTCCTGTCTTGAAGTTTGAGCCACGGGGAGTTCATGGAAGTGTGCAAATGAATATGCAACTTCCGACGGATAACTCGAACCGTTGAGTTGGGTCATCCCCCGAACAGGAGTCCACACTATACAATACATAATTGCATCACAATACATTATACATATTTGTAGTATATATGGGTGTCAGTTTGTTAAAATAGGGAAACCTCCCAAAGACACCCCGGAAGAAGGGAAATAGATCAAACCCCCATATACATATTGCATATGACATATCATATATAGATCCTAAGAATCCGGCCTGAACCAAGGGCTTTGGAACCGGGCCCGGACGCCCAAAAAAAGAAGGGTCCGACCCCTCCCACGGAGGGTGGCCTAACCGCCTCACCAATGGATGTTGCGACCATCGCCGCACTGCCTCAGTGGACGGATGAGCAAAGCCAATCCTCCTTTGGTGCTTGTGCCCTCGGAGAATGGTTCACATGCTGGCCAAGGGTCCGGGGTGTTCAGGGATGATGGAACCCTTTGATTCCGATTGATTCCTTTGAGTCGAAACCACCAACCAGTGGCCCTAGCCGCCCTCCCAGAGCACCACCGGCCCTACCAAAGCCGAGGCCTGAGCGGACGGCCGTGCACTCCCCGTCCGTCCGAGACGGGCGCGAGGCCATCTCCCACGGCGTCACCAGCATGCCGAAGCTCCGTGTCACCGACGTCCAGCTGGCACCGCTGAATGAGGCGCCGGTTGGCCCCACCGGTGTCCGAACGGGTTCCAACGACGACGTGGAGCCGTGCAGGGGCCGTGGAGCCGTGGGGGGGCCGTGGGGGGGCTGGGGCAAGGTGAGGTGAGGACCGCAGGGGTGCCACCAGACTCGTCTTTGGGAGGTGGAAGAATCAGAAGAGGGCCACGGATGAGGGCCACGCAGACTCCGAGGTTCCTTCCATGCCAGGGCTCCTCCATCCTTTTGTGGGCATTTTGGCAAATTAGGCCAGGAACCTGAGGCAACTTGAAGTAGGAAATTTTTGAAGACTAACATGGGTGCAGCTGTAGCTGTTTGTGGCCACAAGCACTTGTTGGAAGAGAGTCCAGGAACCTTCAGGTCTCTAAAACTTCAACAACATGGACTCAATATAGCTATACTAGAGTTACTAGAGCAAATGTAGATATAAATATAGGGTCCATTGCCTAGTTTGTATGCTTGCTGCTCACGTCAAAAAAAACACATTACAACCCATACTCTTTGGACCTTCTCTCCGGTCTGATCCGACGCTAGCTCTCGCCCGATCCGGCCGCGGATCAGGCCCCGGCTCGGTTCGATCCACTGCTTTCGGTTCGTCTGAATGCCCCTCTTCCACGTCCAACTCCCAGAGCCACGTGGCTGACAGGGGTGGGTGGTGTGTCCACCCCTGTCGACACGGGGGCCAAGTGGCTTAATTTCACCCCTGTCAGACACGGGCTCTGGTGACTCATCCTGGCTGTGCCATCGGGAAACACACGTTCACTTTCACCAGTCTGATCAGAGAAGTCGTTTTGTGGTTCTTGCAAACGCACGTCGTTTTCTTGGTCTAGACGAGTGAGGCGGAAGGTGCTGACTTCGATGACAACCAGGACATTTGAGGGTGCGTTAACTGTATCAAGGGGTGCAAGGGTAGCTATCCAATTGTTGCACAAGTGGTGTTACCAATGGATTAGGCTTATGATCATTGTGATTCCTCTGGGGCTATTTGGACCGGGACTCATTGTGTTCGAGACTTCGGGTTGAGATCGCGCAGTGCAAAACGCGTGGAAGAAAGACCATTCAACCCGGCATATGAGTGCTTGAAGTAGTCGAGGCCGACTGTCATGATAAAGGATAAAGTATGATAAAGTCATTTTCTCGAACAAAAATGAGCATCATGCCAGAGCACCAGGAGCACTCGCCAGAGGAGTTGAGCAGCCATGGGAAGGAGGCAGGACTTGGCAGTGGAGAGGATGAGGCTGATTGGAGGTGAATCAAGAGGATCATGACTGGTTGGCTGGTTGGTTGATGTTCTTGCTTCTTGGCTGGCAAGGAAGGCTCAATTTCTTAAATGCCAAGTATTTTCTTCAACCAACAATGGCAATGTTAAGAACAAGTTACATAACTAACTGATACTAACTCAATATTGTCTTCCATTCTACAATGGGATTGCCAGTCTCAACAAGCCCACTCCAGCTTTTTCACCTCAGTACTTGTCTGCGGTCATGCGTCTCTCCCTTGGGTGAATCACAGTGTTCGACTTCACCAGACGGCAGGAAGATCCGATCAATACATGACCTGGATCGAAGCAACGCACCTATATAGGTCATTCAGCTTAGACATTGAGCGCACTAAGCTGAATTCTCCCCAGGTTCTCCGTGCAAAGCAGAAGGTGGATAAGATGGATGATGGAGCACCCATGGGCACCGACCCTGGACCGGCCGCGAAGCTCGCTTCGAGCATCGGACCGATGGGCCCACAGCTTTATTAGTCTTCCCTTTCCTTTTGCCCATGGCTTCGGATGTTACCGTATGTTCACCTAGCCTATATATATTATATTATATATTATTATATTATATTATATACAATATAGTTTTACATTATATCAAAGATATTAAGAGTGTGATAGTTTTTGTATTGTGACTGGGTAGACCAATCGATCGCCCAAACCTGGTGACTCCAGAACAAAACTTGCCCCCAACCTCGCACAAGGCAATGCGCCTATTAGGAAAGCATGGCTGGTCTCCAAATACGTCGGGTGTTGCCATGCCTTTGCATGCATTGACAAAAATTCAGGAGTGGCCCCGCTTATGGCAATCAGGTCGTAGCGTTCACTGGGATGGACAAGGCTGGCCCCAGGAAAGCGTTGGCATTCACAGGAGGGCCCATGGCCCGCTAAAGTCACGGTATTTACACGAAAGGCGGAGACTGGCTGGACTAGTGTGGGGAGGGGGCTGCTGTGGTCTCCACATCTATCCATAGTCCCAGCAACATTTTCACCAAAACGATGTTCTTACTGCGATGCCAGCATTCCTGGGTTTTAGCTTCGTCTTCATAAACTTTCCAGTTCGGAAAAGCGAACACCCATGTTTTTGCTGGGGCCTTTTGGGTTTGCTTCCTGGCCCACTCCTGCCGCCATTTAGGCGCATTGGCACATGGCTTTCTACGGAAAGGGATGTCTCTCCATTTGCATGTCGCTCCATGTACTGCTGCTCTCTCACGCTCTCTTTATCGCCTGCTTTTGGACCCGTGCTTTGGTTGACTTGCCTTGGCCCCGCGTGTGGCCCCGACAGTTGCGGTCTTCGCAGTCTCAGTATAGTGAGCCCGTCTTCTGTGGCCCCTTGCGTGGCTCCGCTTGGCCGTTCTATTTACAGGAGTGGCCCCGCTGACCCCAAGCTTACAAACTTTTTAGCCGGTGTGGAGCCATTTGATGAGGGACAAGCCGTGTATTTGATGAAGGGCGGGGCATTGCTAACTCCACCCTCGCAACTGCACTTTTCTAGCGTTGTATCAGGGGGTGCTTCCAAACGGTGCCGTGCTGCACTGGTGGGGATGACACTAGATCGAATAAGTGATTCTGCAACGCAAAAAAGCAGGCCCCAACAACAACTTGAGAAAAGACTGTTCGGTGTGGAGGACCCTCGAAGTACTGCGAAAGGCCCGTTGGGTGAGACAACGGACAGAGCGCTAGTGACATGCAATTTTTTAATGTGCCAGCAGCGTGTTGCAAGATTCTATACCGGCACTCGCTCAAAAATGTGTTCTTCAGTCGATCTTTTGGCCCCAAAGCTGGGTCCATTTTCTGGCCACCAAAGCCGGGCCGTCACTTCTTCCGAACGCTAGCCCTGTTTTGGGACCATGAAGCTGCGCAAGTGCAACAGCACAATTTGACCGATCCGGAATGATTTTTTTAAAATAATTTGTGGGCTGCACCAGGCAACGCACGGGCAACATGTTTGAATTGGACACACGCATTTGTGTCATATACATATATATATATACTTCAGGCAGACAAACGTTTACGCTTGTTAACCTTCTTACAAAACACTCTGAGGTCAACGACGGATCGAATTAACAAGTCTAATTTTCGTGACAGGCGTGGGACGGTCAATTATCACACTCTTTTAAATTTACAATAATAAAAGGCTTTCCGGGGTGACAAATGACCGCCCACACCTTCCTTGTCTCATGGTGTAGGATTCTAGGGGATAGGGTTGTCATGAGTCTCAACATCAACAAGCGCAACTTTCTTCTGGCCAGTGTATATATAAGATTATATAAGTGCATCATGCACACTGTAGAATGCAGCAGAATGCCCTACAATACTTCTAAGTTTTCACTGACCCCTTAAGTGAGGGACCCACCAGAAACACCAGAATGAAACAGGCCAATTGACCAGCAATGACCATCAACTTGACAACCATGGGCCGATCCAATAGTCGATGGTGGGAACCAAAGTCGGTGGCTCGGAAAAAAATTGTAGACTTGCAGTAGTTGACATCTTTGTAGCTTGCAATTGCCGAAAACACGGTATATCGTTCCAAAAACATGGTACCTTTGGGCCGGGGAAATTCGTGTCCCAAAATTCGCCATATCCAAGTTTCACATCCGTTTCTCTGAGCCGCGTGCCATTTCAGATTTGCACCATGCCCAGGTCTCACCTCAGCTGGTTGCAAATGCGACCCGCAGGCCGACGGGGTGTCGTTTCGAAGGGAGAACTGGAAGGCTCATGCCAAACCAGTAGTGTTCTACCACAAAAACTTTCAAATAGGTCTAATGACTTGGCTTTACCCGCCCACCACAGTTTTCCGACTCAGATTCAACAAAGGATTTTTGTTGCAACTATTAAGGCCCTAGAAACCGTGGATTTGCAATTGTGACGATTTTGCAACAACATTGCTCTTTTGAGGTCATGTACTATCATATATATATATACTGTACACAAGAACTGCTGTTGAAGTGACGCTGAACAAGACCAAGACCACTCGCAGCCGGCATGGGGTCGACACCAATGCCAGAGCTCCAACTTGAAGGGCCCGTTGCAGTTTGTGGATCAATTGCGTGGCTCAATAGACCTACTTGTAGGAAGCTTCCCAAGTGCTGGTTCCGGCAACACCGTTCCAGGGACCGCGGATGTTTGATGAATCAAAAGACCACACATGGCCAGTGTTTTGTTTTTGTGGGACTGTTACAATTTTTGCCAAACACATCATGAAACATATCGCCCACTGAAGCATTCCCGCTTTTTTCCATGAGATTTGCAAGGTTGTCCGGCCAATCCCAACATTCTCCACCAGTTGTAGACCATGATAGACCGATGCTGAAGAACGTCCCCACTTCTGTGCAGGCCAAGTGTGCCTTGCAGGGGCGCTCCTTCACATGGTGCCGCATAGGCGGATCGAGAAAAAACAGTTTTTTCTTCCGATGAGGTCCAGGACCCAAGATATGAAGAATCAAGACTTCGACTTCTGCGATCCAGGTAGAGTTTGCATCCCTTGAGCTCTCATTTATAGAAGCCACCTTGCAACCTAGAACAGCTAGGCATAGTTAGGCATATAATATTTATCCGGTGATCAGATCATGATCTGCTCCCAAATCGCTTGGGTCCCTGGCACAGTGACGCGGTCCCGACCGACACATGGACGGAGGTGGTGGCACTTGCTCCCTGCTGTCCTCAAAGGCACAGAAAGAGCATCCACTGGCATCCTGACAGCACGGATCGTGCAGAAGAATTGAAGGCTGATGTGGAGTACATGCCTGACGCCAACAATCCATCCAGTCAAACTCTTTGGGCTATGATCCCCCTTCTTGTCTTTATGTGTTTGTGGTGAACTAAAGCCGCTAGTGCGATGCCATGGCCACCTGAGAACAGCAAAGGTCATAGGGCATTGTCCAGACCCACAAAAGTCGGACTGGCATTACTTCCATCAACAACCAGATGGAGAGGGAGATGCTTGTGAGATCAACAACCGGACTGGCATAACCGGACTGGCATTAATTCGCACAAGTCGGCTCCATGTGAGATTAGGACACTCAAGCCACCCGCCTATGTTCACCAATTTTCACCGAGCCGTCTTCAAGCACTCCATGACTTCCATCCACCGCCATGCCCTGGTGCCCTGGCACCATTCCGCTGCGAGCCTCTTGGATCGCCGCCGAGGATCCGGCGCTCCACGACCATGGCCTCTACAAACCAGGCGTCCGTTGGTCGTGGTGAAGACGGTGGGGGATTGAGGGGATCAAGATGGAGAACATTGGGTCGCGTGGAAAGCATTGGTTTGCCGCAAATGTATGGACATGGTCTTCCATGGTCTTCCCCAAAAATGACCAGCTGATAGAAGTGGTGTGGAAAGCTTCGCTTGTCTGAAGGAGCAAGTAGAACGTATGGCTCTAGACCTTAGTCGGCAACACTTCCTAAAGCTTCACAGTTCTGACCCAGCTGAGACTTCTTGGAAAATATGACAATCACATCACATTGATAATCACATCCGTGATCCCAAATGAGCAAGCATCCCCAATATCAACCCACGCTGCTCATCCGTTCCGCTGCTTGGAACTCGCTGTGTACTGAAAACAGGCAAACCCATGAGCACACTTTAGATCATGCCGTTTGGAAGATCTATTGAAAAGGATTGAAAAGGCAGGTTCCCTTGCTCTGGAACCCCGTCCGGAACTTGTGGAATGGGCCCGGAACTCGCTTGATCTCTGCCTTAATCGACGAAGGAGTTATATAGTCTCCTTCCAAGTCTCTGCTTGGCAAAGATTACAAGATCTTTGGGTCGAATTGCAAGATCTCGGGCTTTTCCAATCTTGGTGGAGAAGGCCATGCATCTCCATGTTGGAGGAGAAGATTCCAGATCCACTTGCCCTTCTGTCGCGTCGGCACCGGAGAGCACCTTTGACCTATCAGACAAGCTGACCTTCGCGAAGGTCGGCTCGCCGGGGGCAGCCGACATCAGCCGACAGTGGCGTGCTGGTGCCAGCGGCCTGTGCCGCCAGCCTTGTTGTAAGACCAATTGACAGGGCTACCGGCATCATGACTGAGGACCAAATGTATGGGCAAGATGCTTGGAATTTGCCCCCTTTGGAGTCGTCGAGATGCACTTAGACACATAGAATCCAAAGGTAGTAAAATTTCAGAATTTTCGGATGAACAAGACTGCCAAGTGCAGTCGCTTCACCTGGATCATGAAAGTCTAAGCATGCGACCCACTGCTCACTACCAAAAAATGCAGCCAAATTAAGAACTTATACGGGTGAAACGCTGTTTTTTCAAATGTGAAATCATGCATTGTCCTTAATTAGGCACTACCCATTTAGCATGTAAAAATCACAGGGTTCTTGAAAAGAGGAAAAGGGCAATGCCTGAGTAAGGCTTATTAGGGATCGATCTGACACATTCTCAAGAGCGGTTTAGGCCGCAGTATTTTGCAAATTGAGCACCGTCCAAAAAGGTCGGAACCAAAAGCTTTATGTCGGTAGGTCTTACATTGAGCAAGCACTGAAAACCGATGAGGAAAACCCAAGACCGATGCCTTTGTATCATACATACATACATACCTACATACGTACGTACGTCATACTACTACTACTGCTGCTGCTGCTACTACTACTACTACTCCTACTACTGCTGCTGCTGCTACTGCTACTCCTACTCCTGCTCCTACTACTACTACTACTACTACTACTACTACTACTACTACTACTACTACGACTACGACTATGACTACGACTACGACTACGACTACGACTACGACTACTGCCACCACCGCAACTGCCACCGCCAATTATTGGCGGCCACTGGTCCTTGAAGGGGGAATGAGGGCAATGCCTATTAAGAGCTCATTGGTCATCGCTAGTAGGTTGGAGGCCATCGCTACACTTGTGAGGCCATCGCTAGTAGTTTGGAGGCCATCGCAAGTAGTTTGGAATTCCGTGTCACACGGTTTCGTTCATAAGACTTGTCATTTGGAATGGGGTAAGCAAATGATCTCTTAGGTGGGGCTGATTCAAGTGAAATGGAAATGAGACCAAAACACGGGTGACTTCCAGATCCAATGGCAAATCGACCCGTTTCTCCGTATAGCTTCGCAAGTTTTGAGGTCAACGCATCCCTTTCAACACGATTTCGCCCAATCGGCATGAATTAAACATGCACTAATTAGGGATGACCGCCGAACCGACATAGAATTCACAACTGTTTCTATGTTGAAAACGGAGAAGGCCAAAATAAACAAGTTGGGTCAGTTGGCCCTTAAAAAGTGGCCTAAGTCTGGTGAGTGGGTTTCTTAATTGGGCCTGATTAGAGGTCAATTAAGTCTCTAATCCACCCTTAACAAGGGTTTCGCACATTCTGTCATTTTTTCACTCTGGGGTAGTGGGCAGTGGGGTGGTGTAGTCAGAACCTCAGCACGACGTCTCGTTCTCGCGCCACACGCGATCGCACCGCGCCTTTGCAGGTGGACCGGAAGCCACCAAGGAGAGAGGCACCGAGAAGGGCGAGGATTCAGGTTGTTGTGTTCTTTTTTCAGCAAAGAAGACAGGTGTTTGTCGTGTGATTCAACTGGAGGAAGAGGTGTGCTTTTTTCCTGTGGCGTTTTCCCCGCCTGCCAGGTGAGGGTTGTTATATTTTATCAGAGCTCTTCTCTTCTTCTCCTCTCCTCGTCTCCTCTCCTCGCCAGCTCCAGATCGAAATACCGGACCTCGACAGCAAGCCTGCGCCAGATTGCAGTGGGCACTACCGGACATCAACAGCAAGCGCCAGATCGCAGTAGGCGCTACCGGACCTCAGCAGCAAGCGCCAGATCGCAGTGGGCACTCCTGGACCTCAACAGCAGGCGCCAGATCGCAGTGGGCACTACTGGACCTCAACAGCAATCACCCGATCCTAGTGCGCACTACTGGACCTCAACGGCAAGTGCCAGATCGCAACGGCAAACACACAATCACAAACACACAACCACAGAGACACACAGTCACAAACACAGTCGCAAACACACACACAATCAGAAACACGCAATCGCAAACACAACCACAGACACACAATCACATACACACAGCGAAGCACACAGCGAAACACACAACTACAGATACAACACACTACCGGGCACTACCGGGCCGCAGTTAGGCAAGCGCCGCAATTTGACTTGCCCAAGAGACTGCCGCCTGATGATTTGTATGAGCCAGCAGCAGAGGCTGCTTCACAGTCAAGCGGAAGCAATGAAAAAAAGTTTGATTTGTGGTCAAGCTTTGACAACTATGCCTATCTATCGTCGAACTCACACACTGTCAGCAGAAGGCGCAAGTGAACTGGAGTTGGATGGAGATGCTTGGCTTCTGTTGTATGTTCAAGATGCTTGGCAATGCAAGTGCAAGCCCGGGCCATGCTGCATGTATGCGGTCCATGGCAACATTGCTCCTCACCATGGCGTGAAAGCAAACCATTGAAATGTCATGGTGGGGATCACTCGAAGTAAAGTATCTTTTTTCGGCTGTTTCCAGTGCGGTGGGGTACAGCTGAAAGGGTGGTGAGCAGTTGTTCCAGACTTTAGACTATTAGATGATTGTCGTGCGGTTTCCCGGCGGTTTCTCATGATTTTTGTACAGTTGTTCCGTTAGGGTGGGTTTGGGGAGACATTCGGTGCAAAGGATCATGATGTTGTTCAAACCCAACCAGCAATCCAGATACCCAGAAAAACGGTGTTACAGCATGTTACAGCTGGTTTTGCTGAACGATGCGAGGATTGTTTGTGTCCACGGATTCTAAACCCACAAGGATAATCAATACTGCGAACACTATTACTTAGGGGATACGTTTTTTTGGTTGCCACTCTCCACATCAAGTCTATCAAAGGAGAATCATGCGAACTCAATCTAGCACGCCTAAAATCATCATTAATCATTCTTATGCCCTATATATGTGCATCGATTGTATACCTAGTGGGCCCATCCACTTGCGTGCCTATTTCTTTAAACAAAAGGCCTTTGCTTACGAAAGAGAGGGAGAGAGAGAGAGAGAGAGAGAAGGAGAGAGAAGGAGAAGAGAGAGAGGGGTGCATTTGTGCTATTCCCGTCCCATTCCCATGCCCTTCCCATGTCGTTCTCCGCTTTCACCTCCTTCGACCGTCTGGTGACCTCGGTCCGACCAGACTTGGACCGGTCGGGGGCGGTCTGGGACTACTGCGAGCCACACTTGGGTCTCAGCTCAGGCGGGATCCGATTCCAGCGAGATGGACCAAAGAAAGACGGTCTCGGCGATATCGGTGGAGGATGGTGTGTTTTTTTGTTGGGAGATGGGGCCAGGTTTTGTGGGAGGGGGACAGCGGAGAGTGCAGCAGGTAAATGGTTCGTCAAGGAATAGGAGAACCAGAATGAACATGAATGAGCTAGATGCCATAAGCATGCACAGATTCACACACACCTTCCCCTGCTTTGCTGGATTTCCCCCTGGATTTCCCCTGCCACCGGCGGCCCCGCCGCGACTGTCAGGCGCCGCACCACGGACGGCGCATGGTGCCATGTGCGCGTGGAGGGGCGACCTGCTGAGGAGATGACTCGAGCGCATGATCTTGCCCGGAACGTTTTTTGGGATGTTTACAGCTGAAGCTCCAGCAGTTCCACAGTCAAGAAAGAACTTTTTTGGGGGGCCAGTCAAGAAAGAGAGGCATGAAAGCATATTTGTTGACCAACCATGCAGTGAGAAGCCCGGAGTGGCTTCCAATAGACAATGGAAGCCTCAGCAGAAAACTTGAAGATTTGGTTAGAGTTGGCGATCTGCCGGGGAGGCGCTTTTAAGAGACAAAACCCACAAAGAAACATCACAAAGAAACAAACATGCGTCAAACAGAAAACAAAGGAAGGAAGAATTCAAGGAAGGAAGGAAGGAAGGAAGGAAAGAAGGAAGAAAGGAAGGAAGGAAGGAAGGACAGTAGGCCAGCTTAGCAAGCTGCGCTGTTCACCCTGGCCGGGGCTGTTTGCCTCGTGCTGCTGTGTTTTGGGAGGTTTACTAGAAACGATTGGTTTATTTCTGGGCGGCAAGCGAATCCCAGGTAGATGACCCAGAAGGACTATAAAGTCTCCACGGAATTTTGTAGATTTTGTGCCTTAGTTCCGGGTATCAGGTCAAGAAAAAGGTGTTTCCAACCTTTTCTAAACCTTTTTCAATGCTTTGAACTTGGAGGGCCCAGGAAAATCCCTACAGAGTTTGAACAATCCCTGTTGGTCTATCCCAAATGTGGAGGCGCAGTCCCAAGACCCTTTGGTCGCCACTTTATTCTGAGACGTCAGACGAGAGGCTTAGAGGTTTATTTTGCTTTGGGGGCCCTTGGAACACACTCTGGTACGTTAGTGGTGCTAGAATGAAGGCAACACATATTGTTGCAAACATATCGTGCAATCCCTTCTGTCCTTTTGTTGTAAGAAACAGGGTGCGGCTACTTCCCTGCTGCCATTTTTGCAGATGGCGTGCGTTTGCCCCAGTTGCTGCATTGTCAAACCCCTTCCTTTTGCTCGTCCTGCACCGTCCGTGCGGAGTCGTGCGAAACCTCGTCTTGCAGGAGATATATGGAAGACCCATTCTTCCTCAAGCAGGCCATGGGTCTTCCAGATGGTCAACCATGTTCAAGAAACACGGGAACAGTTGAGAATCATATCTTTCTACTTCCCTCTCCTCTCCTACGACTGACCGAGAATGAAATATAAAGAGCCCAGAGCGAGCCATTGTGGATGATTGTCCTTGACTGATTGGGACAGGAGCTTGTTTCATTGGGACAGGTGGGTCAGATGCATAACCAGGACCTGATGACCAGGGGCCTTCTTAATGGTCCTGGGGCTCGCCCGCTGCCATGATGTGTATTAATATGTATATAAATATATCAAGAGATCCGCTAAATAGCAGGAATCGAGGAAGGGTGTAAGATTATATAGATGCATAGATAGTGACTAGCTGGTCCTGAACATCATTGCTACAGGTCCTTGATGACTGTAGACATGAGCTGCGGAGTGGTCCCTTTTTCCGGATCTAATAAACAACCCGCCAGAACCCTTGGTCTAGTGGTATTGATCTATCAGTAGCTAAGCCCAATCTGTCTTCGAACAATTTCCGGCTTCCCCAGGCTTGTAGACACCCGCATGAGCAAGCACCAAGTTGCTACAAGGCTACTTCAAGACTACTTGCCACCCTTCAGTGCTGAATTCCAGCGCCGTGCTTCATTTGGAGCCGACTCTGGTCAGCTGGAACTCCAGTAGACATTGTGTCCGTTGACTCGCGGACGGTTTGAGGTAGTTGCCGGCCGTTCAAACCCGGTCCCTCCGTTTCCTCCAGGATGGCACGCTGGACCTGACGAAGGTGCCCTTGAGGAACCGTCTATCGGTGGAGGCGATGCTGCAGTACCAGAGACTTGGAGGCCGACGTTCGTTCGGATTTGATGTTCGTCCACGAACGAGTCACAGGTGGTAAAATGGCGGAGATTCTTCGCATCTTTCTCGCCTCTGAAACCACCCAGGAATGGGGGGTGCTACTGAGGCTTCTTCACAAAAGAGTGAACCAGTGAGGTGGTCAGTGGACTGAGTAAGGGGTGAGCAGGAAGATGGAGGAAAGAATGCTTGGAGAGTTTCAGGGTGTTACCAGTAAGGGCAAGGGGCGAATATATATATATATACATTATATTTCACCAGTCTTTCTTTGTGGTATTGGCGAGCCTATACACACGTTGATACTTCTTCCGAGCTCCTTGGACGTTGGTAGTCTGCATGGAGCTCCCATGGGCCCTGGGTGATCACAGATGTCCATGTAGGCTTCGAGGGTCCAGTGGTAGCTCCCGAGAAGGTGGATCCACGCAGATCCCATCTGTTTGGGGGATGTGGATGATTCGAAGTGTCAGTGAGAGAGAGAGAGAGAGCACCATGCGGCCATGCGCCTTGGTAGTTTTTCAAGGTCACCTTGAATTCGAGCGGGCCAGTTCTCATCCCCAGGCTCTGAGGCTGCCACAATCTAATCTCCAGAACGCATTTGGAGGAGGGGAACGGGAGTAAACCGAAAAAAACCCTTGGTTGGCATTTGCCTAGGTGAGTATTAAACTAAAATAAGAAGACCCCCAATGCATCAATCACAGGGTTTTTGGGTTTCAGTCTATTTTCCCTCTTCCAAAGGGTCTTTGGGAGGTCTCCCTAGTTTAATACACATCCTTGTGAAGCATCTTACACATCATTCATTCATTCAGTCCGCAAATCTTCAGCATGGTCCCAGCATTCGCATTCTCATGCCCGTACGAGTATTTCCAGAATGGCACCTTCGTGGTACTGGCCGAGCAGTCTCAAGAGAGACATGGGATCCTGAGAGAAGGAACCACTGCTTGTCTCACCAAGCTTCGTGCTCGGAGAGCTTAAACGATTGAGCTCACCATTATTGCCGGCCCTTTTTGTGATAAAGCCCAATTCACCGGTGATTCATCACCCGTTTCGGGGTTTGACGGTGCGAGAAGCACACGGTTTTCCTCGCCCAGGAAAGACCCTGAGCATCAGTTCCTTGGCTCATGAATCGAAGACTCTAATTAGATTCTAATTAAATTCTATTTATTGTTTCTAATAGCTTCTTGTTACTACTAGTAAGGCACCTGTTACTACTAGCGTGGCACTTGTTCCTAATAGCTTCTTGTTACTAGTAAGGCACTTGTTACTAGAAGCGATGCACCTATTCCTAGTAGCTTATTGTTTCTAATAGCTTCTTATTACTAAGTGGGTCAGTGGTGTCAGCGGTGTCAGCGCTGTGGGTGTGTGTCGTGTAGCCCTTGGAATCCAGGCAGACGTCTTTATATTTGGGGGCACCAAAAAAACGCTGATGAGACCGGTCACAAAGACACAGGGGTCAACCCAAACAGGGGTCCAATGGGTTCCATCCACATCTTATACTACTTCGCGACACTGCGTAGTCCTTCGTCGTCCGCGGGGAATGGATGCCCTCGGCCACCACGCGCCGTGGCGGACTGGACGGGCCATCCATCCACCACCGATCCTCGCTTCGGCCGATCCTCGGAGGAATCCGGTTCGGATGAGCTCTCGGACGGCCCGGTTCGGTGAAGCTCCGTCCGCAAGAGGAGGTGGGAACGCGAATTCGGACGGTTGCATCTGAGGCATTTATGCACCATCACGCCCCCTGGCTGTGGGATTTGGCACTGAAAAGGAAGTATGGGGCTGGGTGAAACACAGGGAAATACAGGAAACCTTTGTTTGGAAGAAACACTGTTGGCAACTTGGGATTCCGTGCTAATGGTTGTTGAGACCCATATCGCGTTGTGTGATGGGGCATGAGAATGCAAATCCTGATAGGATATGATGTGAAGATTAAATAGGGAGACCCCCCAGTTCGACCCCCTGGAAGATGTAAAATAGACCAAAACACAGCGTGTGGAGGCTATTACTAGTAGCTAGAAAGCTAGAAGCTGTTAGGTTGGAGGCCATCGCATGTAGGTTGGAGGCCATGTTAGGTTTCACTCTGTTAAAATACACACTCAAACCAGAGTGGTAGCCTCACTGCAGCGAGACGAGACCGCACACCCGAAGCGTTTCATTCACCGCAGCGCGTCCCGTCACCGAGTCCCAAGGAACGGGATGCACATGACATGGGACTCGTCATGGTATACATGTTTATATATGGTCATATGCATAGTCATATGCATTGCATATGTCTAATAGATATAATATATATCTTTCATGATGTCCATCAATGTCGACATCTAAGGGACTTTGAGGGCCGCATACATGTCCATCAGGCGGTGCCATCCCAAGCCAGAGTGTCGATTCGATCTCATTAGTGGATTGACTTGAAGAGCCTGAAATCAGGACACCCTGGAAGATGAACATGGGTTTCTGATGGCATCATTGTTTGGGACCTGCAAGGAAGATGGGGAAGATGGGATGCGGAACCTCGGAGCTTCTCCATGTGCTCGGTGCTTGGTACGGGGCGTTTCTCCGTCCCAGTCGACGTCTGTTTTGCCCGAAAAGCAGTGCCCACATCTGAGGGACAGCAGTGGCATGTTCCGCGTCTGCCCCACCACCGTGGATGACGAACGACCGGAGCTGGCGGGCATGGGCTGGAATGCCTCACATAGCCAGCTGCCTGCAGAGGGGGATGGAGTACTTTTCTCTTTTCTTCAGGGTTTTCATGACTCTTGGATGGAGTATCTTGGTATGACGGATTTTCTTTTCCTCATGGGTTGGTCGAAAATCCAGGCGTTCTGGAGGTCTTCTCAACTCCTCATCTTGGGAAGCCGTTGAAGTTGTCTCTGCTATTGATTCACGATGCAGGATTTGGGATGCCGAGTTTGGGGGCATTGAAGGGAACCTCTGGAATTTTTTGACTTCTACATACTTCTGCGATCTTGCGGATGCTGTAGCACCCGGGATGCACTTAGATGAAGAGGATGTTCGAATTGTAGGATCGAGTCTCCAATAACTGATGGATTATACTAATTAAGTAAACGTGCTCGTATCCCATCCGACTCTGCGGATTGCGGCAAAAACACCTGGTTGTGAGCTATGACCAAAGACAGGTCACTTTGACCAGAAGATGAGGAGAAGAGAAGCGAGGGTTGTGCCTTTGCTAGGTCACTTTGCCGACCATCTTCTAGCGACTTCCCGAACTTTTGACAGGTTCTGTCAACAACGAGGTTCACGTCCTGCTCACGACGTCCGTTCGTTTTCCATGGTTTTGTAGGGTCCAAACCACGCCAACACCTCGCCCGTGATGGGTTCGGCCCTGGTCTCTTCAACTGGGTGTTTTGGGGGTTCCCTCAATGGGACGAGTCCCTAATGACAGTCCTTCCACTGCAACTGAAAACCCAACCAGAGCCAACGCCCTACTCAACATGATCCCTTACTTCGGTGGTCCAATACCTGGTTGGTTTCGAACCAGTTGGCCCTGGACGCTTTTCTTTGGCATTCAAATCTGGAAATTCTAGGCCCTGGTAGGTTGACCTCCTTAGTAGCCCATTCTGTTCATTTTCCGTGGTCAACATTGGTCCTTGGTGATCCACAGCCATGTCGCGCCCACAATCCTGCCCAGTGGACACCCAACCGGTATACTGTGATGGACCTGGAGACCGGTCGAGTGCAGACACGGTCCAGTTGCTCTCACGCTTGTGAGTACATAGCTCATGAGCTAGCTGACAGAGCTAAGACATTGCTAAGACCTTATGAAGCCTGTCAGCTAAATAAGACACAGTGACAGCTATAAGCCCAGCTATACTTAATACAGACATATGATTGCTGAAATCAGGCACCCCCACCGGGTGGACATCGACCATCGGGGTGCTTTTTGCCGAAACCGGTCGGGCGGTCAGCGAGGCTGGGACTTCTGCGGCGAACGCCCCTTGGGCACCGTTGGAGAGAATGTGTCGAGGTTCTGAAGACTTGTAAAGAGTAGATCTGGGTCAGCAGGACCTTGGATCGTCCCACTATTGTGTGTTTCTATTTTTTAATAACGCCATATGTTTAAAGCCCTTTTCATCCCTTCTCTTATTTGGGTTGTCGTTGAGTTGCTGGTTTCCACCATGCACACTGAGCCGCTCACCCAAGCGCAAGCGACCAGCTGCGCGGAACCGCCCGACCTCCCGTTGGGATGGACCGAGACGTGGTGTGTGATGCTGGTGACCTGGGTGGTTCGTCAAATCTTCAGGCTGAAGGGGCTTCGCAATGAGCAAGTATTCAAACGAAACTCAAGCAATGAGTTGCTGGCCAAACATAAGGGATATATCGTCACATCTACGTCTGACAGTCTGAGGTCTTCTGTTGGATGCATCTTGAACCTTCGAAGCTTACACAAAAAACACACAAACACACACAGAGAGCACACCACCGCGCACAGCACACCACAGCACGGGTCTTGTAATGAGCACCCAGCACACCAGAACCTTGAAAAGGTGGAGATGCCCGCCACCACCGATGCTCGCCCCACGTTCGGTCGTTGTGCTTCCGTACCGAGGCTTCGGGGAAGACAACTGGAAGCCTGCTACGACTGAGACCTCGGTACATGAGGAGGGGACGAGACATGCGACTTTCCTCCGGCTCTATGAATGAACAAACAATTAGGGATACCACACTTCTGTGTGTATCTATATATGTATATATTTTGTAGGGAGACCCCCTGGCCCATTGAGGTAGACTGTAGACTGGTCATGACTGGTCTTTTTCGGATGAACTAGGAGGTCTCCCTGTTTTACGACACAGCCACGTGGTCCTTGGAAACCATGGATACCATGCCCGCAGGGTGATTGGACGTCAGGAGATCAGTGAGCCGTTGCCGCCACCAGCGGCCCCGGAGCTCCCTGAGCCGTGGAACGAAGATGGAGGGGGAATTGGATTCGGGGAGATTGAATTGGGAACAAAGGGCATCGCTACTAGCAACAAGTCGCTCCTAATAACAAGGGCATTACTACTAGTAGCGCGGATGCTACTAGTAGCTCCTGGCCTTACTACTAGTAACAAGGACGCTATTAGGTGGAGGCCATTGCTATGGGGGAAACATCCCCCCGGTGTTTGCGGGGACTTCTGTATGTTCAAACAAAATCGACCTGCCTAATTGAGGCCCTATGCATCAGTCTTGTGAGGCATGACAGTTTGGGTGCCTATAGCCATAGAGTCATAGAGAGTGCTTTCCGGACACCACGTACATAGCCTTGCCGGCATGATCTGGGTGTGTATTGGAGTAGGGAGACCCACGAACCAGTTTCTTTTAGTCTATATATTTTTAGGAAGTCACCCTATTTCAATTCATACCCATGAAACCCATGTGCCTAAAACAGCCAAGATCCTTTGAGGCAAGCTAGATTTCCCAGTAGATTCCTGACCAGGGGGAATCTACCAGTTTTGGACCAAATGGTTTGAGGGCCTGGAAACACTGGTTGTGCACCTTTGTGGTAGGATCAACGGGCCAAGGGTAGTTTCAACAAGCACCATGACAAGTGTCTAGGCTTTGGGTTGGTGAACATGGATGCCTCATCGTGTGATGGCTGAAAAGCGCCTGGGAAGCCTGCGTTTGAATGACCTACACTACAGCATCCCCTCCCACCCCAAGACACACGAGGGAGTGAATTCAGGGGGCAGAATGGTGCAGAGGTTTTTTGTTTCCTGCTAGAACACCACTGGTGAGGGATTGAAGACACTGACACCACCTGAGATTTTGGGAATGCAACTCTTTTCTTAAGGGGGAGGGTCTTCTGTTTTTCCAAACGGTGCCTTCCATCCAACGAGTGAAGACCCACGCTTCAAGGAGCGGGAGGCTGAGCCTCCAGAGGAGCTCCGTTTGGGAGACATCGAAGAGGCCGGGAGCCCTTCCGTGTGCCTCTGTGGCGCGCCACGCCAGCGCGGATCCCTAAGTCTTTTCCATGGTCAGACTGGTCAGAGGATTTTTTTATAATTTGTTTATGTCAGCTTGAATGGCTAAAGGTACAGTATTCATAGATATTCATATTCATCCGTCCTACACTAGATGGAACAGTACGTGGAAATCCAAGAACGGAAACTGGTCATGATTCGGATTGGTTCATATTCTGCCTACTCATTCGGATGGTTGTAAGTTGTAGATCAAATGCTGGGTTGGATCAACTCGAGTTGCAGTGTTTCTTTCCACCTGCTTTTCAGGCACCTTCTTGATTCTGTAGTGCGGTCATATCAACTCCAAAACTAAACAGTTGCACCCACTTTACAAAGGTGGAGAGGAACATGGTTTTCCCATTTTCAGTTGCTGCCACGATTGTCATCCAAACTGCGCAAGCGCTTGCGGCGCTTGCGGTGCTTGCGCTTGGCACTTCTGCTGAACTCGCCAGCCCATCGGCTATATGGTCCCACCGGTGCCTGCTGCGTCTGCACAGGAGTGGGCAGGGGGGGCTTGTCTGGGCGAGATGCGAATTCCACGCTGGGTATTAAAGCTGCTGGGGGCCCCGGGGTGGTGGGGGCTTGCCAATGACCCTGGTTTGTCTGGGAAGTTTCCTTGTAGGACATCTAGAGAAAATCAGCACAGATTCAGCACTACAGGTTCCTCAAGCAGATCCAAAATGGCTAAGTGGGCGTACTACCAGCCCTCCAGTCTCTGGCCATCTTTGGCCCGTTCATCTGTATCAATCTCCTGTTAGCTCCCGCAACCATTGAGTGGTGGTTTGTTCTACTGCCGGATGCCCAAATATTATGGTTCGGGAACATGTTCTATTGTTGCCTTGTGTGGCCTTGTTGAAGCCGAAGCCCTTCCTTAAACATATGTATCCTGCTCGGGAGGTGGGAACATTGTTTGAACCCCTGGGGGCGAGAAGACGACACACAACCAGCATTTTCCAAGGGCTTTGTGTTTCACATCGTGGAATCACTTAAAAGATCTTAAAAGCTTTTGGGTGTTACTCTTGACTCTCTTGGGGTTCTTCCCTCACAGAAGATTCCGAACGCACTTGGCTCAAGGAGTTGACTACCCATCCGAGTGATCAGATGGAACTCCAAGCAGCACACGCTGCGCAGATTCTCGGACCACAGGGGTGACGGTCTATTCGGATGCTTTGTTGTCCCCTTCTGAATAGGATTCAGGCTCCAGGGTGCTAATTTGAAGATTTGTCGTTTAAACCAGGTTTGAAGATTTGTTGCCAGGAAGGTTCGATCGATTGTAGTGTCCAATAGAAAGAAGAAGGAATCGGGGAAAAGATTGGGTGATCGACATTCCACTGGGGAGGGTGTTTTCAGTTGAACACGGCTGTGAGGAGATCTGTAGCTGTGAAACAGTCCTTTGTAACATCAGAAATAGCTTCTCTTAAGGGGCTTCCTTGATCAAGCAGTGACTTTCTTCCTTAATACGAGGTGCTTAGTCCAAAAGAGGCGGGTGATACTCTATGACTAATTATACGTGATACTGCTGCTGATAATATGCATTCCCTGAAAACATAATCGTGGAAGTGGAAACAGCCTCGTGGGATGACCATGAAATCCGAAGACCAAACAGGCTTCCATTGGCTTCCCACTTCCATGTGAGTGACTGGGAGTGTACCTGGTCTTGACTTTACTTTGACCAAAATGGTTCACCTCTTCCAGCATTGAGGGCGTCCATGCCGTGCATTTGGTTGCCATGGAGGCCAGGAAGCAAATCCGAGTGGTTGATGAATTCGACCGGCCAGGTTTCTTTCAGTTTGCCTTGGAATAATAGTCAAAATAGAAATAAATAATCCAACGGATTCCTAGGGGATGTAAGCGCCATCCAATGGCAAATATTATATATATATAGATGACTAGCTGGATGGTTACCACAGCTCACAAAAGGGACCAGGATCTTCCGAAGACGGTGCCACACCATGCCACGCCCGTGATTCTTCGGGTCGAGCCTGGCTTTTTCTCTGGGCTTTGACCCGCTTAGGCAGAAAAGGAAACGGTGAAGAGTAGCTCACTGAAGGTGAAGGTGAAGAGAAAACCTGGAATGAAACCCTGAGATGCTGGACTTGGCGGATTTTCCTGCATTTCTGGAGCTTTGGGTCGGGATTCAAGGTGGCAACCAGAAATAATGGATGGGAAGTCCTGCAACTCCATTGCACAGATCTGTTCCTGCCATCTATTTCAAGACCAATTCATACTTGCCTCCCACTTCGTGGACCAGATCTGAAAATGCTACCCAAGGCCATCGTGGCCGAACCCGGCAGGACCAGCTGCGGCCACGGAGCCCGCCCTGCGCGGGGCTCGCGCCCGAGACGTGTCTCGGTGCTGTTAGTAGTTGTGGCTTCAAAGAGGTGCCTTCCCCCACCTACGATGCAGAATAAAACACGGTGAAGGCCATGCTCACGCCGACCATGAATTACAGTGGGGCACCTTCCGAATTCCACCATGTCTTTTTGGAGCAATTCGGTTACGGGCACCACCCTTCGTGAATCAGACAACAGCCACTTCATTCTTTGAATATCAGCACTGCCCCGCGTGCAGTGCAGGGTGGGCGCTCCGAAGTCTTAGACGAAGCACCAAGCACCGGACCCCCGAAGAAGCCGGTGCTAGCTCAGTGAGCCGAATCCAGGATGCACCAGGCCAGGGGAGAATGGATGATCATGATGATCATTGATCAGCATTTGGTTTCTTCACAAAGTATGCATTGTACAGCATGCCTAGCTTCCTTCCTGTTTCAGAGAGGCATGCTGAATGGACTGACCAATACACTACAGAGACATGGGTGTGTATTAGAAGAGGGAGACCTCCCCGTTCGACCTCCTCAGTTCGGGAAATACACCCGGCTACCCAGCCAGGGCCAGGGTGTTTTGTCTAAACACACCCGTTCCAGCACTGTCGAGACCTCCGTCCCCCCCAACAACAGACAGATCGAACGAAGCGTCGCACCCGAGCGACCCGAGGAAAGGCCCAAGCCTGGGCTGATTTCCTGGTTTGTACCTCATAAGGTGCGAGCCTGGCGAAGAGGAGAGAAGAGAGCATGTCGTTGAGCGGGAGTTTTGGGGATCGAGATGTTCTTAGTGATTTCTGGCGGTCAAAGGCCATCCAGTTCCCGGTCATGTAGCATCTTGATCACATTACAACCCCCACAGACATGGATTGAAGATCCTCCAAACAGGCTTGGGGGGTTGAAAGAAACGACAATTTCAGAGTAGATGGCACAAAGCCCTACATGTCTTTTACATGGGGGTCCTTATATAAACCTTTTGAAACCTCTCCATCCACTATACCCACACAGACGGTGCGGCCCCCCTGAGCTCCAAAGCACACTTCAGGATGCTCCGTGCACAAAGCCCGGCGTGGCAAAGCACTGCTGGTTTGCACGTGGAGCAAAAAGTACTGTGCGTGCCATTGCAAAGAACCGCTGGAGCCGGGCGGAGCCCATACTTTTCACCCCAGTTTGAAAATTCTCCATTCGTCGGATTTGGAGTGAGATTGTGTGCCGGCAGGTATACTTCGTTGAGCTATGTTGAGCTACAACTGTTTTTTTTGTATCATTAAGCATGTTGGTGATTCTTGCATTAAGAGTTCCCCGATCACCCCATCTTTGCAGTGATGGTCCTCAGCCGGTCTCGCAGAACAAAGACCCGTTGGCACAACTGGCCTGTGCTTCTAATCGGTATACCATAACACCATACGTAGATATTTGGGCAGAGGGAGGGAGAATCGCAAGAATCCATGGAAGAAGGAATGTCCATGGTTTTCCCGGTGCTCAGGAAAAGGCATAACAATCCACGATATCCATTGGGGAAAACCCGCATGAAGACTGACCTTGGCACGTGATCATCACCCGTGTCGCTCGTGATCGTCCGTCGCGAAGTGGACCCGCGTGACGACTTTACGCGGCGGTAATTTCGATGGAAGACGTGGGCCCATCCGAAAGCGCTACACGTGACAGGAATGCACTCACCAAAAACAAGGCTTCGAAGTAAGTCTCTAAGCTAATCCTCAATGGAATTATTGATCTATCTGAGACAGAGACAGACTCAGAGAAGATCGCGATGCCATTTGCTCAAGGTCTCCAAGGGCACGCATTCACACACTCCCCAAAAGATGACGCAGAACTCTCCCCAAAAGGTGCTTCGTTTGGATCTTGTTTGGTGAACTCTTCTTCAACCACTCGCTCGCTTTCACGACTTCTCATCACGACGGCGGGGCGACGGCCGAATGTGAGTGCCAGCGCCATGCATGAGCAGAGAGCTCGCGCGAAGTCTTGGGGTGCTTGGGCGACCCGACCGCAGTTGGACGTTTTTGACGGGCTCGAAATCCTTGTGGACCCGTGGGCGAGATCAGAGACGTGACGAAGCTCCCGCAACAACGTTGAATCTCCTGCAAACGTGGGGGGAAGGTGGACAACAAATTTCTTTGAATGAGTTCTTGATTGAAAGGGCTTGTTTTTGTTGCACTTCTTAAGCCATTGGTCTAGCCACGAGCCTAGTGATTGAAAGGATATTTGGGAGCTACTCCTGTCGAGATTGAACTCTGCCAGCTGATCAGTCGAGGTTGAACTCTGCCAGCTGATCACCCTGCCCATTACCTCTATGAAATGAGGGTGGTCAGCCGGGTCAGCCCCATTTGAAACGTTTTAGAGCAGCCACACCCAGGGGGTCAGGTCATCATTTTATAGAGAATTGTGTGTGTGTGTGTGTGGGCATGAGTCTGATGCTGCTGAATGTGGTGGAAACAAGCACCATGATGTGGCATGATCGTCAGATGAGAAAATAACAAACAATGTTTTAGGCGAAAACGGAAAAGATGCAGGCTCCGCCGTAGTTCACTAGGAGGGCCCCTGGAACAGGCCTGGGAAGAACTCTGGAGGAAGCCAGAACATTGGCTTTGGCAGGCGGTTAAGGTGTGGGCAGACCATTGGGAAATGATAGTAGAAGGCAATGAACCTGAAAAAATATGGAGAGGAGGGGTCAGGACAGGGGTTGGACTTAGACAGACGATCTGAGCGCAAAGAAACAGACTATTTCCATTGCTTCACTGTATGCTTGGAATATGACATCAGGCAAGGTCAATTTAGGACTTGAGGATTGATGTCAGGTTCTTCAAGTTAGGCTGCCCACTGCAGGTTGGGACCACCATTTCATATCTATAAAATGGATCTCAAGACCCCCCCTCCAGAAGGGACAGGGGGATGCCAGCTGCAAGATCTCCCTTACTTGAGCATACTTGAGGAGTTGAAGGCAAAGTCCACATGATGCGCTCATTGCCTCTTGGAAGTTGAGTAGGCAGAGGGTTCCCTCCATGAAAGACCACGGCTTTCCACCTGCGGCGAAGAAAAAGCACCGAACAAACCCGCTCCTGTTCCTAGCTAGCGTCCTCTTGTTCCGTTCGTAGGTTGCGGCCAGGAGGCCCCTCACGTTCCGTTCGCGTCCGAGCGGAACGCCGTGCGTCTACGGCGACTGCCCGTCGACGGTTCCGTTCGGAGCTACGTCGTCTCACTCCGCTGAGGCATCAATCTGCCTGGAGGCCGCCGGTTCACCGCTCGCGCGAACGAACCGGTTCCGCATCGGATGCCCGGGTGTCCGCAGAAGAACGACGCGACCGAAGGGCCGTCCCACCAGTCTGGTGAGAGTCTGGTCACAGCCGAGTGTGACCCACAGCCACACTTCGTTGGCCAGTGAACACCCCAGTCATTTCATCATGGTTCATCATTTCGATTTGCAAGAGCCGAGAGCCTCATTGTTGTGAGGCCGAGAAGGCCCCAATCCACCACTGGATATGGCTCGGATTGATGTGGATGGAAGCCAAATCACAACAAAATGGTCAGTCGCATGGACCTCGTCTTGAGTTGCTTCTGTTCTTGAGCAAGTCGTTTCCGCCACTAGGACGAACTCCTGACAAGAACCGAATCCATCTCAAGTATATACTCTTCAACTTGCATTCATGCGAAAAAAAGTTGCAAAAACCAATTGCCAACACTTGCCGCGTGCGTTTCACCCAGGCGTTTTGTTTGCCCTGTGTCAAAAGGTGTCACGGAACGACTGGTTGGATATGCAACAGCTGGTAGATGTTCATTTCGAGGCTCGCAGATTCATGTCATGGTGCCGGGTTTGTCTCCTTTGACTTCGCACAGCTTCGTACAGAGGCAAGCACTTCAAGCGTTTCAAGAGTTTCAACAGCTTCAACAGCGAGAGCCCGCAGTGCCCCAGCTGAGAGATGCGGATATTTTTGGTACGGCTCCAAGTGGGGATTAGCCGAAAGCATCTTAACATGGGTGTGGCTGCAACTCATGGGGAATCATGGGTTGCATCATGCAAATCAATGTTCCAGAAGTCCAGAGATCCGGCTCCAGAGTCGTCAGATGTTTGGAATCCCATTCCGTTGGGCCGAAGCTGGTGATTTGATGCGGTCTTCTCATCCCAACTTGTTGATTTTGGAACAAAGCCCCCTCCAGAACTCCTGGCTGCCCAAGACCATTTTTGGCAAAGCCTGATATACAATCACCATTTGGGAATTGAGCCAAGAGTTTTGAGCAGGGTATATTTGGATGGCATTTCTCATGGCGTAAGATTATGAGATTCCAATTGCTTTAGATTTGGGAGATTGTTTATGAACATGCTTATGATGTTTAAACACCACCTACGAGCCGCCAGATCGCCTGTGAGGAGGACATCGCTGAAGCGCCACGTTCGAATGACCGAACGCTCCTCCGTTCACAGTCCCGGTCCACATCTGACGTGGAAGCAGAGAGGGAAAGCAGGAAAGCACAAGGACCGTTTGCAGGACCGTTTTGCAGCGAGTTCAAAGGATATCATCATTTGCTTGAAGGAATTGAGATCCTTGGGTCCCAAAGTCGTCCGACACCCATGCGCTCCCGATCTTCCGATCTTTGAACCCCGCATGCCGTTGTTCGACCTCTTTTCCAGTCAATCTATCTAGCCCAGCCTATAGCACTTCAACTTCAATCCGATGTGCTGGATTGTAGACCAGAGCAACATTTGATGCCAAACGATGGAATGCGAGGGTGAGTGGTACGTGGGGGGTGGCAGGTTTTTTTGCATCGTGATCATGTGGGTGTTCGCAAAGCATCAAGAAACCACTGTAGATCTACAGTTTGCTTCTTTTGTGAGGTGCTTTGTTGAGGAACCTTCCGCCAAAATCATCGAACATCATGGGCCCAGGTCTGAATTGCTTGGAGAGTCGCCTAGTCGTCCTCACTCAGGCGGTGGCCTACAACGCCTTGCTCGTTTGCCTGGCCCGGGGTCGACAGCTGTCCCGTGCATTGAAGGGGCTGTGGCAGTTCAGGCTGGGATGACGAGAACGGGGCAGAACACTCAGCCAAAACATATGGGAACATGAGGGGATGGGTTTTCAGCGGAACATTTCTGGGGTGTCCACATCAACAAGCCCGGATGTCACGAGATCTACATCATGTGCAAAAAAAACATATCTTAGGATGTAGATGATAACATATCATAACGGATGTTATATCTTAGGACACCATGTGTTGTTAGTTTGTTTATGATCATGTGACTCTGGCAGTTAGCCGGTGGATTCAAAGGAAGAACGCGAAGAACATCACCGACCCACCCTTCGAGTCCTGACCCGGCGCCACTGCGTAGCCCAAGCGCTTCACCACAGAGAGCACAGCCGCAGACGGCTTCACCCCCCGAAGTGCTGCAGGGAACAGCGGGTCTTGGTGGACCTCGAAGCCTATGGGGGCCTCATCAGTGCCGGGAGCCCAAAGAGAGCCCTGGAAGTGTGCTTTTTTGTCGGGTTTTCGGTGAAAGGCAGACTGGGGCGACTCGCAAAAAGAGCAGAACGAGCGAGGAATGAGTAGATTCCTTTGGATCTTTGGATCCAGCCACCCTGATTGACTCATTGCTGAGCACCAGTGCTACCAGAGTCTCATTGGCAATTTTTGTGTGTCGCAGGGAAGTAACATCAGCTGGTTGGGCCAGCCCTGATTAATTAATTCAGACGCTTGAACATCTGGAGAGGTGCATCGGAGTAAGGACTATATGGACCCCAAGACTTAACATGGTTGGCAAGCTTTTGGAAAAACGCCGCCGAAATTGAGCAGATATCTGAGATTGGGGTATGGGTTCCCCACCTGTCAAAACGCCAGAACCCTGGTTGAACCCAAATTTTGACCTAAGCCTGCAAGGCTTTCTGGCCGCGTAGGGTCCTCCTTCCAAGTAGAACAATGTTAAGGCCAGGCAGGGAATTTCAAGATTCTCAGCTGGTCTGCCACGGGTCTGTCTACTTAGGCCACCCCATCATGTCATTGCATGTTGCTTAGAGTATCTTAGAGTCTTGGAGTTGCTTTAGAGCTTCAAATAGCGAGTTTCGCGGTACAGGTATCAGATCATGATGGATCATGTCTTTGTGGATCATGGTCGTTTGCACACCAAGGCCTGCGACAAACGATGGCAAGAAGCCTTCGCCTTTTTGGAGGTGCTGTGTGCCCGTCGTGTCTCTCTCTCTCTCTCTGTGTGTCTCTGACCAGTCCATTTTTCTTCCCTGCTGAAGACTTCATCGATCTCCATTTTGGGGGGCGAATGGCAGACGAAGGCCACAGCATGGGTTTGTTGAGGTGTTTTGGAACAGCCCATGGGCTTGACAGAGGGCCGCCGAATCGACGTGGGGCGTCGAAGCGTGGAAGTTTCTTTGGTCGCGCGAGTGGGGGTTCTCTCACTGGGTCCTTCAGCCAGGAGGCACAAGAGCAACGACTTCTGGACACGGCACTCTTCAAACAGGTGGGATGAGTGGGATGGGCCGCTGGCCTCGTTGAATATGACCAACTGGGAAAAAGGCTTGGAAATGGTGAAATCATGATGAAATCCGAATGCGCAACATCCTCGAGTAGCGGATTCCTGTCGTTTGGCGTAAGTCAACGAGATATTTTTTGGTCGCCAGACCTGATGTCCCTTGGCACCGGCAGAACATCACCGTTCGGCTCACTGCACGGGTCATCCCCTCAGGATTCGCTCCTCAAGCAACTCAAGGCTCCACTGGCCTTGCGTCACGCCAGGCCTTGAGCTGCTGCAATGACTGGCAGCAGGCCTTGGACTTGCTTGCCAGGTGGGCCGCGCACTGAAGTGGGTGGCGCACTGAAGTGGACCAGGGAATGAATGGGAATGAAGACCCAAGAAAAGACTTGGCAACCATGGCAAGTTAACATGTATACTATTACTGTATACTGTATACTTTAATCTCTGTGTGCTTGTTCTTGGAAAGTGAACTTGTGGCTACGCGAGGTTGGCCAAGAAATGACCTGGCTTGTTTAATGAAGCCAGGTCCTCCATGTCGCAGCGTTGAAGTTGTTGCTGGACGCTGGACGATATTTCTCGTACCGCGTGTGATGGGTCCGTAGAGGTTAGACGGTACGTCGTAGAGGTTAGACGTCCACCATTGCCAGCGAGGTTCACGTCGTCCTTCTGCCCAAGTTCGTGACCCCGAAGACAACCGTATTCTTCAGTGTTCTTTTCGGTCAAATGACAAAGGGTCCAAAACAGTAAGCAGTTTTGTTTTCCATTCACGCCAACATGTTGGTGAGACCTGTGCCATGAGACCTGAGCCGCGCGCAGGATGGACCGTTGGCAGCTGCCTCGTACGCAGCCTCTCTTTGGTGCTCTACTCTCATGTTTCAGGAAGGGTCCCTGGCAGCAGGCAGGGGCCGCGAACAGGCGTTCAAAGGGTGAACGGGCACTCACAGGACGAGTGGATGGCAATGACGTTCAACATAATACCACCTCATCCTTGCGTAAGGAAGTCACTTGGTGGAATTGATTTGGAATATGAAACAATTGGGATGCATCTCTCAACAGTTGAGCTGCACACCCCGACAGTTACGCACACTCCCCTTCTGGTGGAGCCCCGGTGTCGCTATTTGCAGATGGGAAGAACGAGCACTGACAATGACATGGTCAGCACGAAAGTGAGGGGGACACCATTGGGGACACCAGTGGGGACACCATGGGACACCCTGCCACCACCTGATTTGTTCGGACTCGTGCCTTTCACCTCTCTCTCGAGGCCGTGCATGTCTTGGAAGACGCCTGGACTTCGATGTGCCCTCCAAACGCCATGATGTACCCTGGGTGGCAGGACGACGCGACGACCGTTTCCTTGGCAAACGAGATGTGTTCATCGGGATGTGGCAGACAATTACTACCCTCCGCTAGTTCTGAACTGTGGGCCATGCTTTGTTTGAGAGGTGTGTATATAGTGTACACATATTTTTTTCCCCTTGTGCCACATGATCCCATTGTCCAAAAGCCCGAGAAGGTTCACGCTTGCCTTGGATGAGCAAATATAGTATTTTTTTGACCCCCAAATAGATAGAAACGCAAGCTTCCTTCCTTTCAACATGCATCAGAAACTTGTTCTAATTCTAGTCATGTATAGTCATGTCTATATTCAATATATAGTCCAGGTATGTCCAGGTGTCGAATAGACATTGGCCACCCGCCCTTAGGGTTTAGGGTTGTTGGTGGCTTTGCTTGTTCAAGCGCTTGTATCGATGCATTGCGCCCCGTCCTCTCTCCTTACAGATCTTACAGCAGGATTCAGTTCCTAGTTTATAGTGGAAAACATTTGTACCTGTGGATCCCAGGTTGTGTGGATTCGAGGTCAATGGACCTTTCCGTTGCTGCGAAAACCAGCAGATTCATCCATCGCTTGTCGAGTAGTGTGTGAATCATTGCACGACATGTTGTTGTAGAGAGGGCAGCAGGTCACAGGACAAAGCAGCACATATTTCCCTTTACAACGTCCCCTTGTGACAGATCCTTGTATCCTCCCAATAGACCATGGACATGAGACATAGAACCCATGAAGAACAATCTTTTACCAGGCTGCCATGTCTAGGTGGGGTGTGTATCCATGAGTTTTTATGATGGAGTGTAACGATCAAGACCTTCAGCTCCATCAAGACCTTCAGCTCTCACGAAACCCAGGTCGAATGCTGCTTTGCGCAGTTGTGCTTTCGGTGAAGCATGGGAGGCCACCCCTCGGCGAAGGTTCAGACTAGACCTTTGATCCTCCAAGAAATATGGAAGTGGACAAGTCCCTGCTTGTAGGGGATAAGGCGTCTCCTGAAGGGCCATTCTCCAGATCTGTGATTGTTGGAGGCAGGAACTTTAGCATGATTATAGTTATAGAATATAATGCTATGTAATTATGTACATCTATATACTATACAGTGCGAAGCTCAAGTCGGTCAAACGCCCTCGCGACTGAATTGCTCCTTTTCTGAGCGAAGGTTGAAGGTGCTTGATCACCAATATTGCGAACGGTTGGTGTGACCTGAATGGAATTCACACAGATCCAAAATTCTTAAATTGTACATATGAGATGCACTCTCTCTGTCGGGTTCTAAGGCATGCAAGCCCTGTGATCTTCTCTTCTTACCGGAAATCAGTTCAGAATCAAACACGATTCTCCAACGACAATTGCGGGAACTGAACAGCAAATAACAGCAACAGCTGATGAGGTTCATGAGCTTTAGTCAAGCTATTTGCCAACTGGGAGTCACCATTCACCCACCGTACCTGGGTCCGGGCTTCATCCGTGGACTCTTTTAGGCACAGGCTTTCGAGGTTGCTTCTCTTCTCGGCACCTCTCAACGTCAGCATTGTCTGGGACAGGCGATCGTAGAGATTCTTTGCGTCAGAGATCAACACTCCGGGAATCAAGGAGACATATTCATCCAAGTTCCGGATGTCTGGAGGATGGCCCAAAAATTCAGCTAGTTGGAATCGTATGGCGAACATTTGATCGTCACCATCCACTGCAGCTCTTGTTTCAGCAGAAGCACTCGAACGACAAACCCGAGTGATCTTCGCTGAAGTCCAGTAAGCTGGACTGACAACATCAAGGTGTCCACTCAAAAGGCTTCTTGAAGAACAACCGATCATCACGCCTTTGGTGCTGCCACCATCAGGACGATTGGCATGAGCAGCGTCCACCCATGTTGCAACAATGAGTTCTTCTGGAGGAATGGGATGAATGAATATTTTCTGCTTTCCTCTAGCTTTTGCTCTCCTCAAGACTTTGTTCACTTCTACCAGGTCTTCTACTGTAGAAAGACTCACCTGAGAGAGGAGGAGACCAACTGGTGCACAAGAATCCATAGCTAGTTGGCCACAATGCCACGAAAGACAGCCGAGAACACTTCTCAGCCGTTGTTTTTCCGAGTCTGTGGTTTTCTCTTTTTTTCTGTTCGTTGATCCCATCGCTTCTTTGGAATGTAGATCTCATCAACGTTGTCCAGAAAGTCTTCCTGGCTCAGGCAGAAACCACCATTGTCTAATGACTCTATCTTCACTCCGCACTGAGAGAAGGAACCCTTCTCCCATTCGCCCCAGCGAAATTTTCGAAGCTCAAGTCGGTCAAGCGCCCTCGCGACTGAATTGCTCCTTTCTGAGCGAAGGTTGAAGGTGCTTGATCACCAATATTGCGAACGGTTGGTGTGACCTGAATGGAACTCACATACAGTATCACAGTAAGTCGGTTTCAAAGACTTGCCGTTTGGAGCATGTCCACGGGCATTTGTGCATGTCAAGACCCTGGTGAGAGCGCCCATGCTAAAACACAGATAAGTTAAGATGTCAAGACTGCAGCCTGACCCCCACAAAAGCAGTGTGTTGCATCCTAAATCAATGATTGAGACACAAGTTAGTGCACAGGGATGGTGCTTCTATGATCCACCACAAAGTCAAGAGTATATCGCTCAACAAGCTATCCAAAGCTCCAAAAGAGCCCGACATAGGATTCTTGCTTCCGACAAGACAGTGGTGAAAGGAATGTCTCTGTGTTTGACGGCAGCTTGGTGCCAAGACTAAAAAGCCAAAAAAACTTCTCAAATCACCAAAAGCGGTCAAATCGATTGTAAATACATGTGCACAACAATCAGTGTCAGACATCTGGCTATTTGGTGGTGCGTTTGGTGGAAGAAGTCCAAGCCAAAGAGGGAGAGGAACTTCTCTTTCTGTAGCATTTAAAGGCGATACTTAATCAACTTGGGGCTGTGAAAGCCAACACTTTCAAACAAAACATCTGGGCAAGGCAACAAAAGAAGTGGCAAACACGCTCCGCTCCGCTGCGACAGCCAGTGCTTTCCCCACAGTCATTGGCATGTGCGTATTTTCTGAGGCTACTTTGACTGTGTCATCATGGTAAAGCAGATATGTCAGGTGTCAACCTATAGGTGAAAGGGGATTTGTTCGGCAAAATGTCAAGACTATGGGACAGCGATGGCCAGAACCACTTAAGCAGTACTCCGGACAATGTCAAGCCTAGAGAACTGACCACACCCCTAAGTGGGCTAGATTAGGATTGCAGACTGAGCAATGGAACAAGGGTCCGATCAACAGAGTCGAAGGGTTGATTATGGGGACCACATGTCTTCGATTGGGGTTTTCGTCATAGGGTGGTTCAGGACTGCCCGGCAACAAGGAACAGTATATGGACTTCCCCAAATCCTCTTCAGTCGCTTATACGCTCGCGTCGCCGCTGTGCCTCGCCTCGCGCGTCGCGTCGCATCGTCAGCTTCGTCGCCGCGGGTGAGGCAGCTCTGCAGCTGCTGGCCGCGATGGACTTGCCGGACGCGGAGCCCCCGGACTCACTGAGCTGGGCGGCCAGCATGGACGCCTGCGCCGTGGCGCGCACGGAGCGGGAGGACCAGGGCGTTGGAGCGGTGGATGGGAGCGGTGGATGGCGGTAGGGCCTAAGGCTGTGCGATGAATAGAAACACGGGATGGTGAGATGGTTTTCAGCCCTGTGAGGCCACTGTGAGGCCTTTGAGTGTTGATGAATAGAAACTTGTTGGAAGTGTTTCACCCTCCAGGTATGGCAAGTCTACAGTCGGATTCCAATGTTGTCCAACATGGTTTTCAATCAACTTTGAATTGTTTTATGTTGGCCTGCGGTAGATCCCTACTAGAAAGTGGACATCACCCGCTTGTTAGAGGCTCATGTTCTGAGGTGGCAGAGCCTCCGAATGGCTGCGGGTCCTACAGCTCTTGGATGATGTCTTTGAAGGCCAGTCTTCGCAGGTTCTTTTATAGTCAGATGATATGTCCAGAACATCCAATCATGCTGCTGATGCCTCCATTATCCTCCAACATAGCATTTTGGGGGTCGGATGACACGAACTATCACGAGGGACATCAAACAACATATACCTAGATCTTCAGTTGCATTCTTTGTGGTCCGCATTTCGTTGAAGGTAAACCCACTACTGATGCAATGAGTTTGCTTGCAAAGTGTGCTCGTTTGCCTGTTCCGCTGTTTTCTCATTCCACCGGTTTCCTCAGGGTTCACACTGGAGCAATCAGATCCGTTTAGGTGATCTTCTAAATGAAATCAGATGAAATCGGTACAGTGCGATGCACGTGTTGAAAGACCCAAGTGGGTGTACCTAAGCTGAAAGAACATAGGCAAAAATGTACTAGTTTCAGGATGTCGGGGTGCTGGGATATAGTTCTAGCTGCGCAGGTTTGCAGAGCCTGCGGGGCAAGTTTTGGGCTGTGGAACACGTGTTGTTCAGAATCTCAATGTTTTGCAAATAGTTTCTAAAAAATGGCGCGTCGTAACTCCGGCGTAATTTCCCGTAACTCCGGCGTATTTTTTTGGACTCAGTCTTCTGAAGGTGTTGAATTTTGAAAAGTTTTTCAACCAAGAGTTTTGACAGGAACCATGAGTTCTGCTACTTTGTTGGGGGGCCGTCCTGAGGCAAGCTTTAAAAAACATTAAAAACATAAGAACCATGGAGAGCAACCCACTTTGTAAAAAAACTTTAGAGACACGGTTGCAGAGAAAGAGGGGTTCTTTGCCACATACTCCTTGGTTTCTTCTTGGAAGCTTTTGCTTGGGCACAAGTTGGCTTATATTTTGTGATGGTTCTGTTCTTAGGCCATTCGGAAGATGGGCGAGGGCAATGGGAACGGGAAGGCTCCAGTGTTGGGTTGTGGAATTCGTGTGCTCCAGAAAAACACTCGTGGTGCAAAGGCAGTTTGCTTGTGTATGATCCAGCCTTTATCATTTCTGTAATTCAGGATCTTGGATCCGGATGTTTTTTCAGGTCTCCGGTTTTTTTTCCGGAATCCGGCGGAACATTTTGCCGGATTGAGGTCCGGCACTGTTTCCGCCCAAAGGAGGATCCAGGTATAAACTATTAAAATTATATATACATGCATACATACATATCGTATCACCTGTCACCACCAAGGGAGGCCCCTACGCCAAGCTGCAGACGCATGACAGATTTTGGGGCCTCGTGTGAGTGACATGCATTGCAGAATGCAGCTGTGATGCATTTTGTGCGAGGAGGAACGCTGCAAGATCGAGGTTTAAAAAACGCGCAGAAAACACACATTTTTTGCCGCCCTTCGATCGGCCTCAGGCCCTCAGATGTTTTGCTTTGGGTTGACAGGTCGCATGTGGCTTGACCTCCCCAACAGTCGAAATCGTAGCCAATGGTCATAGCATGTCATAGCCTTACCTGTACACTGTATAGGACCATCCCAAACGTACTGGTGGTAGGAACTGATGGGGGAGGCCATCTTCCACTTCTATCTACCAGCACCCCAAAGTCGGCAATCATTGACACCATTGCATTTCTCCCAGGGGCCTCAAAGATCCCTTAAAGAAGAACTCACCTCCTTTTTCGGCGTCTTCGGGCTCTCGTTCACCCGCTGCTGCAAGGGCTCTTGTTCGCACGCGTGAACGGGCTCTCGGCGTTCGCGCCTCCGGGTCCTTCGGACATGTTCGGACCAGTGGATTCCCCTGACGGAGCCGCTGCTGCAGGCCACGAGGAGCCCGACAAGATCATCTACCGTCGCTGGCGCAGTGAGATCGGACCATGGGAGATGTAACGAGGTCAGTTGGACCTCATTTTACTGGAAATGGTCGGTCATGCAAAAACACTTTTTACTTGGTCTTTGGAGTTGTCGGTAGGGTAAAAAGACATAGCCAATGGGTGCGGAATGGAAGCCCACAGACAGTGCAGGGTAGTCTATCGGAGACCCTGTAAGGAAGTAGCTGGCAGGAATGGGCCTTGAGCAAGTCTCCCAAATGGGGTCCCTCCAGAGCCCAATTCCTTGGGCGCCCTCCGGTGGCACATTGGGGGTTGCCCAATTTTGGTTTCATCTCAATTCATCCCTCCATTCAGTGGATTTGGGAAGCAAATTCAGAGAACCCAACCTGCTCCTCGAGCTGCCTCGAGTCACAAAATCACATGTGCTGGAACAAGCTCCTCAAACACTGAAGTGGAGCAAAGCCGGAATCGCCTTCAGCGTGGCCCCAGCCTTCACCTTCTTCCACTTATACAGGCATCCGGATGGCGCTACCCGAGAGAGTGGTTTTGGCACCCACATCCACATCCGTGTTTCGCTGCTTTGGAGTTCTTCCGACCGGTCGTTCCCTGGTGCCCTCTGAGGTGCAGCCATCCACAGCCTCAGCTCCTCCCAGTGACTCAGAAGTTCGGACAAAGAGGGGTCCAATCACTGGAAGGAGGGGGGCGAAGTGAAGTCCCCACCACGGGCCCCGAAACACCCCAACACATTGGGACAAACCTCCGGTCCGACGAACGTCCGAGAAGCGTTCGGACCTCGTTCGGACGACTGTTCCGCCGAGTTCGTGAACGCACGACGAAAATTGGCATCAGACTGCGTCAGATGTGGGGGCCCTCCTCGGGCTTCCCTTGGCTCCTTCCTTGTGCAAAAAAAGCCGACCGGTGAACTCCAGGTTTCAAGCTTTCGCATGTAGCTTAGCTTGTAGAATGAATTCGGCTTAAGAGAAAGTGGTAGTTGCCTCGAAAAAAGAAAAAAAGAAAAAAACAACACCTTCCTTAGCAATCTCTAACATGGGTTAATCCAATGGTCCAAATGAAGCATGTTGAATCAGAAGAATCAGATTGGTCTTTGGAATTGGGTAGAGTTGTCAGAATCCCTGGGAGTTAGAGAGATCGATTCATGCAGAGTTTCCAGCCTCAATGATGTTCCCAAGCACGCCAGCGAGCAGATGCAGCAAGTCACTGCCCGAAAGAATCCTGACAGCCCTACTCTACCAGCTTCTTCTTTTGTTCACCATGTGGGACTGCCAGCATGACTGGTATGTTTCCAAGGTGGAGGTGGTCTTTGCAGCTCTACGAGGAGATGCCCTTCCAGGATCCCACGCCGTTCGGGCCTCGGCAGCCTCGGCGGCCTCCCTCCACGTCCCTTTGGGCTCCGATGTGGATCGGGGTCCTTCGTGGTCGGGGCTGAAGAACCAGGACCTAAGCTACTTAGCTACTTACCTGTTGCGAAAAGAGACATGTTAACCAGTGGTAGTTTACCAGTTGGCATATTGATCCTGAGGGCTGAGAAATGTTCAGCTATATAGAGCAGCTAGAGGTGCCAGACAAGTTACCACAGGGGTAACTGGCTTGTGGCAGCCAAGCCTTGGTTCAAAAGACAAACACCTTATTCCCTCCACTGCCGTTCTATGAACCAAATGATGAACAGAATGCTGGGTCGATCTGGGAATCTTTACTGACTTGGGGATTTCTATGCTTCGCCGGGTCGTTCTCAGGACTCAGGGCATGATGCTTTTGATGGGTTTCTTCCTGAAAGTTTATGAAGTGATCGCATCCTGCAGATGTGAACTGAAGCCCCTTACCATCCGCCCAGGCTTGAGGCCGTTGTCCTGAGCTTGCTCGAAGCTCAGTCCTGGAGGCTGGCTTGGGGAAGATTCATTAAGTGCCTCGTCCAGCCACGGGGTGAGAAAGCTCCGTGAGTCGAGGCAGAAAGCAGGTAACATCAGGCAACAGGGATGGGCAACCTGAAAGGTACACATGGTAGTTTTGAGGTCAATGTTGGTTTGCAAGAGAGGAGTACATTCGGTATGGCCAACTCGAGACCCAGAAAGTCTTGTTACCCTTCATCCAACAAACATGGAAGTGGAACACGGCCCCTTGGAAGACTGTCTTCTTTTACTAACAGACCATTTTCCACTTCTATGATTGTTGGAGGGAGGGTAATTATATAGTTCATTTCTCTTGTTTCTTAGGAGAGGGTTCCTTGAACCTTTAGGTCTGAGAGTTTGATCGAGATTGCGCCGCAGGCAAGCCTTGGCCCTGTCAGAGGAGCTGACACGGGACGGAGCACTGAAAGCCGCAGAGGTGGATGTTCACTGATTTCGATATGCTTTTGATGTGAACACCCCTCAACACTGGACTCTGAAGATCTCTGAAGATCTCTAAGTCACTGATCAACTCACCAGACTGAGCCCATACGAGTCAGAAGACTTCGGACGGGTGGCGCTGCGCCACAACCGTGCCGAAGGGCTCAGAACGGACTCCGTTCGACTCCGACTCCGTGGAATTGAGGACTCGAGTGATCCACAAGTCTTCCACTCAGATGACCGATCCGATTCGACCAGAATGGGGGTAGCGAAACAATGACCTGCCAGGCGTTCAGATAGACCAGTCGACCTGGAAGTTCGGGGGCGAAAGTTCGGGTGTCCACCTGGAAGTCCTGGGACCTTACAAAGTAAGTCCTCAGCCGAAGTGGACCTATAGAAAGTATATTCGCCGAAAAATCATGTCAACGCCGAACTTCCACGGCCGAAACAAAACATAAGATGGGGTCCCATCAGCTGCCCGTTTTTCCATCAGCTGTTCCTTGGTTCCTTTCCCCTTGTCCACGCTGCTGATTGCACGCTCACAGTTGCTCACGCTTTCTCACGGTTCTGCTCACGCTTTCTCACGATCCCACGGTTTCTCTTTAACGTCCTGCTCACGGTTTCTCAGGCTTCTCACGGTCCCACAGTTTACAGCGCACATGGTCAGTCTTTTTTGGGCATACATACTACAGATGCATCAATAGCAGTACTTTTTAAGGTCCGGGACCTTAAAAGTACATCAGCCATGAGGTGCTGGGCACGTACTTTTTAAGACAACTTTCTACCGAAATTCCCGGGACCCTACAAAGTAGGACCATGGACCGACAGGGTATACCCTGAAATACTTCATATTTGCACGTATTTGGGCGACTTGGATGGCTGACCGGACAGGGTCACAAGAGGTCAGACATGATCAGACACCAGACAGTACTGTACATTCCATAATTCGTTCCGATGTTACATATATATAATATTATGTCAGTTATATATTTATATGTCATTTGCATGTCCTTTGAAGAGAGAGGGAAATATACCAGTCTATCCATCTCTTGCCTGCACACAAAAATTTCCAGAAGAAACCCATGCTCGCTGGGTTTCCTGCGGGAGCGTCCCAAATGCCAAAATAAGAGCTGGATATTTTGGGGTCCATTTTTTTTGGTATAAACATACAGGACCAGATCGACCGACCAGATGGGCTTGTCCATCCCATAGACCTCACTGCGCGGTTTCGATGGATCCTTTCACTGCCTCCGCAGGTCCCCCACCATCCCCCGGTTCGACTCGACTCGACCCCACTCGATCGCGATCAGCGAGGAGACGCGGATCAGCGGTCGCAGCTATGCACAGCTGCTCTGCACAGCGGAACTGCATGGCTCCGGTCCACTGGGCGTGGCGAGGTGCGCGTCGCGCGTTGGATGGAGTTCGCCGAGGGTGAAACGTCGAGTGATAAGTCCGGGTCTCCGATTCTCGGCCCGCATCCATTTTTCAGCCGTGGAGGCATGTCGGTGGATGTGGTTCCGACGGATGGGTGGAACGACGGATGGTTTTGCAGACATGGAAGCTTCCGCCACTCCCGGCAAAGGAGTGTGCAGAAGATCCTTTGCCACAGGAGTGGTGTTTTGTTCGGTCGTTGGACATTTAATCAATATATAACCCTTTTCCCCGAAGTCAACACTGACACATGGCGAGATGGCTCATCCAGAGACGCTTACTTTGTAATGACACGGATGATTCTATGCAATAACATTTTCAGAGAAAGGATTGCCTAAGGGCCATGCGGATACAATAAGGGCCTCGAGTCAGACAGTCTATGTTTAGCATGCCAATCGCATGGTAATTGTCAGCTTGAGAGATGTATATACTATCCAGCCCTATCCTACTTGAAAGATCACGATCATGGACTGTCCGCAAGAACTCCATTCACAATGCTATTTTCCACATGTGTAAGCTGTGCTTTTCTTGGCCAATTTGCTTTCAGTTTGTTCCACGCTTCCCATTCGATCATCAATGACAGAATGACAGTCACCAAGCTTGGAAGACCATGGGGACACATCTCTCAAGGGCCAAAGTCACGACTTTGCATGAAAAAACCTATGACTTCGCATGACAGTTCCATCTCAACAGGGACGTTGCTTTCGCTTTCATCCAGTACCTGCTGGCCCACTACCTGCTGCGACACGCCGCTCGTCGCCATGGCACTTGGGAGCTTCTTGACCATGGTCCTCATGTTGCGCGAGGCCATTGCCGTGGTGCCGCAAGGCCCCGGTCTGGAATCTGGAACTCACAGTAAGCAGACTTTGCGTTGCTTGGGTTACTGACAGTAAGAAGCACGTAGAACATGGGCATATGAATCTATATATATATATATGTATATTTGTATGAATATATGGTAAAATAAGTATGAGACATACTATGATACATTTCAGAGATGTACTGTATACTGTAATCACCCCTGGGAACTTGCAACCAATTGGATCCAGTTGGTGCTGGTTTATAGGAGAAGGCAGAGTCAGGAAACCGTGAGTCTGGGTTCACCAGATCGTCCGAGTCAGGAAACCCCGATACCACTTCACAATATAACATGAATAAGCACAAGAGCAAGCAGGATAATACATAACAATCGATGAAAGAAAGGAGAAGGAGGAGAAGGAGAAGGAGTGCTTCAGGGCTTCAGGCTTCACTTAGTTTAGACCTTCACTTCTTTTGGGTTCTGGTGGGTTTGGTTTCTATAGTATAGGATGGTTTAGGTGTTCCTTTCTTTGGATTGGGCGTAGGCTCAATATTGGATGTTTCGGGCTTCAATATTGTTTCGGGCTTCAATAGTTCCATGCTGGGTTCAATATTGGATGTACTTTTTTTTGTCTTTGTCTTGTTCTTTTCTCGACAAGATATTCATGATCAACTCTAAGGAATGGCTAGGCATCAACGGAGGATTCAGCGAGGACTACGTGGACCATTTGGGGCGCCGGTGGCATCACACCAAAGAGAAGTGGACTCCCACTGGCTGGGGAGGATATGTGGCTTTCAAACCCAGGGACTACACCAATACGGCCTATCTGATTCTTAGTTTACTTGGAGTATGTGGCTTACCGCTTTAATTACCTGAAGTAGATGTAGATACGACATGATACAAACAGGCTTCAAAAATGTCTTTGTTATGTTAATTTTAGGTTAATTAATCGTTCTACACTCGAGCTTTACGCCGAGTGTAGGTTGGTGGTAGTGGGCTCCCTTTGGGGCCTTCTCCCCGTGGATTGGCAGCACCTTGCAGCACCGAGCCCCAAATGGGTCACTCTTAAACCGACCGGTGGGCAGGGACGATCGTTCGGCGGGGTCCCAAGGAACGGGAACCAAAGCCTCGGCCGCATGAGATGCCGGAACTGGCCAGCGGAATATGAGCCAGACTACGAGACCTGGTTTTAGCCGGATCTTTTGAGCGTGAAGAATCGATGTTTTGGGGGACAGCATCGGCGGATGGGCAGGTCATCTGAAGGGAACAATTGAAAGCCGTAGCGAGTTTGAGATGTTTTCGTTCATGGACACCCCAAATCACCCATCTAAGACCAGCTCGTTCAGGGCAGGCTAAGGGCCCTTAGCCGACACCCCTTTCGTGGCTCATGAGCGATAATTTTTTTACAGAACAACGGGTGAAAGACCCCATCGCGCCTCAGATCCAAGGATGCCTTGTTGCAACACTACAGTCGCGAGGCAGATGCGCCGAACCAAACCTTCCGTGCCAATCTCCAGGATGCCTCGGCGAAAGTGAGCTACTACACGGTGAAGTACCAGTTCTGTGAGAAGAATCGGAATGGTGGCGCCAAGATGAATATCATGATCAATGGAAAGCTCGTGAAAAGGGACTTTACCACGTCGTGTCATCACACGATCACTGACATCTACCACTTCAAGTGCATTCCAACACAGAGTGGTATGATTGAGGTTTCCATCCAGGGAGATCCTACTGCAAAGAAGCCGCAAGCGCGCTTTTCGACGCTGGAATTTGAGAAGTCCTTGGACGGCTGTGGTGAATGTGAACTGTCTCTCAGTTGTCCAACCATCCCAGTAGATCCATATGTGGAATAGTTACCCGTGGTACATACATGTAAAGGGATGTATATAACTATTCCGCATACATGGATGGGTTGGGTGTGTAACCTTTGATGTTTTCATCATGTTCTCTTTATTTCGCTGTAGAGAAACATAGTGGAGAGTCACGGTGCCGGACCTTGTCCATAGGAGGAGTGATGCATTCTGTGCAGAAAGTCCATATGCCCCAAAACCAGAAGCTGGCATCTACACTCGCTGGAACTAATATGGACGGTGGACAATGGCCCTACTCGGAAGACCATTTTCAGAAGACCAATCAGAGGGCTTTCCACTTCCATGTTAGTTCCAGGGAGTGTAGCAATTTTCTCGCTGGACAAGTAAGGTCTTGTGGGGTCAATGGCTTTTGCAGTTCTTCTAGCCACTACGAAAATCCCTACAGCTGTGGAGACCGTGGCAGCGAGTTCCTGCACAACGAGTTTGACCCTGAAAAACTGCGCAGTAACGCCAGTCGCCCTCAGATGGCCGAGGATCTATTTGCTCTTTCCACAGCCTGAACATACTTCTTTGATCTGTTTAAGGGGCGAATCTAATCCAACGTCGATCAAGTTATTTGTTGAAAGAGTCACTGACCACTCCTCTACAAGATCGTTTCAATAGACATCAGCATCGTTTAGCGCACTGTTTGGCGCCATTAAATCCCATAAAGCGCCATTCGCAAGACTCTTGAAGCGTCACAGATGCATTGGCCTTTTATGAAGTTCGGTTGACCTGGCTCAGAGGACTATCAGTAGAGCCAGGCGTATGCTTCTGGTCACTGGGGAGGCTGTTCATGACGGGGCTAGATGGAAGCAGCCACCATCTGTGGAATTCCCAAAGATCCATGTTCTTTCTTCACCAGGTTGCGCCTGTGGCTCTGGAGTACAAGGCGACTTCTGTGAGCTGGGCGTCTGCGCGAAGACCAGCTGCAATGAGCCTTTCGGTGGCGTATGCCTCAATGGCACCTGCGCGTGTCTCAGTGGCTACGCCGGGCGCAGCTGCGAGAGGCCGCCGGAGACGGACCAGTTTGGCTGCTATAGCCAAGAGGAGGCGGGACATGGCGGGGCATGGGCGGGGCACCAAGACTGAAATTTGGGGAACCTGGCCCTGAGAAAACTCCCAGTACCGCCTCGGAGGTACTGGATCCCTTGATTCCTCAGTAGGAATCAAAGCTCCAGATGAGAGACACCTGCTTCAGGCGTGCCGTCTTCTCAGGTCACCGCCCGAGAAATCCTGGGACCCTCTTCTGAACGGACCTGGAAGGTGAGGGTTTAGGACCTCTTCGCTGGTCTACAGCGCCAGGTGAGTGGATTCCAGCATTCTCAGCGCCGGTCAGTCTCAGCTGTTCAGGTCTATGGGCCCCTGACAGTGTCGACCATTTGCTTGCCCGAGCTCATTGCAGGCCACGATTTTTCGGAATGACGAGAAGACCGGTAGTAGCGAACACGATTTGTGGGCACTAGACTAGAGTCGGCACAAAAGGGAACGCCCAACTTCCTATTAGTTTAGGTGTTTTTGAACATGTTTGAGATCGACTGCACGTCTATTCATATGGACGTGGGAACAGCAAACATGGGATTTAAGGCACTTTCTGATTCTTGGTGATGAATCTATCGAGCCATATCTTACAGCTCACAAGGCACTCACTATTATTATGTAAATTTGTGAAAGCCAGAGCTGCAACTGGTCTTTGCTGGTGTGTGTCTTTTCGGATCTTTTCGGTCAAGTCCTTTACCGAAAGCTTTCACGCCACGCACGCACGATGGACTGTTGCAGTCCATCGGGGTGATGGCGATCGAAAATGAGTGGGGCATGTCAGAGGTGTTTTGCCATGAAAGGGTACCATCCTTCCCATGGTGTTTTTCTCACGTGTTGTTGGTTGATTATCATGTTTGTCACCTTATAACACCTAATTACAACTCCATGCATCATGAATCACTTTGGGTCCATGGTCCAGGTACCTGCCAGTGTGTGTATGGACGGGTTCTGGTTACGTTTGATGATTTTCATCGCCCCGTCGTGTGGGTCTCCTTGGGTCACATACCACCATCGGGTGTCCCATGGAGATCCTTATAAGTAGTGCAGGGTCGTGGGGCACCCATTGGATGGTCCAGAGTCCAGGTATATCCCGAAGCCTCAGAAGTATCCCGAAGCCTCAGAAGTCAAATCCAATCCCCAAGACTTCAACCTCCGCCATGGTTCGGGTTGACTGAGCCGTGGATCCTGATGGAGATGTATATGATATGTATCATTTTCCGGATTTGCATGGTGAAAGTCCAGGATTTGGGACTCCGACCCTCCTTCGAGGGCTCCGCTTCTCTCCTTGCAGGTCCAGCTCGTCATGGACACCTCTTCCGCGGGCCCTCACCCATGCAGGGCGTGTCTGATCGGACAAAGGCGCGGAAGACTGGGAGGAGGGTTGTTGGTTGGGAGAATGAACATGCGTTGGGAGCACGCCCAAGCTTTTTCAGACATTTCTTACCACGTAAGAACTTTAAGAACCTAAGCACCTTTGGCATGTAAGTTTTGGTGGCTGAGGAAGTGGTGTTGGTTTCGCGAAGATCAAACATGCAAAGAACCATTAAAAAAAAAAACACAGCCATACGGAGCCATACCGGCCATACCCATGTTGTTTGTCTTGTACCAGCCACAAGACCTACACATTGAAGGATATTAATTAAAGGACATTGACCCTCACAGCCATGGGGTGCTAGTGTATATGGTCTCTGAATCTGTGTAATGACAGAATGATATCATGAAGCCACAAATTAACATTCGATATGATATATACTATTGGCTGTAATAATTATTACATGGGTGCCATGGGTGCAACACCTTCAGGTTTTTAAACCATTTGAACATCTAGCGGACGACCCGTCCGCTGGGTGCAAAACGACCCAGCTCGCATGCTCGATGGCCCAGGACGTTGGAGTGACATAGGATCAGGAGTCAAAGAAGTTGGATGGTTGTTTTCTTGATTCTGATCAGGTCTTCTCCAAAAATACATCTGATCATTATGAGGGTCATGATTCTGCTTGATGGGGTTCTCTTCGCAGACGCTCCATGGGACTGGTGTGTTTACCCTTAAATTACCAATAGATGGACCTGGGCAAAAAAGAACACAAAGAAACACACGCACAACTGATTGGTCAATACGCCAGTCCCATAGAGCGTGGGGTATGACATGTATTCACAGGCCTGCGGCACCACGCTTTCACGTTGGCCACTCACTTGGTGTTTGCGGCTTGCGGGTCAAATCATTCCCAACTGAAACCTGGCTGAAGCTGCTGAACCCCTCCAGGCCGACACGGTGTACTTCTCATGGACCGCAGACACCAAGTATGGCAAAAGGGATGCTGCTGGCTCAGAAGGACGTGTCTATGCGAGCAAGCTGAAGATCGGGCCACAAGGCTGGCCATGACTACTGGCAGTGCGAAGATCCGCAGGGTTGATGTTTGACTCCCGCATCAAGACATAGAAACCCTTCTGAAGGATGTGGAAGATGGTCGTAAACCGGGGCATGACTGGTCTGCCGCGGGGCCATTTCCATGATTGTTTGAGAGAGGGCATCACTGCATCACAGAAATGGATTAGAGGAGTCACACCAGCGCCATGGAACCTTTTCAACGAGCCAACACCCTGGGTTTCTGCGGTTTTGGGCCGAACACCGGGTGTTGGGGCAGAACACCACCGTGGAGCCCACCACGGTTGAGCTCCTGAGTCCCATGGCTTTGGTCGCCATTGGTCACCGCTCCGTGGAGCGGCGATTGGACGCCGAAACACCTCCCCAAAGCGATAGGACCATTGTCTCGCGCCGATTGGAATGCAGACACCTAAAAGGAATCACCAGTGAGGAATTCCTCATGCACAAGAAAAATACTTGACTTTATTCCAAAACCAGCGGACCAGCGGTGGATTAGTTCAACCTTTCGAACACACTGCGACTCCTGCGACTCACTAACATGGAAGTGGACATGCCGCTGTTGGTAAAAAGTACAATAGTCTTCCCAACGCACTTGACTATACCATCCACTTCCACGTGAGTGAGTCAAACTATAATTCCTGGGCGCTCTGTATGGAATATATGCCCACATTGACCCCTGAACCACCCCAATGTAAGCAAATATGCCAGTCCCATGGAGTGTCTGGAATTGGTAGAAGATCTTGGCGACAAGTTCCCTGATGGGTCGTGATTCGAACACGTTTCCTGTCACAACGGTTCCTTCATTCCATAGTGTTATATAGACATGCAAGCAAATCCAAGTGTTTGAGGGCAGGGGGTCCCAGGGGGGTTCCTAATTTTGGGGAGAGACCTTTTACAGTAGTTTATACCGCTGAGTTTGCCATCCCAATAAGAGAAGGAGTTTCCATGTTGTTGTTGTCGTCGTCGTGGTTGTTGTTGTTGTTGTTGTTGTTGTTGTGAATACTATATTACTATTACGACGACGACGACGACGCTACTACTACTACCACTACTACTACTACTACCACTACCCCTACCACCGGCACCACGACGACAACGGCGACGACTACTACTCCTACTAGTAGGACCAATTTGGACCAATACTACTAGTAGCCATTCTGTACCAGTACTGTCTAATACATTCTAAAACTACTATATTAGCGCTACGGTCAAAACACAACCGCGGGCCTGCAGGTTTGTTTCTAGGAGGGGTTTGCTGGGTAGAGACAAAGTAAGACGATCTGTGTTGACCTGGCTGCAGTTTGTTTGCTGTCGGAAGTTTATATTGAATTCATTCAATTTGAACAAGTCAGCTTGTTCAGTGATGTGTGGGCCCCTTTTTACAGAACAGGCTACCACCAGCGTGCGCAAAACAGTGTCTTTGTGAGCATCTGTGAGCATCTGCTTACAATCAATGCAATTCCCAAAAACGATAGACAACCTCAAACAGAACAAAACTTCAAAAGCCTTGACAAACAAAAAACATAAAACTGCAGACCGCATGGCCAGAGAGTCAGACAGGAGAGAGGCCCCAATGAGGTCCGCAGTTTTGTTTTTGTTTTTGAGGGGAAACAAAACAACTAAAAAAACTGCTGGCCCCATGGCCAGAGAATTTGTTCATGCTTTTGCAACTTTGAAAATGAACACAACCTCGAGAAAACCACAACAAAAACAAAACTGTACACCCTGTGTTTGAAGTCTTGGGATGGTTCATGGGGTTTGCAGTTTTGTTTTTGGTCTTTGATGGTTTGTGATAACTTTTTGCATACCAGTTCTGTCTCGTACTTCTCACTCAATTCTAACAAGTTCAATTCAAACCTAACCGCGTTCTAAGTAAAACAAGGTAACACGACCCCGAGTGACCCGCGTAGTCGTGCACACAGCACTCAGGTCATTTGAAATGCATCCATGGTCCTTCACAATGTTTTCAATGTTGTCCCATATGTTCGCATGTTCATTTCGCTCCACAATTCCCCGCTTTTTTGGACGTTGATCTGAAATTCTAAGGGGATTTACAAGTGTACGTTTCTGTCCAACCCCCAAAAAGTTGCAAACCGACTTTTCTTCGCACAACTCAGGTTACAAGGACGCCAGTCTTTCCGTGGCATCTTGCGTGGAGGCATTGTACCTCCACACAAACTGGAACGCTTTGTCATGCTTTGTCCAAGATAGCAGCATTGATCTGCCTCTTGACCTTCGTCTTGAGGTTGCAAGCAACGAAGCGCTTCAAGTGGTGCCAGCATCGATCTAATTGCTGAGTCCCACCGATAGCAGAAGCGCCCTTGCGCTTGGGGCCCTTGAGGTTCTTCGTGAATTGCGCATTTCGGTGGCTGACGGATTTCACCAAAATCTGCTTCTTGACATCCTTGGCGACAGCTTTCCAAGACCGGTTGCCATCGGTGTAGCATGTGGTGCCAGCGTTGATGCGAGCGAACAATCTCGAAGCCTGCACATCTTGTTTCGACTCCACCGGTGGCTTCGCTTTTGGAGCCACCAACACATAAGGCAACTTAGCAATGCACAGCTTCGACAATCCCCTCTGACTGGCACCCGCAATCCGTATGTAAATTAGCAAGAAGTACTTGGGCACCCTTTGGCCCACATGGCCAGATTTCCAGGCTTCAACTTCTTGAGGAATGCAAAGTACGAGGACTTGGAGTTGCCTCAGGGAGGTAACATTTCCGAGACTCTCCGAAAAATGTTTTGTTTTCATCAATCGAATCTCCCCGTAGTACTTGTCAGTGCTAAAAAATAGAACCACGACATCAATACTCCGTGCTTCCAAAGCTCTTCTGAGGAAGATCGCTTGGAGACGGTGTGCGACCCGTTGAACGCACCGTGCCAGACATTCCGGCATGGCAGCCACCGACAAGTCGCGAAAACGAAGAAGTCGCCGACTCGAAACAAACAACGCGGCCGTGACCGTCGGTGGTACGAACGATTGTCTGTTGAATTGGTCCCACACGGACACCCAACACAACCACAAAAATTCACCGTACACCTCGAGAGAATCGAATTCTAAAACCCACCGGTCCGGATCTAAACAAATGTCGAGCGCGGCTACACCTAGTGAATCCTTGACCGACGTCGCCAGGTCCAGCAAACTGTCCAAGTAAAAAATTAACAACGAAGACGGAAAGACAAAAGACGAGTCACGACGAGTCAAACGAAGAAGAATCACAACACACAAAGACACACAACAACGAAGGGACAACGAACGCATTGAGCTGCCAAAACTGCGGTGCTATGGACGTATCGACGACGACGTATCGACGTAACTGAACCCGCTGGTTTCCGTGACGACGTTCCGTGAACGACGTAACTGAACGACGTAACTGAACCCCCCCCCACCCCCCCCAACAACCGAAATATGATTTCCACCAAACGCGCGCGCCGCTGCGGGTCGCGAGTGGGCGTGACACCTAAAACAAGCCTAGTTCAATTATACTGTATTGGAAGTTGGTTTAGGTTTGAGTTGAAACATAATCATTTTTTATTTCTAGTTGACTTAGTTTAGATCTAATTCATTTTTTAAGTTTCTTACAATTTTTGCGTACTTGTTCCCTTTTTCAACAAAAGTTGAATTGAGTTCATAAAAGTAGACCTTTTAATATTACTTAATTCTGTTGAATTCTAATTTAATTCTCATTTAACTAACTTAATTTTAGATCTGGATTTGAAATTCGACTTTGAGCTTGATTGAGTTCTACTTTAATTCTACATTGAGTTTTGAACTTGCTTCTACTCTAAAATCAAAGTTGATTGAGTCTAACTGATTTCTAATTCAATTGAAACTCATTACCTATATCTAGAAGTTCAATATTCATTTTTAATTGAATTTCTAATCGAGCTGCAGGTTAAGCAATTCTATTTCAATTCTATTTTCGTTCTAGTTCAGCTTTAGTTTAAAGAACGACATGTTGATTCAATCTTAGTTAATTGCAGGGCAATTCGAATTTGAACCTAACTTTATTTTTGTTTTTGCGACTTTAGTTCTAATTTAACGTATTTTCAATTTTAGTTTTTTTGTCTCAATTTAATTGTAATTGAATTGTAGTTTACGCTAGTTTAAATTTTATACAGCTCAAATTCAGTTGTTTTAAAGTCTAGTTTCATTCTTTTTTGTTCAATTTAATGTTGACTAGTTTTCTTTTGATTCTTTTTCGATTCTAGTTCAATGCAAGTTTTGTTCTAATTCAATGCAAATGGAATTGTAATTCAACTTTGATTTCATTCTAGAAAGCGGGTGTTACTGGGGGTGTGATCACAGATTAGAAGAACAACTAGAATTATATTAGATTTAAACATCAACTACATAGAAATTAAAAGGCAAATGAATTAGAATTGGATTGGAATTCCAGGTAGAATAAATAGACTACATATGTAATTTAATAAATATCAAAATTCAATTGAATGAGATTTGAAATAGAACTGACACCTAATTACAATAGAATTGAACCATTTTGAATTTGAATCCAACCACAATCAAACTAGATCATTCAGGATTTGCAACTCTTTACCTTCTGAATCTGATGTACTTATCAATTTGCAGTCAATGAGAGCAACACAACTCACAAGATAACTTTAAAAACAATTTTGCATAGGACTTGCATGGAATCGGTTTACATATAAGTTTTTCAGTAAATACTTAATTCTCATGTTAAATACATAAGTAAACAGCTACTTACCAGCTACAAATAATGCAAAACCTTATAGCATCACAACTTTCACAATCCTATCAATGTCATATCATCAACAAATACATCAAAACCTTGCAAAATCACAACTTTCACAACTCCACCACATCTTTATATTGTTCCTCCTATGCTATATACTTTGCTGTATTGACTATAAATGAACCCAGGAAAAAAGAAACACGGTCAAAGTGGCCAGCTCTCTTTATTTACATATCTTGTATTGGATATGTAATTAACTTTTGGGTTTGTCGGACAACCCCGCATGCCGGAATTCCGGTCAGGTGCCGCAATCTTGGAGTCCAGCGTGGCTTTTGAGGGCTTCGTCCGTGCAGGCGGAGTGGATGTGACTGAGGACGGAGTGCTCGGCATGCTCTGCGCGAAGTATTGGCATCCATGGGTCGAGTCACTAGGCCCTTTACCTGAGGCGTGGCACGTGGGATCTTAGGAACATCGGCACCGAATGGATGAATTCTGTAAATAAGGCGTTTGTACATGTTAACTATGTTTTCTGGTTTGTTTCAACAGCTAGGTTTCGATACTATAGTAAGAAGATGTAGTGAGTGTCCTGGTTTTGTGGACCTGGGATATGGATATTATGTATAATATATAGAGAAGTGTTGAACAACGCACTTTTCAGGCTGAACACCGTGTTTGGTTCTTCCATCCGGCAAGTCGCTGGGATCCAAAACAAATTCTTATTTTGATCTCAGTTGGACAAGAACCAGTTGTAGTTTGCACCTCCACTTGAACTGCGACGACAGATGCAATGTGCTGTTTGGGGTGGCACCAGGTCGAAACAAGTTGACCTGGGTTTTATGACGCTCTCACTCTGTTTCCCGGTCACCACTGAGGCACACGAATAGCCATTTAGACAAGGCTGCGATGGTCTTGGCAGTTTGCGAAGTGAACACCAGCACCATGACTCGGCAAAGAACGCCCTGGCAGATTGGGAAGCAGTACCAGGACATTTGGAGTCATGATTTTTTCGTTTAGTGCGGCTGGAACGCTGTTGTATTCCTTTGGCATTGGGCTAAAGGCGGACAGCCGACCTGAGGCGCGGATCATCACCGTCTTGGAATTGGAAGTGGGTCGTAGGTATATAGACGTGCTTGTTCAGTGATGTTTGCGGGTATCCACAAAAACATCATATCCAAATCACTATCATTTTCATCATCAGCATCATCATCATCAACGTCATCATTTTCGTCAGCATCATCATCAACCTCATTGCTTAGGGAGTCACCTTGTTATGTGTGTGTGTGTGTTTTTCGAGCATCCTATTGCTCATACTCTATTGTTAATCCTCATCTTCGAATACGATCTTCACGTTCCTGGAAATTCTTCCTACCCGCATTGCCCGCATTTCTTCCCCTCCTTTTGCGTGTCAGGAGAGCACCACCGCTCCAAACACTGGAATTTGGGGATCCTATCCCTTGACGGCATGGTTTGCCCAGCGCTCCGCGGGCTATGGCTATTTGCTTTACGCGCCGGCGCAACAGTTGTGGACCGCGTGGTATGGCGCCACGGTGGGAAGTCACACGGGCTTTGCAATGCACACTTATCACCGAGATGCCCCAGAGATCAGCCAGGAGAGAAACGGCAAGGATATTTTTTCCTCGGCAACGAATGGTATGATGTGTGTATGTGTGCTTTCCCTCGTTGTATTTGTCTATTGTAGACTATTATAGATATCAATATCGCCCCTTTGTCAGTTTGAAGCCTTAGCTGGGCTACAAATGTCACAAAGGAATCTGGAACCTTCTCCAAGCAATGCGGAGAAAGCAATTCTTTGATCAACGATGCTTGTCAGTTTTTGGGGTGCACCAATTTGAGATCCTTTTTGGGGCGAATCCATACATGGAGATAACATGTTTGGTTGCCCCTACCCACTACTAGGTACTAGCGTTAAGTCGACTCAGCTTGTGTAAAGTCGTGCACTCCACAGGGATGTCTAAGCATAGATTGTACTGATCTATAACCCATGTTTTGCGTTGTGCCCATGGTGTGCCTGATTGTCACTTGTTTGTATTTATGAGTGTGTTCTTTGGGGGAGGGCAGCTTCCACAGGGGTGAAGGGTCAAGGATTTGTGACAGTTTTGATGCAGAGCTCCTTGCGCCCATGCTCCACTGCTGCTGCTGCTTCTGGTTGGCTGCTGCTGCTCCTGCTGCTTCTGTTTTGGTTGACTGTAGGAAGCTGTAGGGCGACTGTAGGAGTCGTGCTCACGCGAACCTCGCGCAGGGTCGCGCGGGGCTCGCGCAGAGGCCTATAGTCACTTGTGTGTGTTTGTGTGTGCATGCAACCTATTCTCTAAGTTGTGCGTTGGTGTGAATATGTGTGAATGATGTGAATGGTGCTGTGCCATTGAGATTTGGGCTTGAAACATCCAGAAAGCAAGGCCAAATGCCAGCCATAACAGTGTGCGCTCACTTTTCCTTGAACATATCACTTTCCTATCTTTCCTGCCGTGCTCATTTTTCAAGTGGGCCCATAGTGCTTTGACCAAAATGAAGCAACTTCACGCGAGTGGGTTGACTTCTCGCTGAATCCTTGTGCCCATGCAGCGAGTTGACTTTACGCGAGGTGGGTTGACTTAAGTACGCCGCTTTTACCAGTCCTGCCACGGAACACCATTCTTATAGGAATTATGATTCGCCATCCAGTGTCACCGGCTACGCAAGTCACTCACAGATGATGTTCTATCGCCTGCCCTTCAAACATGACAATGGCCGTCTCCCGGTGTCGGTTAGGTCTTACTCCTGCCCGCTAGGAGGAGTACGCCAAGTACACGTACCCCGTGCCACGAGAGATGGTGGAACTTCGAGAGGAGCGCACCGAAGCATCATCTTGCTCCGAAGGAAGTCTGGAGGTGACTGCCGTGCCCCGAGGTCCTTACCCTGCTACATGGATCCAGTTGGACGGCCGTTTTCTGCATCTAATTTGTAAAGTTGCGTACACGGTCCTGTAACTCCTACTCCGTTCACCGAACGCACCGAAAGCACCGAAAGACCGTGGGTCGCTCCCAGGAGGCGGAGGGTCCCTGGAGGGATCACCACCGCACCGGCACGGGAGACCATCAAGCGTCCGCGGCTTGGCGGTATCATCCGCGGCTGAAGGACATCGGCGGCTTGGCGAAGGAGAGAGATTGGGAGGGCAGAGGGGTGCAGAAGGGGAGAAGGCGGATGCTTGAGGATGTTTGATGAAAATTATTCCACAATTAAGGTGTTGTTCGCTTCGACAGGAAAAAACTGTCTTTCTGGTGATGTGCCTGCGGTGCCTGGCCTTCAGTTTTTCATTTTCCTCCCAGCATCCACCTTCCAACTGAGAGGACTAGTTCTGGAAGTAATATCCGGAGCTGCAAGGATGATAGTGTGAAAAGACGTGAAAAGACATCCAAATTCAACCGCCGGTCCATGCAAGCCGGTCCATGAAACGACCTCCCTGAGGCCTCCAGAAGCACACGCATGGCCCGGTGTACATGCAGCAATATGGCCTGGCCAATGGGTCGGTCGGTCAATTGCCAGCAGGGGAGTTTGCCAATCCCGGGCACAAGACTGGGCGCTTGGAGATGCTCTTTGGAGAAGATACCGGAATTCAGGCGACACTTGGACCGCCTACTATGATGTTTCTGGAGATGTGTTTGTTCATGTAAAAAGACTTCACCTTCCGGACTTGGAAGAGCATGGCCAGCAGATGATGGCACACTTGTTGCCTAAGGAATGCCTTACGCCCCTGTGGAGAGGATTGGATCGTGGGGATTATTGCAAAGGTCGGGGGCAACGTTTGTGCGAAGGTCACACGACTCGGGGAGATCACCACTTGGAAGAGCATCGAGCCATCGGCGCCTCGGGCGGAGACCAAGACGGGGACGGGGGGGAAGAACCTCTCGGTGAACACGGAACTGGATTCTGGATGGTAAGAAGGATGTGACAGAAGGATCGTTACAAAAGGCATACAAAAGGAGCAGGACCCGAGCAAGAGCGCGTTGCAAGCATTCCATGCGGAATAGTGTTTTTTTAACGTTGTTAAGTTATTGTTTGTTTCGGAATTCAGAAACATGCAGTCCCTCCCTGCGAGCGCCTGAATTCCTTGCACCTCATGTCCAACCTTCACTCTTCAACGACAAAATAAACTGATGGGAAACTAGAACCCAGCATCCCCAAGCCTACAAGATCTTCCCAACAACATGTCGGACGCAAGTACTTCAATGACAGGATCTGAAAGTGGTAAAACTTCACCTGACATGTACTTGAACCCTACGGCCCAATGGAATTCTAGCATCTCTAAGATCACCACCTGAACCCCGACGTTAGCTGGCCGTCTCGCGTCCAACTCCGGTGACCGTCTGGCGCCTGGACTCCCACCGCCACCGTGGCTCCGCGCGGCCATCGCGGTGAGGTGGGCAAGATGCCGTGTGGCTCCTCCGGCGGCGCATGTGGCGATGGTGCCAAGGGTCGAATGTTGCGGATTGCTCCACTGGGCTCCAGTGAGGAGGAGGCGCTGTGTGGAGCAACTGCCCGGCCACGCGGAAGAGATGGGTAGATTGGTGCGATGGTTCAACTTGGGGGTCCCATCCCCCTGCCTGAGATGTTTGAGCCCCCCAAAGCAGTAACATCCTTTCGGTTTTGCTTCCTGTCCCATTCCTGCCGTCATTGGGTTCGATGTGAAACATGGAACTCCACTATCCCCTGTGATATTTGGACTAGAAAATGGAGGTTGACGTCTGTAGTAAACTCACCGGCAAGGGGCCAGGTATTGCATTTTCTATAGAGTGTAGTTCACTGTAAAATATATAAGACACGCAGGTCTCATAGGCATGCTTCCAAGGTCATTTTCTAGACATCACATTGTTTTCTTGATCCCACCTGTCCCTTCATTTTCTAGTGAGGTTCCTCATTTTCTAGCAAACATGATGAATCATGATGAGTCAAGACGGAATATAAGTAACACATAGTAAAGCATGACATAAAGTTTAAACCCTCAAGATCTAGAAACAGAAAACTCAAGGAAGACACTTAGAACTTAGAACGTGAGACACACCCCAAATTTTCAGTCCGAATATCATGGGGAAAGAGTGGACACGAGCGCAAGGAGCGATTTTGGTTGGGTATCGCAGGGTCTGAGGACTTGGGTGTGCCAGGTGCTGGTCGAGACACCAGCGCCACTAGAAAATGAGGAGTGCAACCTAAAACCCTATAACTTTCATTTTCTAGTGAATTTGGTCTGGCTGCCCCTTGGATACACTACCTTCCCATGTCTGGCCTGAGTGCCAGGAATGAATGGTAGGGCACCAGGGATACCCCACCTTTCCATTTCCAACACTGGCCAGAAATGGAATGGTAGGGTATGGCAGGGTCTGAGGATTTGGGTGTGCCAGGTGCTGGTAGAGACACCAAAGCCACCAGAAAATGAAGAGGTGCCACCTAAAGCCCTATAACCTTCATTTTCTGGTGAATTTGGTCTGGCTGCTCCTTGGATACCTTCGATTTCTGGACCAGGTGCCAGACATGGAATGGTAGGGTATGGCAGGGTCTGAGGATTTGGGTGTGCCAGGCACTGGTCGAGACACCAAAGCCAGTAGACAATGAGGATCTGCCCCTTGGAGACTTTACCTTTCCATTTCTGGCACTCTTGGTCGAGACACCAAAGCCACTAGAACATGAGGTTGTGCCACCCCAAACCCTACCACTCATCATTTTCTAGAGAATTTTGTCTGGCTGTCCCTTGGATACCCTACCTTTCCATTTCTGGCCAGAGTGCCAGAAATGAAATGGTAGGCAGAAATGGAATGGTAGGGTGTGGCAGGGTCTGAGGATTTGGGTGTGCCAGGTGCTGGTCGAGACACCAAAGCCACTTGATTCGCCGGATCGTGCCGGCATTTTCGGAGTGTTGTAGTTGTTGTTCAATGAACTTAGCTTTTGCATGCTTTTGTTTGCTGTTGGGGTTCGTCACAGCACGTAGAAGCAGGATCCGCTAAAAAATTGCAAGCGCCGGACGAAACCGAAGATGCGCCAAACACGGGCACACGGGTGAAAAGGCTGCGTTTGGAAATTCTGTCCATGTTCTAGTGATGATACTTTTTCTCACTAGAGTGCCAAACCTGATTCATGAGGCTGCGTCACTCATTTTCTAGGGAGCTGACATTCACCATCCCCCACGAAATCACTAAAGAATGACTAGGACTGACCCCTCCATGTGATTTTCTCATGGAGGATACTCCATTTATATACATTGTCTCCATGTATTGCTGCTCTCTGATTCTCTTGCCTTGGCCCCACGTGCGGCCCCGACAGTTGTGATCTTTACAGTATAGTGACTTACAAAGTTTTTGACTGGTGGGGATCCATTACATGAGGGAAAAGCCTGTGCTTGATGAAGGGCGGAGGTATTTTTGACTTCGCCCTCGCACCTGCACTGTTCTGGCACTGAGTCAGGGGTTGCTTCCAAACCGTGCCTGTGAAGCAGCACCATGTAATGTCTTGGTGCAGGCTTGCTCTATTGCAGTTGCTGGGCTGACGCTTTACCAAGTAAGTGATTCTGCGGCGCCAAAAACAAGACCCCAAAACCTTGAGAAAAGAAGCTTCCGTGTGGAGGGCCATCGAAATATCACGCAAGTGCGCGTGGTGAGACAAGGGACAGGGCTGGTAATGTGCAACTTCTTTTTGTCCCAGCAGCGTGTTGCAACTTTCTATAGCAGTGCTCGCCCAAAAATGGATTCTTCAGTCGATCATTTGGCCCCAAGTGGGCAATTTTTTGGCCATTTCTGGCCACATGCCACAAGCGTGGCGGTTTTGGGACCATGAAGTTGTGCAAGTGCAACAGCACAATTTTACCGATCCAGAAAGATGAGTCTTTTGGATATGTTTGGGCTGCGTCGGGCAACAAAGCGGCAACATGGTTGAGTTGGACACACACAGTATATGTATATATATATATACATGATCAAAGAACTGGCCCACGTCACAGTTTGTGCACCCGATCCGTCTTCCAGTTCATCCCACCGAAGCGGAGAAAAACGTACCGGTCGGGACGGACCCGAACCGGTCGTCGGTGCATGCCGTGGGGGGGTTGTCCTTTAAGAAACGGACCTCACGGCGGTGTGGAGTTTTCAGAGTGCAAAAGGTGATGAAGGGTGACATATAATTAGGTTTTTCTGAGCTGTATATAGGTGGACCTGGCTTGGTAGTTTCAAAGCTGTATACATGTAAAGACTAATTTTTACAACTATAGATTAATCACTGGTGGTTGGAGTCTATGAACAGTGGAATTATATATAAATTGTTTTTGTGGGTGTCGAGGTTCTTGTTTGGCTATGAGAAGGAGGACCGGACCAGATGGCTCGTGGAGGTGGATGGTGACTGTGACCTGGCATCACCTTGTTGCTGCCGTCGGTAAAAGATACCTCTGTGGGTTCATCCCAACATCATGTTTCGTGTCCACAACATGTTCGAGTCGATTGTTCTGAAGATCTCACAAAGACGGGTTTTGAATCAAGCGGTAGAACAGGTTCGCAAAAATCGCAACATGTTCATCTCGATCCTTCTAGAGGAGGACCCGTCCTTCTCGGCTTCGAGCCGCGAACGCCCTTGGCCGAGGTAATGAGATCTCTGAGAAAATGGACGTGACCCAATCGACCCATTGGCCACTTTACCAGGACCGGCCACTGGTTTCTTATATGAGAAGGGCCCCGGTGGTTGGACACGGATGCGCTCTGTGGAGTCGAACATGAAGGGAAAACATGTTTCCATCTCAATGAGAGGAGTTTGTTCTGTAGATGATGATGTCAACAAAAGATCGTTGCAGTTATAGATTCTTTGCAGATCCCACTTGCAGGACTGGACCACAACAACTGCTGGCGAAGTGGTTTGGGTGACCACCTGGCAAGCCGATGTGAAAGGAAGCTTCGGTCCCGTGGGCAGCCCCAATGGCGTGTGGCCCTACAAGCCCAAACCTCAACTGGAGGTCAGCTGCGTTTCATCCGCAGGTCGCAGGTCGCGTGTTCGAGCCTTCGTCCGAAGGTCTATTTCCACGTCTAGTCTTGTTCTTTTGATTGGAAAATCAGCTGAACATATGGCACCGCCCCAAGTTGGCTGGTCCATAAATGTGGGAGACCAGCCTGGTGAAAGGAACCTGTAAACAAGATTGTGTGGTGTCCTTGTTCCAATACAGACCCATATATGGAAAGACTCCATCTAAAGATAGTAAAGCGTTGAAATATGTTGACATAGTGGTGTGCTCAATGAACTCATCGCCCATGGGGAGGTGTTGGTTCCTATTGGTGTTGGTGGTCACGAAAGGACCCAACATAGAGACCAAGACATAATCATTTGGGGAATTATGAAGAGGGAAGGTCGCAGGTTTTGGTTTTGTCTTCCTTCTTCATCTTGTGCATTTATGCAACGGGAAAAATGAACTTCTAGAAGTCCTTTAAAGATGTATATTATATACATGCATATTATATTACATAATTATATACACGAAACATCACGAAACAATACTTCGTACAGCTTCCGAAACGGCTTCCCGTTTGGCCCAAAGACCCGGTCAGTCGGCCGCAGAAAACGACCCCATCGCCGACGTCGGTGCCCCGAAACGAAGGTGCCCGGCGTATCCGTTTCGGAGTCCAACACCGCGCCATGCGGCGCCAGGAGGAGGAGTACCTCTTTGACCTGACGCCCGAGGCCACCAACGCCGCCAAGGTCACGGTCTATTCTCCATGGAGAGGGACCACCACATCCATGAGCTCTACGGCGTCCTCCAGCACGTTGTCCACCACGGTGCCGTGGAGTTGGTCGTTGGAAGGACCGGGGAGTTGGTTGTTTTTTTGGGGAAGGTCAAAGTCCTATGGTCAAACGCATGAGTCATGTACAAGGTGGTCCTCATGACTTTCATGATTTTGCTTTGTGTTATCGACATAGTTATTAGAGATTATAGATCGGGAATATCTTTGTTGGGTCCGGAGTCTTCTAGTTGAGCGTGTGGAGGAGCTTCTTCCTTTGAGATGGGTTTTGTAATATATGCATGTTTAAATCGATTTGATGAAATATATAGATTTAAGGACCCAAACAAATCTGATCGCTGGAGACTCGGTGATCTGCAGACCTCGGTTTCAGCGAAGTTGCGAATTGCGAATCCGATTCTCGGCAGGTTTCCATTGTTTCAACGAACATTTCCTGGATGCATTCGTCAGCCCCAGATGGAACATGGATGGAACTATATGGATCCTTTTTCGATGTGAGAGAGAGTCATGGATGAAGAACAACTGCGTTGGAACAGTACCCGGAGTCATGGATGGTCATGGACGGTCTAGGTTCGGCAGGAAGACCAAGGACACCGTTTCGCACCAGTCGTGAAGTAGTTTTTTCAAGACGTTGCATTGTTGCTGCCCTCCGCTGTGTTGACCTGCTCCGCGTATGTCCGCTGTGTTGGCCTTATTTCAGCTGTGTTGACCAGGTCGTCGTGATCTCCACGAGCATCTGGCTCCTCTCAGGCTTTCAACCCGCTGAAGGCGTCACCTTGGGAGAGTGGAAAGGGAGGGTTTTCTTGGTTGGGCGTCACCTGGCTGCTGCCTCCGCAAGTCAAGAATCTACGGTCATAGTCTACCCTAGGCTTCGAAGCCATGTTTCATTATTTTCCTTTGCCTTTACTGGAAGAATCTTGGTCAACTGCCCTTGAAATTTCTGACTATACCAGGTGTGTGCACCTTCGGTTCGTTTTGGTTCCCCTGAAATCCGGTCGACCATTCGACCATTCATGTTGTTCGTGCTTCAACACCGCTGCCGTCCGACTCCACTCCACTCCAGGCCGGTAAAAGACATCGAACCCCAAAGCGGACCGTGCTCGACTCCACTCGTGGACCGTGGGACTGCTTGTCTCATGAAATGCTGCCTGTCTCGTTGACTGCTCTTTGATCATGCTGTCATATGGTCTTCATCGGTCTTCATGATGGTCATGATCCGATGTCATGGTTTAGGTCATCTTGCTGCTTCCCGAAAGGCGAAAGTTAAGGTCATTCTGCTGCTTCCTGAGATGCAACTGTTTGCTTTGTTTCGACTCACCCTACTCTTCGCCCTCAAGGAGGGGAAGATCGCGCCTGTCGTGGGGCCTCAGCGTCCGACAACCATGCCACTTACTATGTGGTGGTGGAGGCCTCATCGCTGGAGGCGCCGTAGATGGAGATTGAGTGAGTTTGGGCGGCATGTTTCTCCGAAAGCTCAGTGGAAGAGAGGGGGCGCTCTTTTTGCAATATCGATGAAAGAATGGGTCGTGGTTTTAGTATGTTTTAGTACCTTCATAACTGAAATCTACTTGCTTCTGGAAAGCTGTGGCTCATGGTTGTTGAAATCTCCTTTTTGAGGCCATAACAGGCGCAGTTCTGTTTTTAAGCGCGGAAACACATGAATATCGCATGCATGCGGAAAGGCCAGATTGCAAGATGTCCGATTCACATTTCCTCTGAAAAGGTGCGAAATCGGGGCGGGGCTGGATCTCCCTGGCTTCTCAGAAGGTATGTGGATCTCTTCTCAGAAAGCCCGCCATTTGGCGTGCAGGATCAGACCGTAGATCATGAAATCATACTTTTTCAGCAGCACCTCACACGAACCGACCTTTATCAAGGTCCAGAATGCAACCAACACCAAGACCCCAAGAATGATATCTGTCACTTTCCCAACAAGCGCCTTTGGGTCATCTCTCCCATTTGAACCAGCCTCCCAACCTCCACAGGTTGAGCAGCACTAGTGAAAGAGGGTCTATATCCCATGAGCAGCCCCATGAGCTCAGAAAATACCCAACAACCCATAGCAGTCAATTCCTTTTGTTTGCCAGTTGCCATGCGGTCCTCAACATCTGTGTTCGCATGTGTTCGCAGCCATCTACAAGACGCCTCAACCAAAAACAGCTCAAAACCGGCACACCATGAACCGCGCCTGTCAACCGCCCGGAACCGCCGTGGTTTCAGGCCTGTCAACACGCCTGTTTGGACCAGCCCCTATGCTCCGGTGTGGAGTACTCACCGGGCCGCTGCGAAGTCTGGACCCGCCCGGGCGGCATCCGAAGCACCAAGCCGCTCAGGGGCTTCAGTGGCGTGGTTTGTGACTGGAAGGTGGGCGGCAGTGGGGGTTAAGGTTTCGGGGGTGGTCGAAGAGCACAAGGGTAGTGGTGAAAGAGCAGGAAAACACAGCATAAATGGCAGGCCTTATGAGTTCAGCAAGGTAGACACTTGCTTGAGTTGCGGAAGACTGACACTTGCTTCATGAACTACAAACCAGAACAGGCGTGGGTAACACCTGCACATAGTTGATCCTGAAGCATGATGAGAACGCTCTCTCAAACCATTTGGATAGATCCAAAGGGTAGAGCTCAAAATGACCCATATTACTCCACCTACCGAGTCTGATGAATGCTTATAGCATCTTATAGCCACCATAGTGGCGGAGAGGCCGCTTGGATCCACTGGGGCGGCTGACCGCTGCGGCGCACCGGCGCTCCGAGGTTGCTACCGGCTGGAACCGCCGGGTGCCTTTGCCCTGCGCCCCGTGGACGGTGGCCATAGGGCTTGCCGCGGCCAAACGGCGAGCGACAACTCGCCGGAGTACATGAAGGTGGCCCGAAGGTCAGATCCCACCTGGATAGGAAGAACAGGATCCTCAAATGGACTCGAATGGGTGGTGATGTCATGTGGAGGGAGGAAGGGAGGGAGGGAGGGACACTTCTGGTAATGATGGGAGTCTTAGGGCATGAAACCTTGGGAGGGTGGTGTCATGTACACCTATCTCGGGAAGGCTTGAGAGGGAAGTGGTATGTGGAGGGTGTGCTGACCAAGGGGCCCTTTGTGCTTTGGAACCGGGACAAATTCGCGGAAATGATACTTACAGTAGGTCCAATACTTCTGGTAGCTTACTCAATGGCAACGTTGAAGTGCTGAAAACTCATGGCAAGGTCCTTCCCATTGGCCGCCTCTTTGACTGCAAAGCAGCATGTTTGCAAGATCCGGATTGCACTGGTACCTTGCCATAAAATGGTGAGATTATAACGCATGGTTTGAAGAGTGTCCGAGGAATCTTTTGGTGTTTGTGGTGCCGTTGGCCTCCCACCCAGAAGAACTTCTGACAACGGGAAAAGTACAGATTAGGTATCCTTTGATGGTGAGATCTTTCTCATTCTTGCACTGCCAGACTGTTTTCCATCGCAAGCAGCCCATCCTTCACCGCGGACTCTCCTCTACTCTCCATCCTTCGCCGAGGCATCGAGTTTTCGCTGGGCCGATGCGAAGTATGGACTCGAAGCATCCACGCCAGTGCGGAGATTTCAAACTTCACATGTTTAGCCCTTGAAGGTCCCAGCTTTCGAGAGGTGGGCGAACAGTGAGAATGACTGATCTCAAAAAGTCTAGAAAGTTGATGTCTATGGCAATAGTAAGAAGGGGTCTAATTCTTACTTATTGCGGTGTGCTTTTGAGATAACTTTCTGCAGTGCGTTGATTCCATACCATTCCAATGGCTTTTTGGCGATTGAATTCTGTTGAAGACTTCTCGCTTTGGTACGAGGTGAATGGCCCAGGGCAAGCATGTCGTGGAGCTCACAAAAGCGACAACTTGATGAGCTACTATGAGGCCAATGGGTCTCCAACAGCGCAGGATACCGACCCACAACGAGCCATTGATTTTGATTGAGCAAACATCGATGACTGGCTGGGGGGCCTTTGGCTGAACCCAATGTGTTCTTGGGCTTCGCTTGCACACATGGAGATTTACATCCGTTGACACAGCCAGAATGACCCGACCTGATCCGACTCGCACTTGGTAGAGAGTGAGGAAATGAGCCCCAACAGAAAGATTCCCAACTTTCATCCAAGTCCCAACTTTCATCGCACTAGTCAGAATTGTTCCGGACACCAAGCAGTGCTAGGTGGTCCCAGACACCTCCTTGGACGCCTGCATGTGGTCCTGCACGGGCCGACTGGGTTGCAGCGGCGTCGAGTTTTCACAGGGCCGCTGCGAAGTCTGGAGCCAGCAAATTCAGGCCACTATAGCATTGGAGGGCTTTGCGTGCTTGCAACTTGGTGCTGGCTTTTTGTATGTTTGGCAATGTTGGGCATCAAGGACTCTTTGAGGGCGATTCTGCTTGTTTTGCCTATCCAACAATCTCGGGGCCAACTTGTTCCAAGTTTAGCTTGGTGTGGTTGGACTATGTGGGACTGTTTAGATCATTTTACCATATTTTACCTGAAGAAGACCATGACAATGATACTAGCTGGTGCTGAGGGGGAAGCTAAGGAGCCGGGGTTAATAGCATATTCTCGATTAAACAGGGAGCCGTCCAGAGCTACAGGGAGTTCCCTAACCTCTTGCTAAAAAAAAACAAAGCCGAAATCTCATTGTCCCTATACGTGTGTCAAAGCCGCTGGCCAGGTCTTCATTTTCGGATATTTTTGGCCCTTGATTAAGGGCCCCCTTTTCAATTGGCGTTCGACTGATGCCCAAATCCTCATCCGACTGGGTGGTGCTGCCTCAGACAACTTTGAGGCGGTATGCTCCTGTTCTTCAGAACCTCCAGAGCTTCATCCGGAAGCGGCGCCAACATTTCCTTGGTTTATTGCAGACAAGCTCCAAGGCAGCGTCGTTGGCCACACGTATGTCATACGTTATTTTACAATGTTTGACACCCGTCGTTGGCGCCAGAACAAGCGCCCCATCTCTTCGACGTCGAACAAGCGAGCGGACCACTCCCACGAAACAAACCGGTCGTAAGGATCCAATTGACTATGTAAAGATCCACCAATAGTCATAGTCGGTCAGGGCCCTAGACTAGCGCACCATTTCGTGGCCCCTTCATTCAACTTTGCGAAGAGATTGTTTTGGTTGGGTGACTTCAGTATACGTAGAGTTTCACTGAGCTTGGCACGCCGATTTGAGACCCCCACAACAGTCTGGGGAGCTTGGGTGGAGAGAACCTGATGTTGGATGAATCAAAGGCCGAATCATTTGGACCCTGAGTGCATTTGCGTGCAGGAGAATCTATCAAGAACAAAGCTTGAGGGAGCCTCTGAGGAGCTTTGAATTAAAAGCTCACCAAAGTTCTGACAATCTTTGAGTGTCTGACCCACAGCACTTCATCGATTTCTGTGAGCTTTCAATGCCTGTTTCTGCCTTTGCTCTCGGGTGCTCTGAGAAACAGAAACTTGGAGCAAAACTGAAGCAGAAGGCGGGTAAGGTATTACATGGCTGTGGCTGAACATAGGGCGTCCGAAGCTTTTCTTGCAGAACAGCTGTAAGTCGAAAACCCCATGGGAAGGTAAAACCCGATTTTCAGCCATGACCACTTTGCCAATTCTGCTGGGTTTGGAGGCTGTACAGTTGTATATAATTCTTCCCATTCCCACGCGGTTCTTTGATTCGTGAAGAAATGAAAAAGGAATGGCGGGTTTGCTCATCGATGTTTCCTTTGACAAGTGACACGGGGTGGTGCTCATGGTCTTCTGCCCTGTTTCAAGACACTTAACTACCGATTTGATGGCAGGTTATAAGAGGTTCAGGTTTGAATGTCTCAGGGTTAAACAGGAAGAACCTGTTTCTTTGACTCGAACTGAGCAAATGTTGGCAGGGGACTCATGTGTGCCAGCATGCAAAACTGTTTGGGCTCTTGAGATTCTCTCATTTCTACAGGCAACTTGCATAACCTTATGCAAATGTTCGAAAACAACGCAGCTAAAGTGAAGCTTCGATGTTCATTGGATGTGTCGAGATACTTTGAGTTATTGCTTCAGACGATGGATTATGAGGACCTTTACGCGCCATCCATGGTTCAGACGAGTCTGACTGCTTGATGTGCTGGTCGTGCTGGTCTCTCCCCACATCTCTGAGGAGGACCATGGCGATGGACAAAGAACAAGAACCAATTAGATCAGTGCCCATCTCTCCAAGCAGCCAACCGATGGGCAGAAATTCTCTTTGTGGTTTGTACCAACTCAAGCTGCCAACATCAGCGTGCTGCTTTTAAGCAGCGAAGTGGGACGACCCTGCCCTGGTCTATCCCAAACCGACCCCCCTCCCGGACCAAAGCTATGGTTGCATAGCTGGACTGGACGATTTCATGCAATATTATATAACATTATAACATATATACTGTAATGTAAAATACATCAACAATGCATTCTGAATCTCTGTTCTGGGCGCGATCAACCATTGTCGTTTTCCACTTCAGCGGCTGGGTCCGTCTTACCCCGGCCAGGCGCGGTGGACCTCCGCCCATCCGCCTGCTGTCCCGCTTGGGGGTGACGGTGGACTGTCCCGCCAGCATGCCGCCGCAGTTTCTGAAGAGGAGCTTGGCTGACGTTGCCGGGCTGCATGAAGGTGGAAGGGACCATTGTGCTGGCGAGGCTCAAATACAGTGGGAATGGGTTCAAAGAACTGATTGAACTGCTCAGATTTTGGATCTTCACCCGGATCGCATGGTTTGATGGGTTCGAACAAACTGGCTGATTAAACTATGCCCCCCTTTGCTACATACACTTTGGAATCAGGACTCCGGTCCGGGATGAAATTCACTTGCCATTCACACAGCTGCTCTCACACCAAAAGCCCTTGGTTTGCAAGATGAGTCTACCAAATAGATCCAAATAGGGCCTATTGACTTTGAGGATGGCCATTTGGAAGACCCAAAACGTTCCTCGAGTTCCTCGCCGCGTGCGACTCGGCAGCTCCAATGAGTTAGTTAACTCGCCTGGCCCTCGAGCCGAACCCAAAATCGATCGCCCGAACCATCCGTGAGGCGTTCACCCGAGCCGGTGGAGCCCAATCGTCCTCAGGTGGAGGTGGCGAATGTCGTGGGGAAGACCTTTGCGGGTGCCGTTGGTGTCCAGGTGAGGGGCGATGTTTTGGGGCGAAATTGGTGAGGCCCCTCACCTGTTCGGGCCGTTGGAAGTGTGACGATACAGAGGCGAAGTCTTAGGCAGCTATGAATATCATATGGCTTACCGGGTTCCAAATCGGGAGACCAGTTGACCTACCCGGCTCGGTCTTGACCTATCCTATCCCTATAGGGAGAACATGTCGTGTGCCACCCCTCGATGCCTCATGATGCCGCTGCCAAAAGGACGAAAACGTGCCATGTACTTGGTAGTAGGTTGGTACTGCTTCCGGTTCATTTGACCTGTATTCTAGTAGCCGGTTGTTGTTGTGTGCTCTCGTGTGCTTCAGCCACTCAGCATGGAAATCCAATGACAGTATATAATATATATCCCTTAATGATCCTCCAAGCTTGCTTCAAATCCATCCACATCCACAGCAGAATCATTTCTTCCTCCTGGGCTCCATCTTCAGGGCTTGGCCTTTGCCAAGACCCTCCGAAAAGCTATGCAGGGGATCCCAGCCGAAAGCACGCACCATTAAGGGAAAGGATGGCTCAGATGGGGTTCAACGCTTTTTGACAATCAATTGGAATTAAATCAGTGCTTGTTTATGCTAAGGCCTTGAAAACCGCACGTGTAGTTGGCCTATATTTGGTCGTCGTTGTCTACGATACATGAGGAAAGTGTAGTTGATGCACGTTCACGGGGGGGATGGGCTGGGGTGGTAATAACGCTCGGTATCTAATGTCTTCTGTTGTTAGAAGACGGATGCTCTTCGCGTCATGTCTACGTATCCGATGAACAAACGAATGAGCTCTTGTCCTACATTGCTGCATGAGGACAGTGTTTATGTTTAAGTGGACTCAATCACGCAATTGGAACGTGTATGCAACGCACGGTGGCGCCCTGGGAACGCGAAACCAACCTTAGTCGCTTGACAGCGTCGCCGTAGAGCGAAGGCGCATGCTGGGCCTTTTAAGAAGTACCCGCTTAGCACCCCCAGGTGCTCAAGAGATGGACGTGGCAAGCTTCCATGGTAGAACACATCTATTTCCACCACAGGAGATACATCCCCCTGTAATTCTCACTTTCACAGGGCTTGACACACATGACACATGCAGGAATTTACTTCCAATTGCTCACATGAGGGTCTTGATCACCGCCACTGGCGCGCTGTTCAATCCACCGGGTTGTCTATGCAAAGGTTGTATCGGCTTCAATGCAAAGCAACTTTGTCAGGGAAGTGCTTTCGAAACAATGTGGCTTCAGCAAATCCTAGTGCAGATTGTCCTCATGGGAGCAGAGTGGCACGCAGACTTTGATGTGCCAAAGAACCGCATAGATCCAACGGGAATGCAATGGAGTGCTCACCTGCATGCTAAGTCATCTACCATACATCCACTCTGACCTACTTATTTGTGGCGGGTAAGTTCAATCCAGTGCAAACCCACCAAATTAATGTTTGATCCTGATTAGTAAGGGGGGCCCCCCGCTCCTCTAGACAAAGGGGGGGGGGTCCTCTATAACCAACTACCACCAAAACCAATGTGGATTCCTGGGAGGGTTCTTTTGCAATTGATTGTAGTATTCACAATTAGTAGAATTCTTCATTTTCCTTCCTCATGTTCTACGTAGATATTCTCAGCAATCCTTTTATACTATACTAAAGGAGGGTACAGAGAAGGTTCTCAGGTTCTCATCCAAGCAGGCTTAAGAATATTGAGATTTACTCGATTTTTTCAGGAAACAACTTCGCACAATTGAGGACCCTTAAGCACATTTAATATTGAGGATCAGGGGCCTTCCTGGTCTACTACCTTGAACATTTGTTTAGGAATAGCTAGTTAGTCTTTTCATAAAAGGATTGATTAAGGAATTGATGGCCTTGGGAAACTGTCAGTTTTGAAGGACAATTAGAGACACCTATAAACATCAACAATCTCTGCAAACCAATAGTTGGCTTAGAACCATCATTCGATCGTATCGGCGGTGGTCGTTCGATCTTCCGTGAGTTCTGATCTCTCTAGGAGCGATCATCCCTTGGTTACGTCGGTGGTTACACTGCGAGTTCGGAAGACCATGAAATCCGACCAAGCAGGTGGCTTGAACTCCGTGGTAGCTACGATTTTTTCCAAGGAGTGTATATGGCCTCTATCAGGTCTATCAGGAGTTGAACTCCCATCCTCCATTAAGCACCCCGACGGGGGTCAACTGCTGCTATATGTCGGACCCTTTCTTCAACAACTGAAGTGGACAAGCCCGGTCCAAGGGGATCATGATGGGGTCACGTGTCACTTCTATGTTTGTTTGAGTGTAAGACACGCGGCATGTCTTTATGGGATTAATCTCTGATGGGTTCATCCATTCATTGGCCACGCGACATGCCTTTGTGGGATTTATCTCCGATGGGTTCATCCATTCATTGGCCAAATTCAATCGTGTTTCAGGGCACTCACACTGAGGTCCCAGAAATACCTCAAGGGCGCGCTGCCCTACAACAAGGCAGGCTAGCTTAGATGTCCTAACTTCGTTCCACTGCGCGTTCGTCGGATGTTTTGAAGCTTTCCGAGAATCTCCAGTCCCCTCTCGAGGGGTGGTCCGAAAACACACAAAACAGGGGTGGGCGGTCCATAGATGTCCCGTCCGCATCCCCGAAACACGCTGGGACATCACTTCCTTATACTTCCTTGTGGCCGCTCTGTTCGTGCACGTCTCCCTGACAGGATTTGAACCTTTTAGCTCATGCGGTGGAGAAAGTGGTCGGGGACGCCTAGCTTGGCCCTTTCGCTCGACTGACTAGCTTGCCAGATGGATCAACTGGTGTTGAGCCCTTCACTCGATCAGTAGGAGGACGGAGGGCAGCCCATCCTAGCCTGCACCTCTCAAGCAATAGCTGGTGCATGCTGGTGCCTTTGATGAGAAATATCTCCATGAGAATACATTAAATATTAATGCATATATAATATATATATATATTATATATGTATTAATGTATATATATAATACACACTCTGACTCACCAACATGGAAGTGGCATTGGAAAGTGGCCCAAAGAGGAAGACTCCCTTCCTTTACAAACAGGGGGTTCTTCCATGTCAAGGAATCGGAGTGTATATATATATATATAAATATCAATGCCTTCTCTTTCCTACCGAAAGCTCGTCACTTGGGAATCCAAGGCCTCCGGTGGCACGCCCCTGGAGGCTGTCGAGCGGGTCTGCCGCAAGCGCTGGCGACGCGCCTCGGTTCGACCTCGTGGGGACAGGTCGACCGGTGGCCCGGAGTAGGTGACACTCCTGGAGTAGGTGAGTCCAACCTACTAGCGATGGCCTCCAACCTACTAGCGGTGGCCTCCACCAGTGATGTCATGTTTTTGGTGCATGTGTGTGAGTCGGGTTGATCACTGAAAAATAACAGAATAGGCATGAGGAGACAACCAGGATCAGGATCTACCAGGAATCTATCAAACATGTCAATTTTCCATGGTTTGGTGGGAGAACCCTCAGGTTCGGTGCGGCTGGACCCTCCTGGTGACCGCTTACAGATGTAGGCGTCGAACACATTACCCTCGATCGGAGGGTAGGTGGATCCATAGGGTATGTTCCACAAGCCAAAGGAGCCAAGCGCTGCAGCGCAGCGCCTGTGTTTCTTTCGTGCCCCCTAACAGTGAACGTGCACCGAAAAAGGCTCCATGGCATGGTTCACACCGGGTCACCCCGCACGAGTCACCCCAGGTCACTTGGTGATCTGGGTGCATTGATCTGTACGAATTGGAGGGTAAATCGAAAGCTAGGGACTGACCTGAGCCAGCTAGTCAGTTTTCCTGTCTCATTTATTTGATCCGAGTCTACCTCTCTGGGTGACTCTACTTTCAGTCTTGGAAGTCAGAGAAGTTCCAGCTCTTCAGCTCTTTTGCTCTCGGTCGGATTCTCAGGTGATCGTTTATGGTTTGATGTCACTGGGGGCTGCAAGGTGCGTTCGCGATCTTCTCGAGCGTAACTCGGAGTTTCTGGGATTGACAGCGTTAAAAGGTTCAGGAACAAGTGCCACGCTAGTAGTAACAAGTGCCACGCTAGTAGTAACAGGTGCCTTACTAGTAGTAACAAGGTTCGCTACTAGGAACAGGTGTCTTTGACACCACCAAGCAGTTCGTTCACGACTGAACCGCTTTCGCGTACCGCGTCCTGAAGACAGAGGTGGCAATGCATCAATTTCGCCAATATGTGTCAATGTCCCGAGGAATCGCATGGTGAGGCCAAGAAAGCTTTAAGTTACTTATTTTAGAAGATTTATATACACTCACTTATACTTTATTTTGTATGTATTTGTGAGGATCATTTCAAGACTGTTTGACTTTGCAGCTCATTGTGGATCGAATTTGCGAGCCTTTACCGGTTTACCCTTCCTCCAACAAACATGGAAGTGGTCAACCCCCTGTTTCTAGAGGAACATCTTCCCAGGGGGCAGGACTGGCACGTAACCATGATTCTTTCAAGGAGTGTTCTCAGTGGAGAAGAGGTGTGATCAGTTGATGCGAATCAGGGAGCAATTTTTCAACCTTTTCTTCCATAGTCTCATACCCTATGGATCCACATACCCTTTCAGAAGGTGATTGGAGACACTTTTACACAGGCATGGAGGGTCCAAGTACCTTCTGAGAAGGTATGTGGATCGTTAGGGACACATTCTTCAACAAACAAATCTATATAGATCATTCTTGATTTGGATGAAGAAGTTCGCGCGGTCGCAGTTGATAGGTCAGCCGGATGTTGGGAAGTCACGGTAAGTCCATATGTTAATAAGAATACACATAACAAAAATAAAAATAACATAAGAATAACTATGTCATATATATAAATATATACATATGTCATTATATTATATATATCATTTGCATGTGTTGTACTCATGATCATTCATCACCACCGCACGACTAGATGCGTTTTTACATTGTTTTACAAGGAAATCTACACGTGTGTTTTCTATTCGGTTCGCAGCTGTGGTGGCGATCTTCGAGCATTCCAACGCGTCCCCACGAATCGACTGATGTATCCATCGAATCGCGAATCGACTGATGGAGAAGCGAAGAGCCGAAAGCAACAAAATACTGGATCCAACTGAAGAATCGTTTTCTCAGGTTTTTTTCCGCTCACCTGAACCACATGTGATATTCACCTACCACGATAGGCAGTCCCTCACCTCATGAAGTCATGGCTAGCGACTTAAACACCTACGTGTTGAAAAAGGGCCGGAAGATGATCGATGTTCATTTCTCTTCGTGGATTGGCGGTCATGTAGTGATAGAATCTTGATAGAATCCTGGGGAGTCTATGGTTGTTGGTCCGCTGCCGAAGGAGTGCGAAGGGATGCTGTTCAGTACAAAGCACGGATGCTGTTCCGGCAGCGGATGAGCCAGTCCATTCACGACCTGAACCACGTGCATTCAGGATCCAATCCAGTCTAGAAACATATGATTGTGATATCTCTTCATCCTGTAGTTTCTGTGGGTTCCTTCGCTCGTGACGTGCGATCCGGGCCGCCCGGCGACGGATGGATTGAGCGAAATCCACTCCGGAGGCACAAGTGATCCAAGCAGCGCTGAAAGGGCTGCATAGCGCCAAGGTTGGCATGGGGGAATTCACCGGATTTGACGAGGAATTCTCTGGTGGTCCTCCTTTTGGCCGATTTTGGGAGGGCCCAAGAATAGGTGGCTTTAGGGATGTTGATGTTTATTGCGTTGTTGCCTGTTCTTCCCAACAATCATATGTATATTACATAGTAGTACGATTTCGTTCTTTGGCGTTTGCCGCATGTCCTTTGCTGGCCTCCAATTTTGACGCAGATTATGTATTTCTTTTTGCATGGCAGAATCCCAATTGAAGCTAGCTGCATTAGGCCCATCAAGGGGTCGGTCCAGGGAAAACTGCAGCAACTATGGCTGATACGTTGATAATATATATATAAGGAAGTTTCACAAAAGTTAGTCTTTTCAGGTTTTGGTTCCACGAGGTTCTCGATGAGTTCAGTTGTTGTTATTTGTTGTTTATTTTTACCTTTGTTCGGACTCCACAGCCCATTGCTGCCCAAAAGAGTTCGAAAGGGTTGTGCAGAGCCCATGAAGCGGCCATCGGCATCTTCATCAATGCTGAAGAAGCCAGCAAAGTCATTGAAGAAGCCGTCCAGGACTGCTGAGGGAGCTGCTGGGGTAAGCATTCTGGTAAAGATTGCAAGGCTTATTTGTGGCCTGAGCCTGGTTCAAAAGCAGCCAGCGCAAAACATAATATATTATAAGAAAAGGTGAGCACGTCAGAGACATAAAGCAAACACGGTCACGGTAGCTTGGGTGGCAGCAGTTAGCACTACTGGGTGGCAGCAGTTAGCACTACTGGACGACAAACATTATGAATGACATCCTTTATTTTTCTTAGGAACTGATGAAATAGCGGGCATCACTGCATGTCATCCGTCAACCATTGCTGTGCGAGCAATGCCGTCCAGAGTGGCAATTTGCACACTCTTGTCGCGAAAGTGCACATGCACACAGGTGAAGTGTTTCCAACAATTTGCCGACGCAGCTGCAGAGGTTCAGCAAGAGCGGAATCGATTCTCTGCTTTAGATGCAGACCACAAGGACTGGAATGGAAAAGAACGCTGTATTTATTGTCGTACACTTAGTGAGTCCTTCAAAAGTTTTGTTAGGTTTAAATAATATGTTTTCCAAGAACAAGCAATCTCAGTCTGGTGTGGCCTACTGTGTTCTGGCTGTATTGGGGTTCCCTATAGGGTTTGCGCCACATTGCCAGGAAGCTTTATTGAAGACGTGGTACCATGTGGACGTTGAACCTGCCACAAGCTTTGAAGCCGGGGTTGTCCCTATTTCCAATGTGCTCATTGCCACAGACTCGGAAGGGGAGGGTGATATTTTGCTTCAAAGTGATTCTGATCAAGAGAATCTGGTGGCCACTCCGACTTGCAGCGATGGGGAGCTACTGCTGGAAACTGAGTCGGAGAAAGAGTGTTCACAGCCACCGCAAAAAAAGGCTCGTAGATACTCAGATCAACGGACTGCAAACCACCAGCTGACGTTCCTCCAGCGCCCTGTGTGCAGATATGCCCACATGAGACTTTATGCCATCGGCTCTAGTGCACTGCAAAACATGCGCGCTGGAAACAAAGGATTCACCATGCACTCAGGGCGCCTTCGTGAACCACAGCACCCTTCTCTTGGGGTGTCAATGGTTCGGTGTGCTGAGAACAAGAAGTGGCCATCGATCATGTCCTTCTTTTGGCTCCTTTGGATCAGTTGCGCGGAGATTCTTCCGATCAAATTTATGATGCCTGGACGACAGGACGAGAACCTGTCTGAATCTCGCATGTCCAAAGACCCTGATTTCCAAGAAAGGTATGTTCAGAATTTCTTGGCTTGCTTGGAGCGGAACTATGACATGAACCCCGTCCCTTGTGATTGGACTTTAGATAACCCTTTTACCATCTTGTAGGGTCTAGGCCAATTCCAATCCAGTATCATCATATTTGGTTGTTGACATCAACATAGTGTGTCCTGCATCTTGTAAACCACACAGTGCCAAGGTTGCCCATGGTGGACCTGGTGCTTTTGAGGGGCCACGGCGATACCTAGAATGGCAAAGGCCGATGGACCTCTTTTGGCAGTACCAGGCTTTTTGTGAGGCTTCTGGTTTGGACCCTGCTGCATTCAGCACTTTCCGGAGAGTGATGAAGAGAGTTTTTTCATCACACTTGAAGTTCAGAGACAAAGGGGACTTTGGTCAATGTGACACATGTCACCGGCTTCGCAAGCGCATTCGGACCGCGACTACAAAAAGTGCAAGGGCAATGAACGTTCGAATTTACAGCCAACACTTGCTCCAACAATGGGCAGATAGACAGTTTTATTGGAATATGAGGGCATTGAGCCGCAACTATTTCCAACAAGCCCTTCACTTCAGCAAGCGATTGTCTGGATCGGATCTAGCCTCTTCTGTGGTCACTGTAATACAGGACGGCATGGACCAGGCAAAACTGCGTCTTCCAAAGTGGGGTTACTCCAAGCTGAGTAAAGCAGCAACCAAGTTATACAGACCTGCGACCCACCTGTTGGCATCATGGATACATGGCTTCCGGCTATATCTATATTTGTCAGACGAAGATTTGAAGAAAGATTCCGAAACACAGCTAGAAGCCCTGTGCCTTTCCCTCCAGCATCTTTTTGATCACGGCGCTTCGTTGGCAATGACACTGCATCTCCAGCAAGACAACTGCCCTCGAGAAGGGAAGAACCGCTACGTTCTGGGGTTTATGCTGCTGCTACAAGTCCTGGGAGTATTCCGATACACAGTGTTGGGGTTCTTGAGAACGGCTCATAGCCATGATGATGTCGATCAAGTCTTCGGACAAGTAGCCCGGCTGCTGATGGGCAAAACATGTCAATCGGCATCCCAAATGATCAATGTTTTAGAACAATGCATTGACAATGGGCAGCCAGCAGAGAGGTCAGGGCGCATTCGCGGTTCTGAAGCTTCGGTTTCGAAGCTCGATGAGGTGACTGCCTGGAAAAAAATTGTGGCCCAGCTTGGACTCTCCTTCAAAGGCCTGAGAAACGTCCACTACATGAGATTTTGTTGTCGGAGAGACCTCGGGTCTGATGTTCTGGACAATGTGCAGGAGTTGGAGGAGTATGGGGGGCGATGGGAACCTCACGCTGATGATGTTTTTTTGGTGACCAAAAAGTGGCTGTCAGACACCGAGGTCACACGTGCATTGGTGGCTGTACCAGCTTCGATGGCTCATCAAATCAGGTGTGGACATCATCCCCCAGGAGGCATTGCCAACAGAAGAACTATCGGTGAACAAGTCCAAAAAAATCTGCAGAAACGGGTCCCAATCTGTGTACGAAGCGGTGAAGTATCGGAGGAGGGTGCCCGGTACTTGCTTGGTTGGAGTCGAGGCACATTGCCTCGAAAACCCAGACCTGCCTCCTACACATTTTTGGGCCATAGGTGGTCTCAGGACATGCGCTCGGAACGCCATGAGCCGGGAAGATGGCAACAGCCACGGCGTGTGAAACACTTTGATCTCACGCTGGCGGGTGACCATGTGGATAGTGACAGCTCCGATTCTGATGGGCCAGTGAATCTACCCATCGCACTGGCAGATTGAGTGTTTTGGGGGATGCTCGCAAAAAGGAGTGCCTGACTGTCTTTTACTCTACAATCGATGTCATGCCATGCATGTTTGCTTCCTTTCCCAAAAATCATCAAGAAATGAGAGTCGAGCAGTCAAGCGCGAGTAACCGATGTAAATCTTTTGGGGCCCTAGGAGAAAGCAGAATGCTCCCTGTCCATGTCCTTTCCAATCCTCATGAATGTACTTTGCTTGACTTCGTTGCATCAACAATTTGTGGGTAGCAAGCAAGACAATTCTTTTCTTGTTGAAATTGGAGGAACATAGTATTCAAACCGATGCGTCATTACCAACCCATCCAGAAATTGCAACCAGCCGGCTTGCCAGGAGCTCAAAAGAGGAGGAACATGCGGATTCCCTCCAAGAAGAGATTCTTTTCAGTTCGGATTGTGAAGGCAGGAGTCATCAGGGGTCAGGGATGCACAACCACGTGGGAATTTGCAGGGGAAGAAACACAAAGGATTTCTTCCACGGCATGGGGTCGGTAGCAATTGAAGTGTCGAAAGTAGTGGTCTCTAAGAGAGGAGTTTGTTTTAATACCACTGTCACTGCCCAGCCAGGTCAAGATCCTGGCGACCGCAGTTCACCATCCTTGCTTCTGGCTTCATCGGAGGAGGAAGCGGCGGCTGATGTCCAGACATCCAAGTATGGAAAGCTCTTTCGCATTCCAGGAGAACCAGGGGTATCTTGGTTTAAGTGATGGTCAATGTCAAATTCCACCATTATTCCAAGATCCAAAGTTTTGTGGATATATCCCTATTTGTAACAGGGAGAGGTCGATTTGGATGATTTGTTAAGTTGAAAGGCCGTTGTGGGACTGCAAACTTTAGGAATCTTTGGGGGTCCTGGAGAACATTGATTTTTACCTCTACTTCAAATTCAAATGCAGGAAGGCAACCCTTGGTGGAAATCGTTTGCCACTTTAGGTGGATAGCTTTGTCGCCGATTTTGTCCACAATCCGGAGTTCGAATGCATTCGGAGAAAGCTGGTGCACACCTTTAGCCAGATCGATGTCCTCAAAGTTGGGAGCATGTTTACTGGATGGGCAGTACTAGAGATGGTATTGGATGCATTGAAGGCTGAATGGAATGCAGCTTGTTCCACACCCTCTGATGCCCTCCTTGAGGCTGTGCTTGTAGTGTCGGTTTTCGTGCGCAAAACATGTGGGTGACCATGTGTGGTCAAAAACGACTCCCTGACCAAGGTTTATTCATTACCGTCTTCCATGTTTTAGCTATTTTGCAATTAAGTTGTATCCATCATGCAACATCAACAACAACAACTTAGCAGCTGATCCCAATGGCAAACTTCCAATTCGGATTGTGGAAATTGTTGATTTTGTACTAATCAACATCTAGCCGAGCCAAAGACAACTTGGGGAACATTAGGGAGGTAGAGGAATAGAAACCAGATGAAGCCCAACTAGGTTCGGCCATGATTCTCCATATTCGAAGCATCCCTATCATATCAGCATCTATCATGTTCTATCTATTCCAAGCTCCGCTATGAAAAAACATGACATGTGTTACATGTCCACCAACCTCTGGGTGTACCAGGGACCAGCATTCACTTCCACACGCCAGCCGCCCAACTTGCGCCAGGTGCAGCTTTGCTTCATGGTAGAAATCGACGAAGCGAAGTCGGAGTACTTGATGTCCAGGTTTCCTGGAACTTCAGTGTTCCAGGATGTGTCGGACATGGGGAAAGCCTTCGCACCAACATGGAATGATGGTAAGGCTGCTAAAGTCCCCAAGGCGTGAGTTGAAGTCTCACTATTAATGAACGGAAGCTTTGTAGTTGCTGGTGCAGTTTGTCAAAAGGGTGGGGTTTTTGAAGATGGGACACCAATAAGCCCCAAATCCCACAGATTTATCACGCTTACACCGCACCCCTCCAGGTAGATCTATTGGTGGGCGGTTTTCCTTGCGTGAGCCTATCAAATTTGACAACGACACCAGGGAGCGTAGTGGACTCACAATGCTCGTCTGGCCGGGGCTTTCTTGGCTTGGAGACTTATGTCAAGAAACACAAACCCAACATGATTCTCCTTGAGAACGTTGCCAGTCTGTTTTCCAAAAGGCAAGTGGAAGGTGGTGAAACTGCGTTCCTTGAAATGTAGTTGACAATTTTTACGCTTGACTTTCTTTGTCTCAACATGCTACAACCCGGGCAATCTTCCATGCAAGCTCAGGTATTCCATCATCCAGAAACGCTTGAACAGGTTGGGGTACTCGGTGGCCGCAGGGATGCACAACACTGCGGACTTCGGACTACCGCAGCAGAGGCGACGGGCCTGGATTCTTTGCCACCTTGAGGATGAAGTCCAGTGTTCGGCTGCTGCTCTAACCTTGGATGTCAACCGTTTCCAGCGGTGCAATGTTCCCCTGAGCGCCTGTTTGGAGTCAACCCAAAACCCGGTGACCAGTGGCTCTCTTTCAAGGAAATCTAAGAGGGACATCACCAAGGAGAAGAAGTGGGAACAGGGATTCGCCCAACAATGCGAGGTCTATGGGAAGGCCAGGTACTTGTTAAATCCAATGGTCCAAACCCCTCATGATTTTTTCAACAGGGGCCTACACCAGGTAGTCCTGCGGTTTCCAAACGGAACCCCAGGTGAAGCTTCAGAAGCGTGTTGCAGAACTCAAACAGCTGGCGGTTGGATGCAGCGATAGGGAGCTTAGCATTCTGGCTGTGGCTGTGGAGGACCTTGCCATCAACAAAGGGTTTGATGCCATGAAGCAATTGGCAGTCATACAAGTTGACTCTTTGTTGGATTTCAGTGGAGTTTGAATGACCAAGACGGGCCGACAATGAATGTTTCTTTCCCTCCAAGAAAGCAAATGGAGATCACCAAATGATCAGATTAAACTACTTGGCTTTGGATTCGGATCCACTTGAGTTGTTCTTAGTTTGCTAGTGCGGGGTGTTTCGGAGAATTGCAAATCAAAACCGACCAAACTTATTGTTCCAAGTACTGTCCCCCGTGGGCTTGCCTACTGCTGCTTAGGACCAGAACTTTGATCGCGCCACCTTCCCAAGATCGGATGTGTCGACTATGACATGTATCATTCCTGGCGGAAAGTATGTGGCCACAGGGCCTGGTGGATTTCATATCCTCTCGGCCAAGGATGCTCATGGGGCTGCTTGGGGGGTCATTGGCAATGGATTCAATAAGGCGGTAATTGGATCATCACTCCAACAGGGGAATCAACAATAGAGCCATGCACATCCACTTGTTTTTCATCTAATGAAAGCACAAGGTATACCAAGACCACTGACTGACTACGTGCTACATACATCAGGATTCCCACAATCCATGGCTCCCAAATCAGTGCCCACAAGGCCTTCCCTTCCCTTGCATTGCACAAGTTTCTTTGCATATGAAATAGGCCAGATTCCCACCACGTGCACCAGGAGCTTGCGCGCCTCCAGGGTGTGGGAACTACAGAGTGGCTCAAGTATCGCATGGCGGACAAGTCTGACCACTCGATGCGCTCTTTCATTGGGAATGCGCCCCTTGGCTTGAGATTGATGCGTTCAAATCATTCCATGGATGGTCCTGCCAAAAGTCTCCAATCTATAGAATAAGTACAATAATACTATATATGGGAAGCGACCTTCCTGAAAACAACTAGCCATCTCTGTCTCCACAATATAACTTAAATTATAGGAATATAATTTCCTGTTTTTTGCTGCCAGCCCTGTAAGGTTCAGTGTCCCAGTGCACCTCGCAGCACTGGCTTCCATTCTTGCCAATTGGAGGCCACGTCCTTGAGAAGTGAAGGGAGCAATGATGGGCTGGGTGCATGCCAACGCCACCAATCGTGTTGGCGGGTGTTGGTGAGGATTAAATTCCTGGTAGCCACTGAACCTGTGGCGTCTGGGTTCAATTAGTTTAGCTATTCTTGTGGATGGTAGGAATCATCCCCAATTAAGCAGGAGACGCAGTGACCCGCACTTCCTCGGCAAAACCCTGGAGCAACACCGCGCTTCTTCTTCATTCTGTTTGTTGGAATGTACGTAGTATTTGAACGGTGTTTTGAAAGATGTGGTGTTCAAGGAGTTTGTAAACAAGATGCTTCAGTGCGCACAGTGCGGATGATATTTTTTTGGCTAAAGCATGTCTCTAGCATTTCAAGCTGCAGTTTTTTCACAGCTAGGTTCCTGGACCATGCTAGATGTGACAGATGTGTTTTGCTACTGCGCAGTTCTGGGCACGATCTCAAACCGGTTGCAGTCGGTACTAGGAAGCCATGCCACCCAAAAAGAAGCAAAAGATCGCAGCCTCGAACTTCAAAGGCGTCCAGCCTCAAACCATCTCTGAAGTGTCGGCGGGGCGGATCCAACTCAAGGAGTGGGTGACCCTTCTTTATCAAGGCCGCCACGGCTATCCAGAGAAGAGGAAATGGCCACTACTAGAAGGGGGATCCTTTTTAGACGTGGTCCAGAGGTGCTGGTGTGATGAAGAGGCATTGCTGAGCGACAGCCTCACCCTTGTGAAGAGGCTCGGGATTGTTGATAGCTCTACCACCGAGGAAGACTTTGCTGCCAAATATCTTTCTCCCCAGGACCAGTTGGCTCTAAATTTGGGTTTCAACATGTTTCAAAAGGTGTCACTTCGCGGTGGTGTACCCAAAAATTAATTGTTCCTTCCACCCACCATGTGATCTGCAAGACAATATGACATGCTTCAGCTCAATTCCACTTAGCGGAATAGAACACTTAGCGGTTTCAGCTGGGTAGTTCCAACCAACGACCAATAGAATGCAATCTGTGACTCTAACCTTTCAGGACTTCAGCCGAGGAGGCTTCTTCAACACGAGCATTTTGCAGTGGAGCTTCGCCAACGACAGCTTCTGGCGGTTGCCAGATATGGCGACAGTCATGGACATAGCGAAGAGCATCGCCCTTGTGGGTTGGCGCGAGGCATCTTGGACAAATTGATGATTACGGGAAACAAAGAGAAAAACTGGTTGTGGTGGGGGGCAGCAGGGGGTTCAGCTAAATTCAAACTAAAGGCAACTGGAGCCCCAGAACTGGAAAATAGACTTAGTTGAAGGGATGGAGAAAATATTGAGATTTTATTATTAGATTCCTTAAAGAGCTCGCCGCTTTGAGGATTTCAAAACCGACCCTGGGTGGAGAGCTCTTCCAGGAAGAGCTCGCCGCCCCAATACTTAGGACTACTAGGGCCAATCTACCCAGGGGAGAGCTGGCTCTGGCTTTGAAGGGGGAATGATTGGGAATGATAAGGAATGAATAAGGGGAATACATACCACTGGAATTGGCCAAATCTGACCAAAGTCCCCCGAGAGCCTGGGTGGAGAGCTCTTCCAGGAAGAGCTCGCCGCCCTGGTTTGCTTTTTTCCAAAGTTTAGTGGAGAGGTGGAGAGCTCTTCCAGGAAGAGCTCGCCGCCCAGGTCCAACCCAATAGCTCGCCGCCCAAACCCAGACAAATAGCTCGCCGCCCAAACCCAGACAAATAGCTCGCCGCCCAGACCCAAGCCGTCAACCCCAGGTTTTTTATGGATTGGCACCAACTCAGAAGAAGAATGTGTTTGGGTTTGAAAACCTCTGATTTGAGGGATGGTAGTCTTGTAAGTGTTGGCCGATGAAAGACACCTTGCGACAAAATAAGCTGACAAGATCCCTTGGGTGCCAAACCCAAACACCCCATGCACGAACCACGCCCAGCCACTCAGGGTGAGATCTTGGGTATGCGGATGCCACCTGATGGGACAACAGATCTCCAGGATGCTTCTCTGCAGAACACTTTGTACTTCGATGACGGAGGTATGAGGGGCCTCGCATGTGCCTTGATCTGGTGCAGCCTTTTGTACCATGGCACTACCATGAAGGATGAAGATCTTTCACATCCAGCTATGGCGGATCTGGCAAGATCCCTTCTTGCCATTCCAACCTTTCACCGAGACCTTTCAGCTGATGAGAACATGGGAATGATTCGCCGCATCATCAAACAGAACGTGGACTCCAAAAAGCAGGCAGTTTCTTCCTATGAATGGTCCATGATTTTGAGGAACTTGGCTGAGGGAAAGCCTAAAGGCAAGGCACTGACGGTGAGCGATGCCATCGACTTGTACAACTCCAATCCAGAGGTCGCTGCACATGGCTCTGGCAAGGATCGGTGGGTGATCAAAACACAACAGTTGAATGCCAATTCCAATGGTCATGGGATGCATAGTACACTAGAAACAATGGTCATTCAGACTAATTGCCATTGATTTCAAAACAACAAAATACTGAATCGGTGGAACAACCTCTTGGTTTTTTAATCAACATCGATCATTCCCATGAATCGCGCATGACCCCAACCAAAATGTATGTCAATGTCTGATGCTCTTCCAGGACAAATCTGGTGCAGGATCCCTGGTGTTGGATTCCAAGAAGCAGTACGCTATCAAGCATTGGCTTGAGCTATGTGGAACTGCAGCGCATGAGCAAGTTCAAATCGCTTTGCGGGACGGGCCATTCCAATTCGGACCGTTTGGTGAGCAGCTCAGTGTCATGAAGTTCTTGTTCTTGGACTCTACAGTGGGTTTGAGCCCTATGACAACATCGGAGTTGGCACCAGCTAGTCATGAGGCTACCATGACCATCAATTGGGCTCTCCCACTCGACGCCTTTACACAAGGAATTCTGTTCACCAGGATCCGGTTGACCTTTGAAAGGGCGACGGCAATCATTGATCAGCCGGCAGATCGAAAAAAATACCGAATGTCGGAAGAAGACCTTCTAGCCCTCAGGAACCTACTATGTGTCTGGTCCCAGATTAGATCTTTCTGTGCCACCCGCATCAAGAACTTCACTGAGCTGCAGAAAGCACTGTGCACGGGAAACTCGAAGGATCACGAGTTGCAGGCAGTGATTGATGGCCGGCCATCACAATTCGGTGTTTCTATGCTACCATCAGCTCAAAAAGAAGCACTTGATGCCATCAGGGCCCAAGAAGAGGGGGCCAGTATGGAGGTTGAGAAGGAACGCTTGGCAGTGAGGGAAGCTCGATGGAATTTCTTCAAAAGTGCACTGCTTCGTGACCAAGAAAAACTTCAGTTGACCCAGGAAGCTCCTAAGAAGCTGGAAGCATTGAAACACCGGAAGCAAGTGGCATGGCGTCTCGAGCAATCGAAGGTTGGAGAAAAGGTCATCAAGTCCTACATGGATAAATATCTCCGCTGCGATTTGGTTGGCAAGCCTGAGCTGGCCCAGCAGAAGATCAATGAGTTCCGCTCCTTCGTGGAGTCTGGTTTAAATTTATCTCAACTTTGATATTCTTTCACTTTTTGCTTGGAACTGAGAAGAGTCAAGACACTAAAACAACTTAGACTTAGACCTTCTGTTCTGCCTTCATTCTCTACTCCCAGCTGTGACCACAAGATCAAAAAGTTCTGTTAGCCCTGATACTGATGCCAATCATTCTATCCCAAGTATCCTAATTCAGGGGTGTTCATTGCTCTCGGAGGCCCAATCTTGTGGATGCACAGCTGATCAAGACCTTTACTGCATTTGCATTGTTGACCTCAATGTGCCTGGTGCCAAGAGCAGCGAAACCCTGTCAGAGCTTTGCTCATGTTTGCAGTTCGCAAACGACCTGTCGCCCAACAAGTCAGCAGGACTTATGGAACTGCCAGAAGTGGCAAAAAAATCATCCAAGAGAGGGTTGGCAGATGAGGAAGCTGAGCTTCAAACTTGCCTATGGTCCCTTCGCCAAAGCTGCGACAGCCGGTGGGTGTGTCCTTTCAACGTCCACCCGACGGCGGAGGCACAGACAAATCGCAGGCCGGGTATCAACGTCTTATACTGATGCCACTTTGGAGTTTAATTGAACTGATTGCTTTAAACAAGTTCCAGTCTTCCACAACTTACCATACTGACTAACATGTTGTGACACATACACCAACTAAATCCTCAAGTTGGTATAGCAGCTGGTGTCCAAATTCAACCAGGTACCGAAGGAAACGCATTGGGGTTCCAAACATTGTTTTCTTCAAAGTATGGGGTTCCCAACATTGGCCAACACGTTTGCCCTCAGGAGGTTCAATCTGGGCCGATTGGTATGCAATGTCGACAGCATGGCTGAGAATGTCTTCACCACCAGCTCTGAGCTGGGTCTATGTGGCCGGCCACTTCAATTTGATGATGACATCCTGTTGCCACTATCCAAGGACATGATCCTGCCCGAAAGCTTGGACACTGAGTCTGACTTGAAGCAGGCTGAGCGGCAACGGCCCAGCCACGAAGCGTGCCAAGCACAGAAAGGCACACGGAGGTGGGAGGCGCTACTGCAAAGCATGCTGACCATCAATGGCGAGAACATGAAGGGGAAACCGTGCATCGTTTTGAACCTCACAGGGTACATTGAGGATGTGGGCTGTGCGGTTGCTTGGCAGGGTTACTTCTGGCACTGGGCTGTTACTTCTGAAGGTAAACACCCCAAAAAGAGTGGATGAGGTAGAATGTTTTGGCTTAAGTCTCTGAGCTACCCCATGATGCTTCCGGGCCCAGAGCGTTTCTTCCACAATGCAAAATGCATTTTGCCATGGCACGATGAGCCGGATAGCCCCCTAGGGATATCCAATGCTGTGACTTCAAGAGTTCCACAAGAAGGGCATGTTCATAGTGACCATACTGAGCTATCTCCACATTCAGCACTACCACTGGGTTGGCAAGATTTGCCAAAGAGCGCCGGAGTGACCATTCGGGTACAGCGACCGTCATTGACTGTTGGCCACATAGTTCATCATTGCAAGGACTGGTCCGTTGACAAAATAGAGCAAAGCCCGTTAAGCCAATAATGTTCTTTAACTGGTGCACTAACTACCATGTGTGAATACGGTGTGCAGAAAGTAAAACACTACATGACAAAACCCTTGAAACTAAACAAGAACCCTAAACACAAACATTGACAAATCGAACAGGACCAAATTCAACGAGTTCGAGAAAAGCACGGAGGAACACAACTGGCCGTGTTCAAGATTGGCATCACACACTGCTTGGAAGTTCGTGTGCAATACTACAGGGAGGCCAACTTTAGTGAGATGTGTTGCATTCACGCAAGTAATTCGCTTGCACAAATTGAGACACTAGAGGCTTGCCTGATTTCTGCGTATTTAGACACAGAACCTGGCCCATGTCGCAACATCGCAAAGGGTGGAGAAGGAATGCGCACAAAGGCAGGCTTTCCTAGACATATCCCACCTTACTTTCTTTATGTTGTTGCGGCCAATGCTTCACAAATGAAGCGCATTGGCGGCTGAATTTGAAGAGTTCAAGCCTGTAGCTTCCGTCGATCCCTAATTAAAGTAGATTAGATGATAGAGACCTTTGGCAAAGTTGGGGGAAAATCATTTGGCAGGACAATGTTACTTACACTGGGTCACAATGTCCACTATAACCAAAAAAGGTTGCCCAGCCTCAGAAGGTCATTTCTTATTGTAAGGGGCTTTTGGTAGTGGTAGGAAGCACAACTTCAACCATGGTCCACCGATTTTGGTTGTTACTTCAACCACCTCCCATCTATTTCTATTGGAGCATAAACAACATGTGTAAGATTTGGAGGGCTGAAAATTTGCGCAGCACCTCTCAACCTGCCCAAGCCACTTAGGTTTTTCAAATGCGGTTGGCCAACAAAGAGTTCAAAGGTGGCTTCAAAACGGACATGCTCTTTTACCAGTCTGTCCAATGGATCATGAAGGACACCTTCGGTCAGGCCAGACTCGCGCGTGAAGTGACAGATTCATGGATTGGCCGGAAATTCGAGCATGGTGGACAGCGCTTCAGCTTGGAGGTGCCAGAATTGAGCCAGTCCGAAATCGATAGCATTCCAGGGGCCCAAGCATCATTGGGAAATCTGGACTCCTTGAAATTCGAAGTTCTGGAGAGGGTCAATGACCGGATGCTGATAAAGTCTGACGAGCACAAGTTCCTTGTCATGATTGCTTGGGGACCATGGTTACCAATTCCACCTTGAACTTTATAGATTCAAACATATTTGACAAGGGGGCTTCAACTTCAACCAAGAAAGTATGATGATTTCTTTGTTCCAACCAGCCTGTCAATATCATTAGCTTCGCCTGCGTTTGTTGTTCAACCCCATCAATACCTAAAGTTGAATTTAAATGACTGATTGTCTTGAATCATTGCTTGCCAGGTTCTGGGCTTCACAAACAGGAGGCATCTTGACCGAGTATGAGGCCCTCCGGCATCGGCACCTTGATTTGGTGGGTCAGTCTGTGGCAGTCGCTGCTGCTCCTGAGGAGCCAAGTGCTTCGGGTGAGGGGGAGAAGCCGGAAATCCTCCGACCACCCCGACTACAGAACTGGAATCCGTGGCCAAGCTGCAGGAAACCATCGGAATTGAGCTGAGGGTGCCCAGCGAGTGTAGTCATGTAGAACTCATTCTTGGAGCTGACAAATCGGTGTGGCTGGTCAGTAGCCAACAAAAGACACTCAGCAAGTACTCTGTCTTGGGCGGATACGGAACCGGCCAATGGATGCCAGAGGGTGAGTGTTCTGAAGGGGGCGTTCCCTTTGTGTGCAAGGACGATCGCGCTCTTGTACAGATCGATGAAAGCTCCTTCTCAACAGAAGCACAAGGTTTCTCAACTCTGACTCTATACCAGCTACTGTTGAGAGCAGAAAGCCAGAAAAACATTACCGAACACCGCTTTTCGTTCCTGCAGATCGACCGGAAGGCTGCAGTCGAGGCCGGTGAGGATGGCTTTGAGATCAAGGTGAAGAGTGCCATGGTTTTCCGTTGCCTACGGGATCCCCGAGCATTTGGTGCGCAAGGTAAGGTGGAGGAACGCATCACCGCAAAGAACTTCTTTTCAAAGTGTGTCGGCCATACCCTTCCCAAGGAGTCGGCTGTCACCGTTTTCCGGTACAGGTTCGAACGTGTGGGCCAAAATTTCAAGATCCAGCGGCCCTACATGATCACATCACGTTCTCTTACGCTTCAGAAGGATAAACCTTTGAAGCTCGCATAGAGACTATATTGGCTGCAGCCTATCCTGTGATTCGGGAGTTGTTGCATGGTGTTTTGACCTGATGAGAATTGAATCTTAAAAAGGAATAACTGTTTGTAATCCAAAAGGTATCAAACAATCCACCTGTTGTCATTGTCTGTTTCTTTGCAGCCAGTCTCTCGATGCCCTCAGGGTCAATTTTGGATGATGAACCGGGGCCAGATCGAGACGGATCTAATACAACAAGCTAGTTTGGGGAAGCCTGAAACACCGTTGAACAACATGTTCCCAGTTACATGGACCATTTATAGTTCCCACCAAATCGACAAACTTCATACTTAGTGTTTTGGGGTCGCACAGCAACGGTGAACGGCATTCAGCTAGATCGACGACCAAGCAGCAGGTCTCAGTTAGCTTTGACTGAGTTTGGCATCAGTCATGGATCTGAGCCGGCATTCGTAGGTCTGCAGGAAAAATACGCTTAGCCCGCACTGAGTCTGAGGAAGCTGCTTCGTTTCATTATGGAAAACACACACTGAGTCTCGACATATTTTGGGGTGTTGGAGACTTGTGAAAGTCGGCCTCTGGCCTCAGTCTGTTCATTGGAACACAATGCTCCTAAATTCCTTTAGCAACTCTGGTTCCCAGCCCCCAGAAAATTGTTTCTTTCATGCCATGGCACAGCAGGCAAAGCACATTCGTCCCACAGAGCTCAATAGGGTCACCTATGAGGATGTTTTCACCATGTGGAAGAGCCTCTTGGGTGTCTACGGCATCGGCGAACTAGCTAACATGAGCAACTTCCAGAACGAAAATATCCGGGAGCTCTTGATGAAGCTGGCAGTTGTTTGGGCTGACAGCCCCCTACATCTCGAGGTGGTGATGGAAACCATCCAAATTTTGACGGTATTCTCCTGCATGACATTCAAATGCCAGCTCGACGGGGAAGGGGTTCTGGAGTGCTCCAGCTTTCGATTGAGTTGCTGGGTGGAAGACTCGGAAGTTTGCCCAGTTCCAAAACCACAGGCATCGACTCCTTTGCGCATCAAGCTGAGCGCTTTTCTCACGACCCCAGAAATGAAAGAGCTTATTCTGAGGGAGGTGGGCTTGGCTTTGGGGCAACTTGAATCCCTATGTGCACTCGCGGAATTGACTCCACAATTGCTGGGCCGATTCCAGATTTGCTTTAGTTTGCTGGATGATGTGCAAACCGTAGCTAGGACTATTATGCCTGGGCAGGGGAATGCCCCGTTGACTTGAAAGGAGTCTTCACCTGTGGCTTTGGGTCTCTCAAATCTTCTGGAGATTCCGAGATGCAAAAAACGACCGGAGCATGTGATACAGCTTTGCTCTCAACAAGAATTGGGAAAGTTCACAAACAGCATCACGGTATTAGACCGATTCTATTTTTTCCTTACTAAACAGTGTCATACTAAACGGTATCAATTTGAGTAGCCTCAATATTAAGTATTTCACCTGGATCTGCTTTGCTGCTTTTTCTCCACAACTTGTCATTCAGTTGTTTATGAATGAATGCAGTAACTAGAGATGGAATCATTGAAGATGAATGATGTATTGTCTTGTGGATGACCTAGCCTAGTATTTCACAACTGTTGAATCCCTGAATTGCTTTGCAACAGGCTTCGGATCAAGCAATTCGTAGGTGCCTTCGGCACTTTTTTTCGGGTGCCATGAATGATGCCCATGGACTTGACATAGCTGGCAGGATTATGGCAAGCTATCGGACTCAACAGGAACCACGACCGGGGCCTGCCGGAAGCCCTGGTGGAGCTGCATCCAGCCAGCAAAATGACAGCCAAGGCCAAGGTATTATTACACAAACACCTTCGAGGCCTACGCCGTCGCCAAAGAAAGAGGAGCCACAGGAAAGGCCAGTGGGCAGAGGCGGCAGAGGCAGGGGAAGGGGCAGAGCAAGGGGCAGAACAACAGCCTCGAGTCCCTTTGTTTTAACTTTCTATTGAACCTTTTCTTGATGATGATGATTGAGTAACAGGGTATAGGCTATCTAATGATGATGATAATCGATGATGTTTTCATAGTTTTTATTCTATGAAAGATGAGTTTAAGAACTGATGATGATGGTGACGGAGAAGATGATGGTCGTATTTTCCATCAAACGATATCAGCACTCGGGGCATTTCCTAGATGGTGTTGGGCTTCAACTTAGGTCATCTGAAACGTCCAGCAGCTCATTCTCCACTCAAACGACCTGCAGCAGAAGTAGAGACCTCCAGAACTACGCCGCCTCAGCGTGAAGTGAAACCTGAGCCTAAGCTTCCTCTGGCACCAGAGGAAGAGACAAAGGAAGTGAGTGAACACGAAGAACAAGTTTTAGGAAAGAAACCAGTATTCAAGAAGCCATCGAGCAAGCCATCGATGGGTACCCCAAAGAAACAAGCTGATGGGTCAGGGGCCAAGGGCGGAAAGGTTGTCAAAACAATCAGCAAAAAGAATGGGTGGACGTTGATGCAGTACGAGACGGCCAAAGGCCGTCGATATTGGAAGTGGGCCCATATTGATGGACGCTACTGTTTTTCGAAAGTCCAGGCGGAACAATTGGGCTTTGTAGATGAAGACGCATGAGGTGGCACCTGCGGAGAAAAGCTGAGATGAGTTGAGTGTGAAACCATAAGAAAGTTCCAGAAAGGTTTAGTCTTATATTATTCTTCGTGGGTAACCCCAAAACTCAAAGAACCAAAAGCTGAAAAGACTAACTTTTCTGGAACTTTCTTATATATGCTACCCCCCCCAAAAAAATCTACCATTTTTGCCTGTCGCATGCCTGTTTGAGTGATATTTCAGATATCAAATGAACCTTTTGGACAACTTCACTGATTTCAGAGAACAAATTGAACGGCATAATTTTGACCATGTTGTGGTCTTTGACTGGGTGTTAGTTAAACCATTAATTGGTTCTAACTGTGTTGTATCACCGGCGCCTATGATGATTTTATTGTCCTTGGGTTTTTCAGTAAAGTTTTAACACTCAAAGATAGGTCATATGGATTTCATCAAAGAAGATGACATCAAAATTGCTATGATCAAACTCTGGTAGTTCATCCCCCTTATGAACTGGAATTTTAAAAAGACGTATGTTGTAGGTTGTTGCGTCACCTTCTATGTCTTGACTTAACCGGTTATGAGGCACTACAAACAACATTTGTTTATGCACCCTTTTAAAATACTGACCTATGTAACTCTTGCCCGATCCAGCAAATTTTGCTCTGATCATGCATGGGCATGGGTGTTGTTTTTCAATTTGCTTACATATTCCGGGCGGGGGTGTCCCATTCATCCACCACCTCTATTTGTTCATTTTGTAGTTTTGGAATTTCACTTAAGTCATTATATCTAAAAATGTACTTATTGGTTGGAAAATTGATTGATTTGTTTGTCAGTCTCCACTTGCCTATGCCTTCTTCAAAGTTCAATATTCCAGTCTGATATGATTTTATAAAATGATTATGGTTTGCCCATCACTCTAGTCAAATCGGCTTCAAGGATCGTGAAGGCATCACTCTCCACTGAATAGACCTTAATATAGTTTTCTGACAATTAATTATGCTTCATACATTGAAAAGTTATGATATTGAATAAGCACCTCTTTTATATATCTAAGCCAATTGACTTAATTGACTAATTCATTTCTATTGGTGGTGTTTAAGATGTATTAGGTATTGCATGTTTGTTTTTTCTTCTTTTTCTATTTCTTGTTGTTTGGCACATCCTTCCTCCAAACTCTCTGGTAATGGCAAGCCTCCCTCAAAGTGTGAAACCGCATCTCTTCTGTGCGGTGTTGTGATGTTTCCTATGTTATTTTTGTCATCTTTAGTAAGATCGGTTTCCCATAGTTCATTAACAATCTGGTCATAATTGACCTTATGAATGAATGAAGGAGTTTTATAAAATATTTGTTCATTGTTTGCTTCCAATAGTTTTCTTAAACACTTTTTTGTCAAAGACTCGTTCACCTTCACTGCTTTCTTCACAATATCTTTCTCCGAGTGCTTGATGTTCTTCGTGGGGAGTTACATAGACATCGGTCTTTATCCCATTTATGAGGTTCCCCACCGTGTACGCCGGAACCCGAACCTGAACCCGAACCCGAACTAGAACAGTTCCCGTTCAGGTTCAGGTTCCCAACCGCCGGAACCAATGATTGGATCCGAGCTGCTGGCAGAAGTAACTTGATGACACTTATAGATGCATTGAGTCCTCCAGTTAGCACAGTCCATGTACTGTAGCACCTTAAGTCTTTTCAAATCATACCAAATCCAAGTCCACCTTTCGTCCAAATCGCTGGCCTCCTTTTTTGTAAGTTTGTGCAACACCAGAAGGATGCTCTGTGCTTTTATTCATGGGCAACATGGCCAGCTTATGTCACTTCACCTCAGCAGAAGCGCTAGGGCGCTCGACACTGTCTGGAAGCGAGTGAAAATGTGATGAAGCTCCAGGGAGAAAGAAGGAAGTAGAGGGAGAAGGTGGGCACACGAAGAAAGTCAAGTAGACGCGACGGATGCAGTATGGTCCCGTCACACATACGCGCGGGGGGGGGGCTGGCTTTCGTCCCCTCCCTGCTCAGGTTCTACGTTTTTTTTCGGCGCCAAGGTTTGGGATTTACGTAATGGCAGCAGACCGCTGTTGCTTCCACCTGCCGGAGAGAGAAGGAAAGAGAGAAAGAGAGAGAGAGAGAGAGAGGAAGAGAGAGAGAGAGAGACTTCAAAGGATGCTGCCCTACAGTGTCTCACTCCTGCTACTGTGCAAGTACTACTTTGGTACAAGGCCTTGAGCCTACATGTTCATTCAGCCCTCAGGAAAACAGTGCTACGGAGTCTCAACTACAAACTTTGGCTTAACACGTGAGTTCCCTCAACGAGAGAGAGCGACACAGAGAGAGAGATAGAGAGAGAGAGAGAGAGACAGAGAGATAGAGAGAGAGAGATAGAGAGAGAGAGAGAGAGACAGAGAGAGAGAGAGAGAGAGAGAGAGAGAGAGAGAGAGAGACAGAGAGAGAGAGAGAGAGAGCAGAGAGAAAGGGAGACACAGACAAGTTGGGTCACAGACAAAGTTTCACCCTGAAGTCTTGGCTTTTGCTCATGCAAACTTCTACCACCCAGCCACACCGCATCACTGCATGAGCCACCCCTTCATGTAGAACCGCAGGTCCTCGAGCTTGGCACCGGTTGCGGATACTCAGCCATCCGCTTGGCCCGGGAACCCGGCTTTGCGGTGGCTTTGTGTCTCCGGTTGTGACGAACCTGGCGGGTTGGCGCAGGTTGCGAGTCTTAGAAGTCCTTCCGAGGCTCCGTTTGACGCTACGGCTCCAAGACAAGACATGGACCTGCACCGACAAAAGTAGAATTGAGGATGAGAATGGCACCTTTGTTTAGTTACTAAAGAAAGGTCCGGTGTGGTCCGGTGTGGTGAATTAGAGTTTTTTGAACTTCTAAGAACTTGCAGCAGAAACTCCTTGGGTCCAGGAACTTGCCTGTTCTCCAGCCAACCTCGATTGCCCAAAAATCGAGAATATGAGGCTTCAGCTTTGCCCGTGCAGCTGGAGACGGTGGAGGACACGCCCAACGTACTGCCCGGAGTTTGCGTCACCGGTTTTCTCTTTCCTCTGGCAGCCTCTAAGAGATTCGTCCGGTTTGTTCTCTGGAGCAGACTGGAGCAAACAACACCCGTATGGCTTGTCTTGATGAATATCTGGTAGCTAAGCACCGTCTCAGACGAGTCTGACAGGAGGCAAAGCGCAACGCAATCAAGAGATCCTCATGAGCAAAGTATGTAGGATCCTCCCACAACATCCAATTCACATCCACAAGGACCACCCGAACAGGTGACCTCAAAGAGTAGCATGGTATTCCTTGGGTGAGTTGACGTCATTTTGAAACCAGAACCCAGAACCACACCAAACCCAGCACATCGGACTTGCTCTGGGGACCATGAGGTCCGACTTAGTCGTCTCCGAAAGCGTCGATCAACAAGAACTAGGGTGACTGACGTCACCACTTTTGCAGACGTCAAAAGTGGCAGACGTCGCTTGGTGCTGCTCTTTGAGAATCATACATATATAGTATTTATATAACATTATATAACAATATATATAATATAACTGACATAATGATCATGGTTTTGAGCAGGTGTCCTTTGTCCCCAGCTGCGGCCGATGTTTTTTTGACGCGACCGGTGATCGTCGCTCGGTTCGATGCGTAACCCCAGGAGGATCCGTTACGTGTGATCGTCGCTCGGTGCATGATCGCCTCTCGGCTGCCGCTGCCCAGAGCGGAATCGGTCAGACCGGTGGGGCCGGTGGGGTGGGTTTCCAAGGGGAGAGGTTGCTGGCGGAATCGGTGGAACGGTGGTCACCAACAGGTGTGGAGAGGTCTGGCAGAATAAAAAGCAGCTGGGCTGCCCCCCCATGTTCTGTGTCCGCGTGGCCCCCGAAAGCAAAAACCTCCAAGAACCTGCAAGCAAGCCTCATTGGCTGACCTTTCGTAGATTTGGCAGTGCCTTCAAGAGTTGGCGGCCCTTGATCTGAAGGTCACATCCTCGATCGACCGAGATTGATCTGAGGCTATGTCCAACCTCAACGATCGCATCAAAGTGAGGTATCTCAGATTTCCCGAGCTGCTGACTGCCTCACAGGTCGAAAGATGTCGAAAGAACCAAAAAGGAGGTGATGCTTTCATATGGCTTTCCTTCCAAACACCCTGTGTATACCTTGCTTGTCCTTGCTTGTCAGTGGCAAAACATGGAGACTCCTCTCTTTCAGACCCTGAGACTTAGGGCTTTCAGAAATCAGGGCGAATCAAGAAAGAATCCAAAGCACCTTGATCTAGTGTTAGATCTAGTTGAGAGCTGAGAGCTTTAAATAGCTTCAACTTCTTCTGACAGAGTCCGATCCCTGGGAGCGTCCTCACGCGGATGTGACTTGACCCACCGATCCTTCGACCAATCGGCAACTGAAGGGATCTGGTTATGACGAAAACGAAACGTTGCTTCAACGTCCCTCTTATCACAAAGTGACTGAGGCCACTTGAGGTGGTCCAAGCGCTTTTCCACATGGACCACGGTGGACCACAATGACGAATTTGTGGTGGGCTCCAATTCATTCCAATTCGGCATGTGTCTTTGGTGTTGGACCCAGTATCCTCCAAATCCCAGCTTCTGCTGTTTCTTTTTGCCGTCCAGGTGTGGATTGGCAAGACTGCTGTGGTCCTTCCCAGGCGGAACGCCATGCAAAAACGCGCCCGAGCCAAAACGCGCGTTTCTGCCTTCACTCGATCTCCAGAGCTCATGAAACCGAGCGATGCCACGGATGGATGTTTTGAAGCGAAGGAGAAGATGCCCTGATGTGCTCCAAATGTGCATGCCTGTCGTCCGAGTGCAAGCCGATCTGTCCAAAGATCGTGTTGAGTGGAAGCTAAACAAAAAACGACTTCACCCAAACTGGTGAAGTTGAATGGTGTCCTCCTGCCTTTCTCTAGCAGGGGCAATCTGGGGCCTAAAACTGCATGCAAATTACAATGGTGAGATTGTTGTGGAAAGGATCTGCAATATCTAATGCCAGAATGGAACATATATGCGACATGAGTTCTCCCATGTCCAAGCACCCTGCAGTACTTGAACCGACTTTGATCCCAAAGAGCCAAGTACCGTTTTTTACTGAGGAAGCCATGGAGAGACAGACCTATATAGCTGTTTGGTATATATACCCACACCCGAGCAGTGGAGCACTGGAGCAGTGAAAAGCCGTGCAAAGCCGTGACACGAACACTGCAGCAGCACCGCTCCCAGCCGAACGGCGGGCGCGAACGCTGCGCGAACGCCGCCGAACGCCAGGCTGGGCGGGCGCTTTCACGCCGTCGTGTGCGATCACGCAGGTGCGAAACTCATCGCAACGGACGGCGTGCGCGGACCGGGTTTGACCGGGTGGGACCGGGTGGGAGCGGGTGTCATGAAACTGCTTAGGTGTTTTTTCCTTAGATTTTGATGTTCTTTATTTTTATTTGTTAAACCCGTGACCGCCACCTCTGAGGTCAAGCCTCCTAGCTACTCTAGGAGGAGGCGGCCCAGAACGAAGGAGAGCTCACGCTTCTTGAAGCTCCCCCGCCTGAAAGTGGAGGGGAGCTTCCTTGAAGAAGCGCTCGCAGTAATGAGTTGATCCCTAGAGTTTTAGGGAAACTGACCATGTGGGATAATTAAGGTTTTAGAACTCTTTCTAGTGGGGTGGCTTTTAATTGCCTCAAGCTGGCTGGAGAATAAGACCCCAATGGATAGAGATATAGTATGATGCTGAGATCTCCAAGCATGGCCTTTATGGGCGTTTGCAAGAATGTTGAATGATGCATTTTGTTGTCGCAGTGGGGCAGGCTAGCCTGGTGACCTGGTGACATAGATTCTTGACGTGGATTCCTGAGCAAGCACAATGACACGCTTCTTCTTGGATCTACAATGGACCATCCCACTTTGTTTTCACTTAGCAGCTAGCAAGAACCTGCAGGCCACAAGCAGGCTCCCTGGATACAGGAGCACCGAACAAACAGCAGAGCCGGGTCCATGTGGAGCCGTGCGCAAGGTATATACATGTTTGGAGTCCCAACTTGGGACTTTTTGTCAGTACCAGGTGTCGTTTGCAAAAAGACACATGCACGCCTTAAACATAAAAGCACGCCAACAAGCTAGTTCGAGCCGCTTTTTGGTTTGGTCAAGTGGCACTTGCTTCGCGGAGGCAAAAATTTCTTGCCAGACCTGCTGTTCTTGCAACACCAGCACTTGCTGCCAAGGCAGATCAGATCGGGCTCAGCATACCCAGCACCGATGCATCATGTGGAGGGTCTAAAGTCTATAGCTCCAGGATCCTGGTGCTAATTCAGGAAGGTTTGTTTAGATCCTACAGCCGGTCACACAGCCTGCCTGCAGTGGGTGGATGGTTTTTGATGAAGTCAAAACCCTGGCATTGATGAGTCTTCTAGAAGTCAAAGAAATTGAGGAACTTGATGTCGTTTTTGGGGAGTTCAGCTATATCAACCAGATGAGTCGAATGTCTACGATCCATTGTTGCGGGTGCCATTTGGGAGAGAGGGCTGCCGCAGTGGTCAAGGCCTTGGCAAGAGACCTTCCTCTGGCCATGTATATATAAGATATCATAAGATGATCTTCAGGTGTTCGTCACAGTGGACGATCTCCCAAAGAGAGCGCAGAGCTGGGGATTTCTTTGGGAAGAAGATGGGGCCAAGCGGCAAAAACATGACCAAAGGGTGTCATCAAGAGTGGCAGACTGTGTGAAATTGATGTGTCTTTTTTGCGAGGAGAAGTTGGGGCTTCCAGTTGCAGAGGGGCTGAAACGATGTGAACACGAATCTTTCAGCATTGTTTCTTGTTCCTGGAATTGTCATTGGAAAAGTACCAACTCTGAACCAATTGGACCACACATGCTTGTGTACCATCTCGGAGCATGAGGGTTTCTCTCCACCCAGAGGCTCATGGATCCTTACCACAGCTATACATGTTGGGCCGGGTCCAGTGCCGGGTCCGATGACGGGTCCTTCGTCGGTGTGTCCAGGGCCGTGGTGCTGGCGAACCATGTGCTGAAGCCTGGCGCGCCGGAATTCTTGTGGGAGGCGAGGCAGCAGTTTCACCGAGGTGGACGGCAGAATGGTTGGTTGAATGGCTCCCGTGGGGTAGTTGGCTGCCGTTCTTCACAGGGAATTTAATTTACTTGTGGAAATCCATCTGGTCCCATTGATCCTGGTGCCACTAGGGGCACTTTATCGTCTTGTGCTGATCACCTGGCACCAAAACTGGCTGATGGTTAGCTTGGTAGAGTTTTTCTGGTGCTGCTGATGAGCAAATCCCTTCTGACAAGATACCTTGGCACACCTTCCAAGTTTAAGTGCATAATATAGCAGTCCAGAACGGTGGTTTCGATGTTGACCGACCGTGAGCAGCAAGAGGAAATTCAGAAGTAATTGTGAGGAAAGAAGCTTACATAAGTGATTGGCAGTGATCGTTTAAAGGTACCTTGAATGCTTTCTTTGCCATGTTTTTCAGCACAGAAGGAGGACAAGCCTCATTCTCCGGGAGCACTCTGTCATCCCTGCACTCGGACAGGTCACCAGGCATCCGACCACGCAGGTGCCGCCTCCGCCCGGAGAGCGTGAGAGTGCCGCCCGAAAGTTCCACTGGTCCAGCTGCTGCTTGAGGGGTTCACATGGTTTCATGAGAGTTGCAACCTTGCCTGGGATGACGAATCCAGTAAATAAAGAAAAGACACATATTATACAATAGTTATACAATATTAATGTAAATTTGATTATTAAAAATAGTAGATCTATATTACAAAATCCATGGTTTTTGATGAGTTGAAACCACCAATGAGGCGAAGTCTCGCATGTGTGAACTGTGTTCTTTCCGGTGTAGACGGGTCTTCGGACGCCTATTACGTTCCTCTCCGTCGCAGGTGGTGTCGGTGCCCGAGTTTGAGCAACCGCCCCTGGAGGTGCCGCGATGGCACAAGGGGAAAGGGGAAACATGGGAAACCGTGTTTCTTTTTTGCTGGAAGGAGGAAACCACGGGGGATTCTGGACCCACAAGGTATGGGAAAATCGGGTTACGGTTCGTAGTGGGACTCGAGGAGACATTTGATGGTGCTTGGAGGGTGTTGGCCAGGTGATGTCAAGGTCACACACGAATCAAAACCATAATTGCTAGCTAGCAGCTAGCTAGCTAGCATTGTCATGAAAATTGTAGTGCACCATCAAATAGTATATTGATGCTTAGTTGATTTATTTGGCTCCGATTAAATTCATTGTGGATTCATTTTGATATCAACAGTAACTTATTTCCAAACAACACGTTTTTTAACATGTCTTTAAAACAGTAAGATATTGATGTAAAACTTGTATTTTAAGTCAGCGAAACTATGTGTTTCATGTTTATGGTTTCAATTGAACTTGATTGAACGTCATTGAACTGTTCTACATGACAAAACTTAATATATATATATATACACATAATATATTTGTAACATGCTGTCCACGTCCAAATATAATTCCCCAAAGTCCTGAACCAACTAATGCAAATTTGTTTTTTGTTTCCAGATAGAACCTTTTGAACATACTATTGGTTTGTAACTGGGTTCCGATCAATGTCCCTTTGACAGTCTGCTTCAAAATGTGTTCTTTTTTTTTTCTGCCAATTAGATATTCCTTTGATAACCCTTTGAACATCAATCAATGAACATGGCTGACGTTTAGTTTATATAATTGGTGCCCACTTGGACCCCCTGCAGAAGCGTGTTCAAAGTTAATTAATATGTGGGTGTTCCATTTGTTTGACATGAACAACTTGAACAAATCAACACAAATATAACTTCGATTTGTACATAAACCCAATTACTTTACTGTTGTTTTCTTTGTCTTATATATTTGTATAAATTGTTTTCTCAATGTTTTGTTTGGTCCTGCTCAGGTTAGCTCATTTGGTCGGACAAAGACGTGGTCTTGGATGCACATTGTCAATTATGATGAACTTTGTTAATGGCAAAGGTGAAGCAGCAGCCATGCAGTGCACAGCAAAGCACTACCGTGGTCACCTCTTCTGAATAGAGGTTCTGTCAAGTGCTGCGTGCATGAACTAGACCTTAGAACAGAGGTTAGACCTTAAAAGCTTTAGTGCAGTCATGGTGCTGCAGTCTTTCCCAAACCTTATTATTGCATCATATTGCTGGGGTCTGTCCTATTACCTGTAACAGTCAGTAAACAAACCTTACTATTTTTGGACAAGGCCTGCAACTGAACCATCATCCACTGAGGCCCAGGTAATAGGATAGACCCATCATGCTCTCTTCACCACTTAGGTCAAAGGCCCCCAAACGGGACCGGGGGTGCCACCGGGGTCGGACCGTCGGCGTTCCTCCGGGTCGGCTCAGGATTGGATGTCCGTCACCGTCCTCACCAGGCGAGGGACGGTGGACCGTCCTCACATCCGGGCTGCTCAGAGATGCCATCCGAGCTGCTCAGGGTAATCTAGGGTTCAGAGCCCGAACAGGGGGGTGCTGGTATGTAAATTACATGTGGTACATGTGAAGGGATGTCATGCTGTTTTATCTATTCATACGTCCACTGAAAACGGGTCTCTGTGAAGAACATACCCCTGCCTCACGGTTGGCTTTAAACTGCACGAGTCAGTGGTTCGGCACCCATCATCTTCCATATATGCCTACCCCAGACACTCCATGTATGGTATATTTACCTACATTGGGGTGGGTTTTGGAGTTAAGGTATATACCCAGACACTCCATGTTTGTTTGAGAACAATCGCACTCCCTGGCAAACGGGATATCAAACTATGGCCAGCATGGCCATGTCTTGGGTCAGAAGATCCAGAAACGAAAGATCAGTGTGGCCCACGATCAATTCCCGGCGAAAACCCAAAGGGTGGGCTGCGGCCAGATGTTTGGGTTTCCGAAAGGATTGGCAAAGGTGTGATTCCATGGGCCAACCCCCCTGGCCACTGTGGGCTTGCTCATGCAAAACCTCATCTCTCCCAAGTTTGAATTGTGGAACAAGAGCCGGCGGAACAGATCTGGGACTGACAAGGAGCTGTGGCAAAGAAAAACAACTATATATACCTAGTCTTCATCCGAAGGATCGTGGGCGCCGGCGTTTGGCCAAGCTCAAGGCCCTTGCAAAATGACCCACCAGCAGGTGCAGAAGGGCGACGAAGGGCCGCTGTTCTCCTGATTTGTCCAGCAATACTGAAAGCACCGGCAGAAATTCACCATATATTTACAATATCTTGAGTGTGTAAGAATTTTCATCAATTTCCAAACAGTGACAAGAGAAAAGATCGCTAGTAAGACGCACATCTTTGTTTGTCCAGGAATACACATGTAGAATAATGTTTAGGATTTGTCAACATGTCGGCACAACCGATGGGAGTGACATATTGACATTGGGATGGATTCAGGGGTCAATGACCCTAAGCTAGATAGAAGTCGAAAGACGATATGGTTCCACAGCTAAGTTGACATAATGTACACATTCCATACACATTATATATATATGCCATATTCCATACATGGAGATAGAGTGCTTAGGTCTTTCTCATGGGTCGGCGCACTCTCTCCAACAACCGGTCTCAACCGGGCACATGTGGTTTGCAGGTCGAACCGCAGAACCATCGTAGGTCGAACAGTCACTCTATTTGACAATCCATGGTGACCCCCGGGTAGATAGAACAGCGAATCCTTTTGGTATTGTCTTATTTGTGATTCGTTTTTTTTGAGATCGTGAAATGCCACCACAAACTTAAAGGCTCTGATGCTGGATTGCCGGGGGTTCCTCGACCTTTTACTGAAAACTTGGTTTGGATTTTCTCTTGATGAACGACAGAGGCAGTCCGAGAATACTGTGCACTGGCAATGGAGAGTAGGCTATCTTCAGTGCCCTTGCTGGCCCATGAAAACCTGCAACTGAAGAGTATTTCCCATCACCACCGCACTTCCGCACATGTAGTTGACACTGACACATGAGAAGGCGCTTCTGGGTAACCTGGGCAGCGGATGTCACAGGAGTTTCTTGATGGTTTGGAGAATCTGGTTGTTTTGTGCAAAACAAACACCCTGGGATCGAAACATACACCCTGGGGAACCAGACCCATCCAGCTTGATGAGCTGTTTTTGCCAGTGCTTGGGAATGGCAATTCCGAATTACCAAGTGCTTAGTTGTTACATGGTTATCATTCCATCCCCAGTTGGGTTGACAAGGCACCATTCTTTGAGCCACACCAATGGCAGGTGTGCTGGACTTGGTGGAACTCAGTGCTGGCATTCTGTCTCATGGTTGAAAGAAGCAGTGCGGGGTGGGTCTCACGAGCGACGGAGTAGCCTCGGTGAACGACGCGCGGGGTTTCGATGATGTTCCTCCACCAGGTATGGAAGTACCAGGTCGGTCAGTGGGCATCGTCAGTCAGGGAGTGCCAGAAAAATCGGTGATGTAGTTGAATGAAGTAGACCTTTCGGGACGGTGAGAGACCAAACATAGGCACCAGTTGGAGGAGTTGGAGTAGGAGTAAGTACATCGAGGCGCCCTTTAGGACGAAGTCCTCCGGCTTGGCTAGCACCTGTGGCATCGTTTTTTTGCGATCAAAACAGGTTGCTGGCAGGTCATCGGATTCAGTCTCGGTTACCTTTTGGGACGCCCACGGGTCTCTGTGACATGTGAAACAAGCAAGAGATGGCCAGCTGCGAAATGCCTCAAAGCTGCAGGGAGCTGGTAGATGTGGGCGGATGCAGGCATGTTAGACATAGATAGGTGCGGAACCCTTCGCGCCATACTCTCTTGCGGATTGGAGTTGTATATTTGATGAACAGGGTTGCTTTTCATATCTATCCTTAAGTTCATGCCGAGGACCCCTCCAAAAGATCCAAAAGACAACATCCAACCGGAGGTTTTGACAGAACCCGACTATCCCATGCCATAGGTACCCATACGTACCCCGTGTTCCGGTGCTCTTTCATGTCCATATAACTTAACTTGGATATTGATATATTGGGAATCGTTTCACTGGGAATCGTTTCACCTATAGTAACAAGAACGCTTCTAGTTACTAGTAGCGTTTCTATTTACTAGTATATACTAATTAACCTTTCTGTTTCTGTTCTTCACTTTCCGCGGAAGCTGCGGAACCGAGGGACCGTGCCAGCGACACGCGCAGCCGCGGGCGGCAGGCGACGGTGCTTTTTCCACGGTCACGGTCCTGTATGTGATAGACCCCCCAAATAGATAGAAATGTAAAACACCTTTCAAAATCTATTGGACATTGTTTCTATTTGTTTAGGTACCACTATTTATATTCTAATTACTCATGCATTTGAAGAAGACACATATAGGACTTATCAATGGCATTTGCGGACATATTATTTATCGTGACATTTTCTTCGTGTAAGATCCTCCCGGCGCCTGAACAAGTATCCTTATCATCATACGTACAACAAACGTATACAACGAGGACTTAGAATCAGGAGGGGTAGTCTCAACGGGCACATTCAATAGATTATGCTAAGATTGCTTGACTTGACCCCTGGTACAAGACTGTGTGAGATTGTGTGAGAAGAGTCTCCTAACCCCAAACTATGATTGGACTGTTAGAGATTTGTTGCTGGCCCGACATTGTCAACCGTGGAAGACCGTTGTCTCTCGTTTGGAACTTCACCGCTGTCCAGTTTGACTGTGGATATCCTTTAGATGGGGGTCCATATAAGCCACCTCTTGGGGGATTGCGCCATCTACTCTCAATCCACTGTCGTTTCCTGGTCGCGGCATCGTGACATCCTTCATTGCGCCGAGACCCAGGACGGTCTGACCGGTGACATCGGCTTCGCGTCGGAGGTTCCGAATCGGACGGTTCAGTCGCATGTGTTGTGACTCGGCGAATCGAAGCACTTGGATTCTATATGGGTTGTGTATTGAAATAGGGAGACCAGGCAACGACCCTCCCAGGCAACGACCCTCCCAGTTCGGGACTCGGGACCAATGACCCAAGTCCTGTCGGAGGCTTCGGCTCCACCCATTCGTCCTGTCGCGCGGTTTCAGAGCCGTTGGAGCTCCGCCAGTTGGGCTCTGTGGATGACTGGAAGGACTTTGTTGAGGACATGAAGTTGGGTGCGGGCCCCAAACGACAAGCAGTGACAAGCAGGTAGGCTCAGGGAGGGGGATTCCGTTGCCCTGAAAACCACATTTAGAATATATAGTTGATATTATAGTTGCTAGCTGCTAGACCGAAGAAGCAGGGCACTTGTGTTGCTTCTCGTTCGCGAACGTGCAGAATGTTGTGTTGTTGTGTCATGCTTGGGTCATTTGGGGATGACACCTAATTACATTGTGGCTAGCCTAAATTTGTTGGTTGTGTTGTCAATGATTTCAATGATTACATGTGTTGGTTGTGGCCCTTAAGGCTTTTGGAAGCTTTGATCATGTTTTGGTTTTAAAGTGTTTGCCGACCTAAAGTGACTCGACCCATCATGGTCCACCACCCAATCAACCTTCAACAAGAGTGGTCCCTTCCGGTGTCGACATCCCGTCTCGGATGGTGCGGCCCACGTCCACATGAGGTCATCCAGCAAAAACACCTGTTTACTGTAAAATGGGGTCATCCATCATCAAAGGATGATCCCATTATCCACATCGAATATGAACTATTCAAGACGCTTAGCGTCGACAGCTGCCCACACCGCGCACGAACCCTCCCCCAGCAGGACCAGGATTTTAAGTGAGCTTCTGCGAACTATTTTGGCTCCAAATGGGGGACAAGTGCAGCCATCTAGGCACCAGGTTGGCTGTCTTACGGCTGCGTTGGAGCCATCTTGGGGCCAACTTCGTCTACCTTGGGGCCCTTAATGGTGATACAACTTCGGCATTGCCAAAAGCCATCCAAAAATACACCTCCAAAACGCTGTCCCCAGTGGCCCAGCAGCCGAGCAAGAATCAACGCAGCAACCACCCCAAAACACAAAAACTCCTCCAAAACGCTCTCCCCAGTGGCCCTGCAAGCATGACGTAACGAAAAATCATCCAAGCATGTTCCTCCAAAACGCTCTCCCCAGGAGCCCTGCAGCTCAACCATAGCCACGCACGAGCGAAAAAAAGTCCCCCCCCTAGCAGAGCTATATGCATAGGATGTTTTTGCGCAGAGCTCGATGGCAAGACCCCAATAGCACGCCCTGCACCAACAAGCGGTGTGGGCGTATTTCCACATGAGGTCATCCATCATCAAAGGCCTTCTTCCGCATCGACGTGGATCGACCACCCTGAATTCTCCCGACCGCTTGGGGTGGCGAAGACATCACCCGACGGAAACCAAAACAAGTCGTCGCAGCAGTCATCGCACGGTTCGAGTTACAGCTTTTGGAGAATCCGCCATTTTTTGGGGGTTTTTCCATCCAGTTCATCTAGAGACCGTGGTCATCTAGAGACCGTGGTCAACCCAGTTCTCTAGCTTGAAGTTCTTGAGGCGGTGGTCATTTAGAGAATTGCTCTGTCCGTTCGAACCGTCTAGACGGTCGTTTGGGCGCCCAGATGAGCCAGGTTTGGGCGACCTGGGAGCCGGTGCTGCCCAGTGGAGCTGAGTGGGAGAGGAGATTTGTTTTCTCCTCCAAGTTCCCCCCCAAAAGACCATGGGAATTACATGAAATTACATCCTAAGCTAGGCCCATGTCCTAGTAAAACAATACCAGAAAATACTGGCTATTACCATGTTTATACAAACATCTTAAACTAGGACCATGTCCTAGTTTCTAGAGTACAAGCTGGAGGGTCTCCAGACATTATGGCCCACAAAATCTTAACATGCTAGGGGAAGACAAAATCCTGGATTTCTTCAGGATGGGAATGACCGAAAATGATGACATACTAGAACACTTGCTTGAAAATCCACATAAAGTCAAACCTTTGATGATGGCCAACATCGAGGTCTTGACTAGTCATTTGATGTTATTTCTATTGGGGTTTTATATTGCACAATATATAACGGGGAATGCCATAGTACCCAGTAGCTGTCAGTTATCATCCAAGGAAGCCAGATGCAGCTTGCACAACACAACTTGGGAGGGATCACCCATGTATGTGGTGTGAACTCTAGACATCATTAGATTCATGCGAAGAGGACCTTAATTTCTATAGTGTAGCTAACGTGACGTCACATTCTAGAGTGGTCCCATCCCCGGACAAGTCTGTTCGATGAACATCCCAGGAGTCGTTTGTGGTATTTGGGAGGATGACGGAACACATTCTGCACTAGGAAGGGCCATGACGGGCCTCCAGATTCTGCATGCTGAGAGTCTCCCGGGTGATGACAAAGAACATTGAAACGCAAAGTAGCATGGAACAACATCAATATTTGAACCTTACATCATACACCCATGTTTGCTGAAGCTGGAAGCCCTTGTCATTGTCTATGATTTTCCTGTTTTGGTTTTCACTGTTTTAGCTGACTGCAGGGCAGGATAACAACTGCGTATCCAAACCCGAGTAGAACCAACTTCTTGAAGCCCTTTTGATTCAGTTTCTGCTGCCCAGATCCAAGCCACTGCCCAGCTGGGAACTTGGTGCGTGCTCGCGCTTTTTGTGACTTCGGGGCTCCCAGCTGTAGAACCTGAGCTTGGTAAAACGTATCAGTATCAAAATTTGGTCCCGTTGTTTTTTCTTTTTTAATCGGTTCTTTAGTTTTAAAGATGTGGGCTTGTTCAATGATTTTCTCACGAGTCATGATGTTTTCATGGGTCATTTGGTCATAGCTATACTGTATTTTGGTTCCATAACTTGATAAAACTTGAGAAGAACGTCGTGCGGTCTCGCCGGTGGTGTGGTGTGGACATCGTGGGGTGTGGCGGGTTGGCGGTGTGGACGCACGGCCAGGCCACCGTTCAGTGGAGGGTTTTATTGATCGCATTAATATAAAGGTCCGAGGCCTTTTGTACTCAACTGACTGGAGCTGGCCTTCAGCAACTGAAGTCCTTTTGTTTCAGACTAGTAGCTTCTTTGGACTATCAGTGGTTTGATCTTTGTTTCATCCAGCTGGCCTTCATGAATGGCCCATCGAACCTGCGCCAGATCGATCTCCTATCGTCGCTCACGGCAGTCTACGTCGCTCGGAGTCGAGACGAGTCGTCGCGGCCACACGGCGTCGGTATCCCAAGTCGCACCGGTTAGCTCAGAGGTGGATCATGGTGCATCCTTTAATAATCATAATCGTAGAGGTAGGTGGATCATTGGTTTCCTGTAATTACACATGTTTCGCTGAGTCTTTCTTGACACTTCCCAGAGATCTACAGTGAAACATTATGACACGTTTGTTTTTTTCCTTGGAAAGATGGGGGTGGACCAACAGCATTTGCCCACCAATGGCGTTGTCCACGAACTTGGGTACCACATGGCCAAGGAAGAGGTGATGTAAAAAGGCCACCACAGGTGGATGTGACGAAGCCCACTGAACAACATTGGTGCGGGAGTGCGCCCAGGCACGAGAAGAAAGAGTAAAAGTAATTTAACCCGAACAATTGCCATCAACAAGAAATGCTCACGTACCTTAGCGTTGTCCTTAGCGTTGCCCGCACCTGTTTGTGTCTTGTCTGCGGTTGGACCTTGTCTTCGATGTTTGATTGCCCGAAAATGGCCGCCCAACCAACATGCTGCTACGTTTTCGCCGTTCGAGTCCATGCTCTATTGAGTCTTCCACGCAGTTCATTGCTTCGGTTGCCATTCTGGCCATCCGGGTCGACTGAGGCATGGAGCCGATCCGCCGCCAAAATGTGTGCGTTGCGACTGACGTCAGGGCCGGCCGACGGGTTTAAACCGCTGGGTGTTTTGGGACTCTTTCTTTTCAGCATGAAACCACTTGGAAACCAATTCAACCACTTGGTTTCAGGACCACTTGCCGAGGAGGTGGGTGTGAAGGAAAATCAACAATAGTCGTAGAAAAGTCCATGTTTGTCCTCCCTCAGTCCTCTTGGATATGCCGCATGCCCTCGACAAAGACATCAAACATGGACAACTGGAGAGTTCCAACTTGTCCTTGTTTCACTGTATGTTTGCTGGATGGAAGGCATACATGCCCAGCATCACTGAAAACAGTGACGTGGCCTGAGCATAAAGCTGTACTAAAAGCTTCATCAGACAAGGCACCTGAAGTGTTGTTACGACTTTATGGACCCACATAAACGACAACTTAGGGGAGTGTCAATTTTCATATGTTGTATACTTGCCAAACTTTTGTCACCCCGAGCACTGCGTTCTGGTTGAGGGACAGCTCAAAGACTAGCATCCCAGTCCAGCAGGGGGCATTAGAGAGTCTACCCAGAATCCATAGCCATAGCCAGAGAGTCGAGAGTGTACTTGGAAAGTAGCACACCATTATTTGACTACAATATCATACAATATCAATAATTAGAGGAAGATCCTTTTTTTCCTGCCTTGATGCGGCAATTGCAGAAACCAACTCCACAATGGGAAGTCCGCGAAGACTAAAAAGGGGATGTGTTTTGATGTTGAGAGGTTGACAAACTGGCCGCACGTTTTTGCTCAAGTTTAACAGCCTGCGGATCATGAACCGTGCCAATGGACGTGTGTTATGACTTGGCCTGAACATGCTGTTTTGGCCTTTAACATGTCTCCCCAAGATGCCAGGCTGCGGTGAACAGAAGAACTTCGTACTGCAATACCCAGACCTACATGTTTCTCCGCACCATTCAGAAAGGTGTCTCCAACAAATAAAGAACCCACGCAAGAACCTTGGGGGGGTCAAGCCTGTTTTCTCACTGTCCTTGTGTTTGCGCATGATTGACAAAAAAGCGACCCCAAGACTAGTTGGGTAGAACATGGAGAAGAGAAAGGGCGACTTTTGCCAAGTGCTGATTGCGTTGGTAACGAAGAAATTCCGAGGACAACTTGCATGGCATAGATGCGTGTATACATACAACATGGCATATTACTATATTACTGTATATACATACTGATCACATACTGCATTCTGTTTATTTCTACATGCTGTGACTGCGACTCGCTCATATGGCGGCAATCTTGGCGAGAAGGACACGATTTTCGCTGCTAGGTCGCTCGGGACATCCATTTTCGTGTTGCGACTCACAGTGACAAGACGAGATCCGGAAGAGCACCTGAGAACTGGATGCTAAGCGGCTATGGATTGAGAACTATGGGATGCAGGTGCTGTTGAAATCCATCGAAGTCATGCGAGGTCATCGATAGGATTTGTCATGTAATTAGGGTTCGTCATGTTCACCGAAACCTTTGAGCGAAAACTTCAATCCAGTGACCAGTGATGTTTCTTTTGTTTATTCGAAGAGGGAGGTACTGAAAAGCTGCTTCATCGACTGGACATGATGAAGCGGCTGAAAAGTGATGTCAGAGTGACATTCAGCGATGAAATCTGATGTCAGAGTGAAAGTACACCCTAGCAATAGTTGAGTTTGCTGGTAGAAAGGGGTTTGTGCGAACAGGCTTTACGTTGTGTAGGAATATGCCATTGGCCTTTACTTACGCTTCTTTGTTCTTTGAGCAATCCTACTGCCGATGACAGAAATATATATATATATACAGCCCAAAAGGTCTCAAGTCGCCTCTTGGTCAATTTTTTTGCTGTAAAAATAACATATATGCTAAGTTGAACTGCAAGTTGAACATATGCTAAGAACATATTGCTAAAAGAACATATGCTATGAAAGACAACAGATGGAACTGTTTCCCTATGCTAAGAAAGCTGGTTCCCTGATGGAAGGTTCCAATGAACCCTCTCTCGCCCTCCCACAGGACCCTCACCACTGCAGGCGCTGTAGGCGGGGAGGGCATGGATCCCGCCGCCCTGCCGGATCCGTCGAACAACGACGCCTGGAGACGGGATGGGTACCTGCAGGACCTGTGGAGACCTTCCTTCAAGGGGTGGGGGCTCGTCTCGGATCAGGGAAACCCAGGGGTAGTCTAAGGGATCGCAGCCGTCTCAGGGATCGAAGCCGTCTCAGGGATCGAAGCCGTCTCAGGGATCGAAGCCGTCTCAGGGACCGAAGCCGTCTCAGGGATCTCTCGGAAATCACCCCTGATACTGGGCCCCTGCTCATCTCCATTGATCAATATCCATCGCGAGCCGCGAGGTGTGGCTGCTGGCACTCTGGGAACATGGCCCGTGGCCGAGTGAAGTTTGGAAAGACAGAGCCAGAAGGTTTGAGACATGTGGGAAGCTATGGCACATCAGAGACGCAGGGGATTGCAAGGGACCATGTTGGGGCAAAACATGCTCTTGTTGGTCTACAGTCTACTCAAGTCTGACCAGACCCAAGATTTTGCCGCTATGTACTTGGCAAGCTATACCACAAACCACAAGGCTCTTGCCACAAACCACAAGGCGTGGGGGGATCTCAAGGCTCGTGTGCTCCGCGGGCAAATCCTCCAGGCACTGCGATTGGTCGACCTCTCTGAGAGGGCCCTGGTAGGCAGGTCTTATGGGTATGTACCAGGGCCCCGGGCCTTTGGGGTGATAGACCACCAAAATCCCCTTATAGAGGTTCAGGATGCTTCAGAGTGGTCCTTGAACCAATTCCAACGGTCCTGACGTCTTTAAACAGAAAACCGGGTGAACGAGCTCGACCGATTGCTTCGCTGGACCTTTCAGGTTTGAGACGAGCCATGGGATCTTTTGCATCCCGGTGCTCACTTTGCCGCCCCTGACCTTGAGTCACCAGGCCCAACGTCACCCCGTCGAAAAGGACCAGGACCAACGTTCTAACGAGGTAGGTTCGTGTTTTTTAGGTTCTCTTCACGGGTTCTCATTCGAGTCATGTTTATACACCTCACCAAGACCAATTGTTTGGGTTTGCACAGATGAGATCTCGAAGCATGTGTTGCCCACATGATAGTTTCCTTTTCTGTGCTTCAATCCGGACAGCAACGCTAGCATCTTTTGTAAATTGGATTAGGGGATATTATAGGGGTCATTTTAGATTCTGATCATTTGTCTTCACAGAAGCTGGGGTCCATAACACCTTTGTTCCGTGCTTGAATCGGTTTTCGAGGGATGGCTCCTGATTTTTCACAAGTGCCCGGAGGAATATCTATCGCAAGTGCCCGTCTTGTTCTGACTCCAAATTCCAGGTGAGCTAGAGACAATACTGGGCTGTGGGTCATGGCACCAGTATACCTTGGTTTACCCACCTGGTGTCGATCGTGGACTGGTGGACTGGTCGGGTTGAACATGGTGGGTTTTTCAGCGACCGGGTTGAGCGACCGCAGTCGGGAAGGAATGAATCAATTGAGTCTTGTATGGTCGTGCGATGTTGTGGAGCATGCAACACCTTTAGAACTGATCGGGGATGGTCTCCAGCACCGATACAACTATATAGAGGCATGTGCAGCACATGGACAGGCACTCGGGGACCACCCAGTTTTTGTAATGCATTTTGAGATTTACGTCACACTTAGCACACTAAGCGACGTCAAGTGATCAGGGATCATGGTGGATCAAGAAACCATTCTGTGATTTCTCTATTAATATATACCTTTCATGAGTTGTCCACTTCAACAATTGAACCGTTTTCCGTGCAACAAGACCACGGACCGCCCTCGGTCGCAATGAGATCTCATTTTCCAGTGGCGCCGCCGTTTGAGGTTCAGACCTGGTTGAAGTATACACCACGCACAGCAGATCCATCCCGTCTTACATGCTTAGGACAGAGCTTTCAAAGTTCAGACCCCTTTGCCAATTCGATGCCATGCCCCGAAGCAAGTGGACTTGATACAGATTTGTTGAGCTAGTGAAAGATCGTGAAGGCTCGCTGAAGACTTCAAGTTGCATCTGATCTATGGAAAGAGAGACTCTGCTTTGTGGAAACATGTGGAAACAGCCGCCTTCGTGCAGAAATAAGTCGCCAGACCGTGCAGAGGTTTCCCTACGCCACAGGATGGGCTTTTTCATGGGTGACGTCACTTGAAGAAGGTTTTCAATGATGGTGACCCAAAGTCACACCATCTTTTTTTTTCAGATTGACCCCATCTAGTAAAGATCTCAGGTTCTTCCATGCTTTGACATTCTTTGACCAGCATTCTCCTTTCCACTCCAAAAGAAGACACCTGGTCCAATGGGTCGAACCGCCGCCATCCCACTCTCTGCCTGGGGCCCCCCCCGGTCCTGCACTGCTCGACGCCATGGGTCGCGAGCACTCCGCGCGGGACCTGGCGGAGCAACTCCGAGAGTTCCGTGCCTCGGAGGGACGGAGCGACCGGTCTGGGACTGGCGGACTACCGAGAAACGGCCTACCGGGCCAGAGGGGTCAATCTAGAGTCCCATGGAGTGTTTAGTGTATTGCTGATGCATCAAACCCTCTCGAGACAGAGATGTGCATATAGGATTTGGTGTTCATATCGTCGATCACGAGGTCTTCGCCCCCAGGTGAGCGCTATCCCATCGACGAGCGTGCCTCCGACTTCCTCGAGAAGGTGGACAGTGAGGTGCGATCCGATCGAGGAGAGCAGCGTGGTGGTTTGGCGTGCGCAGGAAGAGCTCACCACCGGTGAGGTCTTCCAACCAAGAATCATAATTTGTCAATTATATATATAAAAAGCAAGAATCATTATTGTATAATCATGATTGATCATTATATAGTTGTATTATGATTTGCACATACACAGTGTTCTGTTCTGTTCACATCATGTGCCTTTGGACCTATGTAAGCCCTACAACAAGGTGGATGTTTTAAAATTATACGGTGGTAATAGTGATTCAAGAACAGTTGTTTGAATTCGTTGATCTGGTTCTGAGGTGCACTACCTCTGACAACCTGAAGGCAATCCATGTCCAATTTGAGAGGGAGAAAGAGCTCACAAAGCTTTACTGGATTCCTCCGGTCTCGGTTTCTCCTCCTTTAAAGACTTTTCACCTGGCACAATCCCTCCGTGTGAGACCCACATCGATGAGATAGTGAGACCCAAATGTGATTTGGAGATGCGTACCTGTTCCCAGACACTCCATGGGACTGCCATATATGAACCCCATTGACTCCCAAAACCACCCTACCACCCCTGGCCGTTTCTCGGCAGTCCGGACTGGCAGTCCCAGCTCTGGTCGTGCCGTTGGGATCCGCTAAAGGGGAAGGATCCGCTCCCCCCCAGCATGCGCTGGTTTGCATGGCCTTCACTCTGTCCCCGGTGCATGCCAACGGGGACCTGGGCAGGTGCTAGCCACGGTGCTGGCTGAGTTCCGGCCCAAGCGAGCCTGGTCCCAGCATTTAGGTTGGATATTAAGGGAAACACATTCTATAATTTTGTATAAGGATACTAAGGATACATAAGGGTTTATCAAGCGGATCTTTTCAGGATCGGCAGTGGCAGTACGTAGCACATCTCGAGGCCCACAAAGTCGAACTTCGAGAGTGCGTCTCATTCTGGATGGAACAGGTGCCCAGCTTGTTCAGAAGTGACGACGTTTTCCGTTTGAAGCCCTGTATCATCCACTTGGGCTTTGCGGCTTTGCCCTACACACAAAGTGCAAATGGAGGAGTCGCACTGGGTGTTTCTGTATCATCCACATGGGTTCACCGTTTTGTGGCTGTGCTCAGGAGAGGGCGAGGGGAACTACTCAGCCTTGGTGACGAACTTTGTCCGTTCAGTTCAAAGTCGTATCAACCGAGCCTTTGGCTGAGACGGAGTTGGTCATGCAGTGCATTCCGGAATTCCTGAAGGAGGCTGAAGGTTCTGAACAGAAAGGGTGGACTCATTTTACTGTGACTTTCGAAGGGAGGCTATAGGAGGCTATGTGACCTGTTTTCCCTCAATGGTCAGAATCTAGTGTTCCCCCTCCCGAAATGGTAAAACTTCGATGTTCCATTTGAGTGCACTCTCTGTGTTCGCTGCGTCATTCAGGACAGCAGCGCAATGGACGGCACCCACCCAGCAGTAGTGGCTCGCTTGGATTTGGAGATCCAATGATTTGTCTTAAACCTGATGAACCTGCTGGAAAACCATCAAAAACTCGGGTTAGACGGTACAGACATGTCCAGACCAGGTGATGCATTGGATGACGCTTGGAGGACATGACTGGTCCCCAGTTGCTGAAGTACCCCGCACTTAAAACAAGATGCCCTCGGTGGCCGGCTCACTTATACTTATATGCAATATAAATAGTAATAATAAAACAATAATGAAACACTAATAACACACTAATAATACAACACATCATAAAACTAAAAACAAGTAAAAGTAGTAATAGTAACATAGTAACAATATAATAGTAATAGAACAAATAAATATATATATATATATGATTGCAACCGCAGGTAGATTTTGCCGCGCGTGGGTGTTGATTAATCGCATGTTTATCAATGTATATGTTTTTAAAAGCAAACTGCTTCCATCGATCACGCCAGACCCTGCGCTTCATGTTTCATCTTGAAATCCAGGAATGCCAGCACTCCCCCAAAAAACCCTTGTAGAGCAATTGGCGCTCGCAACACAAGGCGATTGTGCACTTTCATCGACTTTAATGAGGGAATGGATCCTGTTTGGATTCCGAGACTCTTGGGGGATCATTCCCAAGTCGCACCCGGACCAGTCCTGTTTTCTGCAATTTTTAAGCACTCTCCCAGGTAGTGAGCCCAGCGAGCCCCGCGAGAAGCGCCGCGAGCGCCGGCGTCGCAGGCGGTGGGGGGCAGTTGGGTGAAGCATGGCGTTTGCAAGCTTTGACCGTTTGGTGACTGATGGGTCCGATGGGTCTCCAGGCGGATTCTGAAACAGGTCTCTCAAGTCCGTAAGTCTTCAAGTCTCCCGGACGCCCTGGGACGCCCTGGGACGCCCTGGGCGCTCGGAGATGGCCCTGGGACCTCTGGGCACTCGCCCTGGGACCTGTGGGCGCTCGCCCTTCCGAGCTGCGAGCAGCTGCAGGTACGAGAGCAGCGAGAGCAGCCAGGAGACGGCGGACCATCGGGCGATGACGGTCAGATGCCGAATGGATTTGGATGGAGCAAGTACCTTGGTGAGTTGACTACAATGACTACAAGGCAAAGATGATAAATCTTTGTATGTAGTGAATTGTAGTGGTTTTGGAAGGTCAAGGTTTGTTCATGCCAAGGTATGTATATATACTGTACCCCGCTGGTGGGTAAGTGGTGTGCACACGATTGTGTTGGTGCATGAGAGGCAATGTTTTGGGGCTGTATATATCAGTAAATCTGTAGCATGATCCCTTCCGGATTAGAACATAATGTTACATAGGACATTGAACCTCGATTTCCTATAGGAGTGATTTTCGCAGGTCCTCCCCAATGTGTCCAAGGCCTCCAAATCCTCAATGCAGTCCACTCGCTGGCGTTTTCTCACAACATTCCCACCCCCCACATCCTCCCACGTCACCCAGAAAATCACAAAGAGGTGACCCGTACAGCTGCTGAAGACTTGTTCAAACACTCCAGGACAGCTTCGGGCGCACGCGGAAGGATGCTTCCCCGAAGGAGCGTACCCGGGCACGGAGAACAGCAGCTTCCAGCAGCAGTTCACCCAGAGTGAAGCCCCAGGCGGGAATCGGAGAGCGTCTTTTTTCGGGCAGAGTTGCCATGTTTGTTTGATTGAGGCCGTGTTGTACTCCTTGCTACTAGGAACAAAGGGCATCGCAAAAAGCTAGGAACAAAGGGCTACAACTCAAGACAGCGGCTCATGTTCGCGCAGTACGTTCCTCACTCCTCCGGGTATTGCCGCGACGAACACCCAGTCGATGTTCGAAGAAGCGTGTGAAAAAAGAAGGGCTTCGTTAGAGACAGCTGAAAACAGGTTCAGTCATACTTGCAGGAGGGTATGGGATAATAATACTGACGCCTGATATGAGTTGTTTCGAACTCCAACATGGCCTTCCCTGCACCCTCGTTCCGCCTCAACGGGAGCCTTCCCTGCACCCTCCAGGTCAAAGTGAATGCGAGCGACAACGAGTGGCTTGGTGACATAATTGTGCTAAACATTTTTCATCAGGTCCAACATGTTCAGAGGCTTTGTCTCTCAAAAACGCATGGGATCACCATGGGCTTGTCTCTCAAAAGAGGAGCTCCGAGCCGAGATCAACACCATCAAAAGACCAGATCAAACACCGGAACTCTGTGAACGTCAGGATTCGGTTCCCAGATGGAGGGGTGTCCATCAGTACTCCTCAGGTTCCCAAAGAAGGAGATAGATAGAATGATGAGCTGCATGCTCCAAAAGCCACGAGCCTTGTAAACACGTTGGAAAAAAAGTATAAAGGTTTCTGACACATTCTGTGCACCAAGATCCTGTGGACAAAGATATCGATCGACAGACTTTTGGTGGTGAGAAGATGAGAAAAAGCTGAGCAGCTTTTGGGATTTGGATTGATTTTTGTGTGGCTGACCGGTTCCCGTTTCTTTTTTTCACATGTCAGAAGTGGCGGCCCCTCGAGCAGCCTCCAAGAGCTTCAAGCCGCGGTGCAGGCTGCCCAGGCAAGAGGAATGGCACCAGATCATAGACCGTGTCATAGACATGGAAGACATAGAATGAGAAAAAACATCATGACCATGTTTGTTTTTATTTAACTTATTTGTTTGGTCAGTTCAGTTTTTTGTGCGAGCAATTTTCCATGTGAAGGACCTCTATCCAAACATATCCAAACAATTCCAAACAATTCCTAACATCTCGAGTTGAGCTTTTGTTGTTTCTTCTTTTTTAACGACGACCTCGTTCATAGGACTTTCATTGGACCCAAAGTGAGTGTTGGAGATGTTGAATTTTGGCCCTAATTGAATGCTTCGAACATGCTCGAACCGCTCAAACACACGCCGTCAGGAGCGTGTGAACCGGGTCGAGGCCGATGCCCGCGACGAGGAGAGGCTCAAAAACAGCAAGGCCGAGGATGACGCTCGTGCGATGGTCAATCTGGTGGGTGGCGACGTTTTGGCCAAGCCGAGAGTCGTGGGATGATGTGTACGTAAAATCCTCCGCTGATTGGGGCGCAGGAATCGAGCAAGATTGGTGGATTTGGCAAAGACCGGTTAATATAAGATTGATGTAGGGTCAAGAATTGTCAAGAATCATGCCCTTATTAATCGTTTTCGGGTGCACCTTGCAGATTGCACACCATTCACTCCCCCTGGTCCCTCTTTTTCGTGGCATGCGACCGAGGAAGTGGCGCGGGAGGTGGAAGAAGCCGTGAACATCGCGCGCGAGCGTGCGCAGCGGGAGATGGAGTTCCAACTCGCCGAAGCCGAACGGAGGCGACCGACGCGCCGTGGGGTCGAAGGGGTCGGAGGTGCGGACGTGGGGACGGCAGCGGTACCAGCGAGTGGGGAAGGCTTGCAGTGACGGGCACAGGTCGTGTGTTTATTTCTTGCCAAGACAGGTTTGGTAGTTGGTATACTAGTTCTTTCTTTGGATCACGTAGCTTTGCTGGAGATAAATTACCTATCATCACCCTTGCCTTCCTAGGGACAAGTGATAAACTTTGTCGTTGTGGAAAGACAAAGTTACAAGCATATTTAGTATTTCAACCAAGACCAGTAATTAGTTTCACTACTCTAAGATCTAGTTTTATTATGAGGCCCATTCACCCACCTTCAAAGGTGTCATGTGAAAAACCTCGCATTCTCGATGCATCGCTTTGACTGATCAAATCACCACAAGTACTTGCAATGTATCTTCTGGGTGTGGCACCAACAAACAGCCGGAGCCTACAATTCCTTTGCATTCAAAACTCAAAACATGAACACCACATGCGGTTAATGCAAAACCATGACTCAGCATTTGGGCCATGGACCTGCTTTCATCTGCTTTCGGTCCCACACCTTGGATCTTTCCGGACAAGCTTGGTCCTTGAGTCCTTCAGGCTAGGAATACAATCAGTCCTTCTTGACAATCAGTCCTGCGAGCTAGTTGTTCAGGCAAACACACATCATGAAAACTACTGTAGGCATTACTGGCCTCATCACCCGCGGCCCGCAATCCTTCTAGGGAGGATTACGGATTACAAACTATCGGATTGCCCGGTGTTGCATGGATTACGGAGTAGAACTCAGAGCCCTCGTTATGGGACTTGTGGCTTATGGATCAGAACTTTCTCTTCCTAGGTAGTCAAGGTAATCAGCTTTGGCTATGAGCAGAAAAATCCAGAACCCTCACTTCAGAGGTTTGGATTGGTTGCTTCCAAATCAGGGTTGTGAGGGTCCCTAATGCACAAGTAATTAGGATTGATCAACCCCCACTTCAATGTCAACAAGGTCATGGGGGATTGGTTCGGTGAGGGTTGTGAGGGTGGCTGCAGGTGGAGAACCCCACACCACAGTGGCGCGAGTGGATGTTTCTTTTTTTGGAATCCTGCCAGGGACGGGGTCGCCCCATGACATCAAACACACCTCTAGGGAGAATGCTGTTAGACGATGTTTCCTTGTTGCTTTTTGCTCTGCCGGGTGAACTGTCTCCATCCTGGGCGAAGTGAACGATCTACGGATTATGAGGAGTGTGGATTACTACGGGTGACTGATTGCTCGGATTACAGGTATTGTTTTCGATTAGCACGATTACGAATTAGTTTGGTAGGCACGCTCATTTTGATTATTGGGTTCAAACTGTTTCAGGAGCGTGCAAGGCTCGAGTAAATACATGTGTTTTTTTGTTTAAATCATGCCAACATTGTACCAAATCCACAACAAAGGCCTCAACAAAGTTGTAGACAGCGTCACAAACACCAGGTAACACTCATGTGTACTTACTTGTACTGTTACTATATAATATGCTTTTTGTTTGCACCAAGAAAGAGTGATGATGCACAAACCACGCAATGAAACTTATGCAGTCGAACTCTTATACTCAATTCAACTTGGTCATTGAAGGCTATGGGTCAGGTTCTTAGGCTCGATAAACTATTTATACAAAACCATTCAAATCAAACAAGAATGCCCATGTGCAAAGCTGCATGCACCAAGAGAATCATATTGGCACAGAAACACAAGCAGTTACACCTTACATGTTCAATCCATCCTTGCAATATAGCATGCCCTCTCATGCCTTCGCCCCCGCTCAACCTCTCCAGGCTTCGCATGGAGATGGACCAGTCCATCGACGATGAGCGGCAAGCGGCCGAGGAGGCCCCCGGTCCGCTCGCGGAGAACGAAACAAGTGGCCGGAACTGCACGGGTCTATCACGGGTCCTTAACGCATCCAGATGGGACCGGAGGTCAGAATTGGAAATTGGGACCGGTGCTCGAGAAACATGTTTCAAGAATCAAGGAATGGCAAGCGAGGCAACGTGAAAGAAACGTGCGCAGATCACCTTGATGAGTTCCAAGGTTGTTACAGTATCTTGTGGGTAGGTGAGACAAGAGTTGCGATTTGATGTGGTATGAATCAACATATTGTTGTGATCCAAGCTTCTCAAAAATTCTCAAACCTAGTTCTGTTCGTGCCTTCCTTTTTGTGTCCTCCTGGGCTTGAAGGACCAAATAGTTATATATTGGGTCTGTCCCATTACCTGTATCAGTCGGTAAAGTATATATTTTAAAGAAAGGCCTTTACTAACGTTACAGCTGGTAATGGGATAGACCCAATGAATCTCTTCGTTTCCAGAAACACAACTGGAGAGAAAACTTGTTTGCGAAGCATGGTGAGCTTGATTCTTCTGGTTGCCGAATATTTCGTAAGAATCAGGAGTTGATGAAACACTGCAGCGACGTCAATGTGTGCGACCACCCGACGCATTAAGAGCAGCATGCTGCTCCCAGGGTTTGAAACGGTTTGACGGTCAGTCCAGCTTTGGTTACACGCTAATCATCATGGAAGTGGATGGCATGGCCAGTCATGGCCCCTTGGATGACCATGTTCCTCTACAAGCAGGTGGTTTTCCACTTCCAATGATTGCAGTATATCAGGGAGGTAGATGAATTTGTTGCACTGTGCTTTGATCACCAAGCGTTTGCGCCAGGCCGGCCGTGCACGGAAGATGGAGCTGGAGAGGGAAGCACGGCAGGAGCGGGTTTTGGTCCAATCAAGCAATCAATCGGGTCAATCGTGTGTCAGCCCATGAATGTTCAATGCATGCAAATCGCGTGGACGCAGCTTTTGCTCCTCACCTGTACTCCACTGCCTTCCCCCCCACCAAAGCGTGTGCCCTCCGGGGCCCTACACAGCTTCAGGAGCGGGAACGCCTCATCGAAGAAGCGGAGCGGGAGCTCCGACAGACACGGAAGCAGGTGATCCTGGCGCCCTGGGTGAACGATTCGTTGGGCGGGGGTGCTGGGGAACCTGTGTTTAACTGGGGTGGGGTGGGGTTGGTGTTCAAAACATGAGGCTCTTGCGGTGGGTATGACCGTCATCGACCGTCTTGCGCAGGATGTATACATTACTTTTAGATGGACCGTCATCGACCCCAAGAATGATAAAGGATTCCGAAAGGAAGCATGAAGTGATGCCCGTTGAATCAAGCCCCTGTGAAGGGTGCGGAAGGGGTCTAACCACCACGGTGGTTCTATGGACTCGTAATGGCTGGTGACAAAGCAAGATTGTTCTTATGTTGCCAGTGAATCTTGGCTGGAAATGATGGGTTGGTCGGAGTTGGTCTCACTCAGAATTGGGTTGCCTCTACAGACAAGATCAAAAGTATGAACATCTATCAGATCCCTTCGAATTTGAGGCCCAGAAGAAAGCCGACAAAGCGCACAAGAAGGCCCGGCCTCACAGCGGTCCCAACGCCGCTCTCGGGGCGTCGTTCGGCGGAGCTTCAAACGGTTGCAGCGAGGGCAGACACCAAGGGCTGGTGAACCGCATGGGACTTCCCTGAGTCGTTTTCGCTGCCTTTTGAATCACGTTGAATCCATTTGGAAGGTCTTTTTCGTTGGTCCAATACATTGATAATCATTGACATATTGATAACAACATTGATACAAAACTCTTTTTCACACGGTAAATTGGGTGTTTTGTTTTAAGATTCCATGTCATTCTGTCATTCTTTGGTCCAATTCCTCGACCGACGTCGCAAGAACCAAACGTTCTGGGATCGGTCGTCAAAAGGAGAGACGGACCGAGACGGACCTGACCTGCCCTTTGTTTTTTTCGTCCGGGCAAACCCTCCAGTAGCAATGCCTGAAAAGAACTGGCAGCCCTTCCCCCCAAGGATCGTGCTCCCGGGCCCCTCCGAAGCCGCGAAGGGTACCTCCGAAAGACGAGTCTTTGTAGCCTCCAAGCCAGTCCAGAGTCCTGAATCGACCATCCAGACTTCATCCAGACGGCTGCGTCGCCCCTGCGGCCCCTCGAGTTGTTGCACTCTGGAAAATCAATGAAAATCAGTCCGCTGAACTTCCTTGATGTCGTTCTGGCCAATTGGAACTGAGGCCTCCTGGACAGACCTCTTAAGACCAACTTGCATGGGGTGCCTGGTTTTGAATAGGGTGATGGGTGATGTTTTCTTTTCCCTGTGGGTAAACCCTCTTCTGGATTTTATTGTGTCCAGGTTCCTTAAGCAAATCCAAGGGCGATGAAGGCGGCTATAGAAAGGGCCACAAGCAAAAGGCCCTTTGGGGGGATCTTGGGGGGTTTCAGTTTGGCAACACACGCCGCCCCGTTTTTGCTACACCCCAAGGCTTGAGCACGCCTTTTCACGCTGCAGGCCATCGCCAAGGCCAAGCAAATGCTTTCAAGCTCCGCGAGCGAGCCGCGCCGTCCGAAGGAGAAGAAGGACGGGCGTGTGGGCGGGTGCGGCGGGTGCCGCTTGGGGCCGGTGGCTGTGTATCATCGGGAGTCCCTGGAGTTCGACCCCCAGGGATAGACCACAACATACCACAACCATCCACAACCCATTATTTGATTTTGTTTAGGGTAGCTCAGGCCGCTAGTAGAGGTGAGCTAGTAGCTTAAGTAGCTACAACATTGCTACCACTTAGGACGCAGGATGGCTCACAAGTTTCATTTGTGGTTTGGAATTTGTTGGTGTTCCATACCAAGTATGAGAAGGATCCTCTATGATCCTCCATTGTGTTATGAGTTTTTGCAAATCCCTTTTTGGGAATGACGTGGAGCTTGCCTTCTTGGAGCTTCCTGTTCGGTTTGATTTAGCATGACATTGTATAGAAGAACACATCATAGCTGTCATAGCTTCCTTTATTTATATTCAGGGAAGCTGATGGTCGAGTCCTGTTGGTGTCATTCTGCTGATGTTCATGGCCTTTTGAATATACGTGTCCAGTGTGTGTCCACTGGTTTTCAGCAAGGATGGACCTGTTTCCACGATCACATAGTGCTTACGGTTTGGATTGGTTTCCTGCATGTTTTGTACACTCGAATGATGGAGTCTGGTGACCTTGTTTAGGCTTCTCAAACCCTGTCAGGTGTGAGCGGGTGTGAGGACTACGAGATTTAACAGGAAGATTTCTTCAGCCACAGGTTATGTTTTCAGGTCTCAATCACAAACCTTCGGAAGGCACCACCGTGGAACTGCTCATAGGTTGTGCTTCATGGCTGACGGCAGAGGCCAAAGAGAAGGAGACAAAGAAAGAAAGGAAGCCGGCCTACAGTGCCTAACACTGCACTTACGGAAGTTGTATCAGCAGGCATGAACAAGCCTGCAAATCCCAGATGTACTTTGTACCGGTTTGTGTTTTACAGCGGTTTGCATTATTTTTGCTGGTATTTGCAGTGCTTTTGTAGTTTACCCGCAGAGAGACTGGGGAGAGCGATACACAACATTTGAGTGTAGGGGTGCGTTGCTATCTACGTTCGAAAGTTGGTTGCGTTGGTGTCAGATGAGCAAGTAGAACCAAGGGGGGAGGGGGGTGGGGCGGTGGCTACGCTTGAAAGTTGGTTGCGTTGGTTTCAGATTAGCGAGCAGAAACGAGACGGGTGTTGTGGATTCATGGTTCAGTGTCCTGCAAGTTTTGGCTTCATGGATTCGGATGCAGGTTTGGGTCTGTGTTAGTGTGGTGGTGTTGTCGGTGTTCGAATGTGATCGAAGTTTAGCTCGTTTTGACTTTCCAACTCCTTTACAGCCGCTCTTTTTAGCGGATGCCGTTTGTGTTAGATTCTTTGATCGAATGGCCGGCCTGGGAATCGGACGATGTGAGTGCTTGACTGGTTGTACACAGTTTGTGTTGTGACGCGAAGAAGCGCCGAGCCTTTCAGTTTGTTTGGCGTCGCTCCTTGGGCAAGGTGAAACCAGCCCAGTTCTTGAAACGGAGCGCTCAACTCACGAAATGAAAAGCACATTGATCCGGTGGTGGGGTCCATTCCCAAGACGTCCCCAGGCGACCTGGTTGCACCCAGGCGACCTGGGGAACCGCAACCTGCTCGGGGGCTCGTCGAAGAAACCCCACGAATCGCTCGCTGGGAAGATCGACCATGACACAAAGGGTTGCAGCGGAAGATATGCATCTCTGACATGCGCACCAGGAATCAGTTCCGCAACTGGTCTTCGTACTGTATTCATGTCGTGGGGTTTACGATCACAGATTGGTAGTTAACAATGCACTGGCTGCAACCAGAACCGTCAATTAATATCAATGAAGTCTCTTGTGGATTGCACACCACCGGGTTTGCATGGGCTTCGTCCGCGGAATTGGCCCCTTTATTGGTTCGGCACGCAAAAAAAGCCACGCCTAGGTGATGATGAGAGCCGATGCCTCAAAGAGACCGGTGGTGGGCTGAAAGGACCTCAAACCATCACATGACAGGAGAGCTCCTAAGCCAATCAACGGAGCCCAGGAATAGGGTGATCTCCCTATTTTCATACAACACATAGCCCATAATCCATAATAGTATCCATATCCATACTATAAAATACTATAAATATATATATAATTTATATATATATATATAAAGAATCTATCAAATTTATGCTGATTGCGAAAGGCAAAGGACAGGGGTTGCGGCCGGGTTTTGAATCACCTGTCTATTGAGGTCAACTAGTTGATGAGACGCGGACCTTGCTGATGACGTGTTTCTTCGGGCTTGGGAAGGTACCAGGACCTTGCTGGGAATTTGGACCTTTCGGTGTGTACTCAGTCCGACAGTCCAGTAGACATGTGCCATTTCTCATTCAATATCGTTTCCAGCGGTGTGGTTGATGACCTTAGTAGTCTTGAGCCAGACTCCAAGGATTGCCTGAGAAGCAGTGAGATATTGGACCTTTTGGGATCCGATCTGATGGCCTGTGGGGCCTACAACATCCTACAACTGCACGACTGGCCCCACAACAGTCTTTTTCCGATCCAACCGTCTCCGTTGTCCGATTTGGACACCAGTACTGTCGACGCCCAAGGTAGTGACTATCGGCGCTCGAAACGGGAGAAGGACGGGCGATCTCTGGGCGGCTCGGGGCTCGGAGTCGGCGGCGTCGAGAAAGCGACACGACGTTGGAGTTGGACTGCGAAAGATCGGGGGTTCAGACCCAGTGCGTGACAATTGATATAGTATGCCACCGATCCATGTCTTTTAAGGAAAGGACATAGATATTCTGTATGTGACCATATGTGATCCATTGCATGCTCAAACGGTAGCTGGACCAAGCTGGACCCCCCCAGAAAATGCCAGAAATACCACACTCCCAAAGACCTTTCTTAGAAAACCGGTGGATTCAGAAGCCCAGACACTCCATGGGCATATCTACATCAATTCGGGTGGTTGGAATGGGGACAATGTAAGCATATATACAGTAGTCACATGGAGTGTTTGGGTACGGTAAGGGTTTGTTTGTACTGCAATCCAATGCTATGATGATTTGGTCTGAGAGCAAGACTGAGCAAGATATCAACACCTCAATCACAGAGGAATGTCACTGGACTGGGAATGCCAGAGGTGTTCTCAGTGTTCTCCAACAGTATCTTTCGAATCGATATACCTGATCTACCGATGATTATTCATGTGTAGAATAGGAAGACTCCCTGTATACTATTTCCAGATCGACACATGCTCCTCCACGTGGATGACCGGCATCAAAGCTGGGAGAAAAACACAAAAAACTTGTTTTCATGGACATGTCCGTGTCCACCTGAGCTTTGTGATGTAAAGCCCAAGCTTGAGACGCTGAGACGCGGGTTTCACATCACTTATTTTTTTGGGAATTGGCTGAGTTTGGTGTTGTCAATGTTTTGTTTGCGTCATTTAAGAGTTTGACAGTTTGGCCGTCTTTCCACTGACAGCATGGAGTCAGCCAAGTAGCCCTGTGCAGCCACACGCAAGATCACCGAACAGAATGGAGAAATCGCTGCGTCCAGGAGAGAGTGAATGGTCGAGAGAGAAGAGGCACCGGCGCCTGCTGTTTGGATGAAGAAGACCCGAAACCTTTTCGACCTGGCCACATCGAAAAGTATGTGGCAACTCCATGACAACGAAGAGGAGACATATGGAGAAATAATGATAAATATATGTAGAAATAAAGTGTAAAATGGCAACACCTGGTGAAGACCACAATTGATCAATTTACTGTATTTCAAATCGGTTTGAACAGTTTGTTTTGAAGACTCGAGTGATACGAGTAGTTCACTATAAAATAGCCACAGTAAAGATGAAATTGGGGCCTACATGGCCCAGTTAGTGGAGACAATTTGTCTTCACTAGTTATACTTGTAGTCTTCTCATTCTCGCTTCTAGAGGGTAAACCTAAAAGTGAGCATAGCAGCTGAATTCATGATTTGCTGAGCCATGCTAGCTTTTAGTGCCCACGGGGCCCACATGTCCACTTATTTGAACATCACAAGACCTGCTCCTTTCCAAGCTCTTTGGATCTTCTCCGCCCGGGTTCTCCAGACCGCCGGGAGCGTGACCGCAGCAGCCGAAGTGAGGAGTTGATATGTTGAAGAAGAACACGTTGAAACGTGTGTTCTTTTTGTTTGTTTCCACCCTAGTAGCGATGGCCTCCACCCTAGTAGCGATGGCCTCCAACCTACTAGGGATGGCCTTCAACCTAATAGCAATGGCCTCCACCTTTTGTTTGTTTCCAGATGATGCTGCTGATTCTGATAACAATTGACAGGTTCACTGTTTCGTTTCAGTCAGAGTCAAAGAAGCACATAAGGCATCTCTTGACATCACGCTGCATTGTTTTCACTTGGTGTGCTTTTCCAGGAGTCCCGGCTACGTGAAATTAGATTGCAGCTCAGCAGAAGGTCGATGCTTCATTCCCCAGCTTGCCCAGAGGGCATGGGATTGAAGCAAAGATCATTCATTGGTGGATGATTTGCAGCACGTTTGGAGAATTTTGGAGATCTTAAAATCGGGAGACCTCCCAAACCCAGATTGCAACATGATGCGACCAGATCATGTGGTCCTCTTTCTAAGGGATAGGGGTCTTGATCAGGAGGGGTACTCATGAACCATGGAACATAACATGATTCTCATGTAACATAACATTCAAATTTATTTTGATGATTTTTGTTTGTTTGTTTAGTTGAAAGGTGAATCATGTGGGATTCTGTTGGAACCTCTGCTATCCAAGCACTTTCATGATTCATTTTTGTATTGTTTGAATGGTGAATCATGTGGTTCTTTCGTGGACCGTCCACCTAAGTCTACTTGATTTGGCTCACCAGATCCAATTCGTGAAGAGTTCGACTCGTCGAGTCCGCTGCGTCGGTCAGATGACTCATTCAAAGTGCAGACTCACAAGCACAAGCTTCATTTGTCTTGCAGTATCCACTCCAACTAATCCCCATTCACTCACACACCAATGTTTTTTCAGTGGTCATGTTCCACTCCCATGCTGGTGTCCCAGTTTTCTTCCCCAACCGATTCTCGACTCACATCCGGACCACACCTGACCAACCCCAGAAGACTGAACCAGAACTATTTTGAGAAGACAATTGACGTGATGCATTTTTTGGTCCAGCAATTCCACAACATATATATATATTATATACAATATAATTCAACTACGCCCCCGGAATTTAAGATGCACGTGAACCTTTTGTTTGCTTAGTGTGTCGCTTTCAGCAATATGAGCTGCTTGACCTACCGCCTCTTCCACGGTTCACCGTGGCAGTGCTGCAGAACCCTTCGGCGCATCCGGGAGTTTGTGACCATGGGCCTTCTCTTGAGGAGTCAATAGAGTGCGGTACTGGAGGCACTACGGTCTGCAGCTGGGGCATTGACTGACCTTGTGGAGGAGGCTGCTCCTATTGTACGTGCAGCGCTTGAGGCTGCAGGTTTGTCGGTTGAAAGCGGGAGCAAGGTGGCTCCTGAGGAGAGTAGGACAGAGGCAGAGTGAGAGACCAACGTGAGGAGGAGCCGAACAAGCCCCAAGAGGAAGAGGAAAAAGTCGAGGTAGACGACGAGAGGCCGAAGATCCCACGAAAGAAGAAGAGAAAGATCAGAAGGCATAGATTTGCTAAGAAAGACAAGGGCGTGGCAAAAGAGTCCCAGGACAAGAAGGAGAAGCGTTTGGAGGCTGAGGGGAAGCCCAAGAAGGAGGAAGAGAAACCAGCTGAGGGCGCGGGTTCATTCCCTACATCTCAGGATCTTCCACGGGGTCCAAGGGCATTTGCGCTCACACCTGTAGCCCGGGTATTTCTCACAACAGCGCATCCCAGCAGCTGGCTCGGCGTTGTGCCCTGCAGAGCCGGCTTTTCCACCACCTTATCCAGCAGGTGATTGCGAACCCGGAGGACCACGAGATTCAAAATGGGAATGCTCGAGGGGTCCGGAGACAAGAAGGTGTGGCACCAAGGGTGCCAAACACGGGCCCTAGGAAGGGGCAAACCGATGAAGTCCACATCGGCAAGCAAAAGGAATTTTTGCGCATCCAGCCTTCTTTGACAGCTCCCTGGGCTAGGTGGGTGTTGAGAAAATGAACTGAACGCCCTGGGTCTGGTCGGTCGCTGAGGGTCGGCTTTCCTGAATGGCCAGGATGCCAGCTGGTCAGGATTAACTAAACGGCAGCGTTTAATTGTTTTTGTTCCACAAATCTTTTGACAACTCCGCCGCGAAGTGGAACAAAACGCTGGTCGGTGCATATATATATATATAGTTATATACACATACTTTTTTGATAGACAAAAATGTATATAGTATTATATAGGCAGGAAATGATCTTTGTTTTCGCCAGGCCATAGGGTTGTTGTGCCTTTGCCCAAACTAGACTCCGAAATCTCTGTCCATCCGATGCAGCCGCTCCAGGGCCGCCCGATCCCGGTCACGCTCGCCGCTCCGGCTGAAGACCAGCAGGACCGGTCTGGAAAATGGGGATGACATGCCTGGACCTTCAAAGGGGTGGCCAATGGAGATCCACAAGTAGGAATAAGCAGAATCTTGGAAGGTGCTGCAGGAAGGGCTCTAATTTGATGAATCTATCATGTTTTCTGTTGCTGATTTGTTTGCGGTCACTGTTTGCCTGTGGACTTTGAGTGTGAGAATGATGTGTTGTACCAAGTCCAGGTTGCGCAAAAGTTTGCAACACACACACAAAGTCTGCAATCACGCAATCACATTGTGTGACGCATGGCGTGGATTCATGAAAAAACATCCCACTGTTAGGGCCAGCATATTTAGGAATAGTTCACAACAATGCTTGACAATCCAGGATAGGATTGATTGGCATTTGTAAAGTGTGGCCTGCTAGCGGAAAATTGTGCTTGGGATTTGCCACGCCCTCTCTTTCAAAAAAACCGAAGATAGTTTCGGGGTTTTCTTGTTGCGACCCGTTTCAGTGCAGCAGCTGTCGCAGCTTTTCATGAAGGTTCCAATGTGGAGAGTTGGGGACTGTGGCAGTACACCCTTTGTTTTTCATTTGCGCTAGCCCAATGACAATGTCATGCGATGGAAGATTAAATTATGCGCTGCAATGTTGTGTCTACGTAGTTTTGTGTAATTAAAACATAAAAACTACTATCATCTAAAGATACCGCATACATAAAGAAGGGGCTTTTACATGCTCCCTCTGCAATCGTCTTTTTCCTTCTGTCAGTTCTCTCGCATCTCATGTCCGCCTGACACACACAGAGGGTACTTTCCGGGAGGCTGGTTTTGGGTGCTCCTGCTGTCCTCGGATTTTCCGCCGCGAGAGTGCTCTCCGCTCTCATTTAAAAGTTGACCATGCCGCTGATACGCTTGCTGAAATCTGCCCGCACTGCCAAGGGGTTTTCCCTGGTCGCCCTACCATGCTGCTTCATCTCGCCCAAGACCATGGAGTCACGAGTTTCATCTACCCTATGTCGTGTCCGCTCTGCGTCCAGCGCAACCGTCTCCCTGCCCCAGTTATGTCTAACTCCTTGACCTTTAAACGACACCGTACGTCCTGTCACATGCGCGACTATCCGATTCGCGTTTATGCTCCCTAGGGATTACCGCAAATGCACGTACATTCCTCAGACTGCTTGGCTCGAGCTCTTGGTGTCCTGCCCGCTGACATGCCGTCCGGAAGCAGCGCCCGCGGTCGCAGCCCCGTGACTCAAAAGGACTTCAAGAGGGCTCGGGATGACCTTAACCATACCAAGGACCGCGTTGACCAAATGGAGCGGCGTCTTGGCGTTGTCGGTGACTTGGCGGTTCCGACTGCCCAAGATGTCGCAGCCCTGCGGGCTGAGCTACAGCTGGTGTTCTTTGCCCGCGGCTCTGCCAAGGCAGCCCTTGCTGCCGAACTGGCAGACTACAACGGTGGCAAGGCTGCAGTCGCCAATGGCACCGCAGACCGTGGCCCACCTCTCAAGGTACGCATGTACTCTTGGGCCATTCACAGCCTCGCAAACGCCAACCGCCCACCTCCTGATGACAAGCCCTGGGTACTCCTGCGTACCTTTGCAGCGTCTGAGAGCGGCCGTACTCTTCGCCGACTCTGGGGAGCGGCCTCCCTCGCCACTCTCTGGACCAAACTGGCCGATGGACAGTGGCCCCCTATGGGGGTCAAAGCCGGGGTGCCGAGGCCGTCTCGAAAGGTGTTGGCCGCAGCTGATGCTGTCGGTCTTCAGCTCAAGGGCAAAGGACATGGTAAGGGAACCGGCCACGCCGCTCGGGTCAGCCCCAAGCGGTCGGCGAGCGGCGATGGCGATGACGCCGTACCTTGGCTGGCACCTTTTTCTGGATGTTGCCTTTGTCCGGGCGCGGGGTCTGGTCTCGTCCAGGCCTCTGATTTTCCACATTTTTGTGGGGTTCCTGTCTTGTCCGGGCCCCTGAGTAGGTTTCCGGTCTTGTCTGGCGTCTCCCGTGCCGTTTATGCGCCTTCTTGGGTACGTACTCCTGATGGCCCTGGGTATTTGCTAGTGGATCCTTCCCCCCCCCCGTAGCTTTAACGCTCTGCTGAAATTTTGCTTTCTAATTGCAATTTTGGGTTCGAATTTGTCCCCCTAGAATTGTACAGCGGTACGATGTGCTGTTGCTTGGCCGGATCAGCACTGGTACTGAGGAGGATGATGGAACCATGTGGACTTCAACCGCGGAATCGCGGATGAGAAGTACCTCCCGTAGTTTGTGTAATTAAAACATAAAACCTACTATCATCTAAGGATGTTTTACTAATATACTTTTGTTCTGGTAAAGTGAGGCAAATGAGAGGACTCACCAACGACTTAAACAGGTGCTATTTTTGATTTTTTGTACAAAAACTAAGCCTTGAAAAATGTTTGTAACCATATTTTGTATTTATAGAGCATCTTTCAAAACATTGTTTTTATTACTTTTTTTTGCAATAGCACTGTAAGCAAGTAAACTTGTATTTTGTAAGTATCAGTATCCAAAAATACAGTTTCCAAGAACTCTACATAAACATGTTTTTATTCCAGCCTTGTATATCCACTACAATGTGACCATGTATATTGAATAGTATTCTTGAAACATTGTTTTTGCATTTTGTTGACTCTATGCTTCTTTCAAACAAAATGTCATTATACCATTACTTACAGTAATATGATTGACACTTAATATGTTTGACTGTTTGACGTCTACCTTTTGACTAAGCATCAAAGAGTGATAGATCTTTATTTATGATCGTTCTTGACAGTAAAGGGTTGAACTTAACAAAATGCCAGATGTTTAACTGGATGGTGGAATATGCGAGAATATGCATAAAATGCATACTACCACAGTCTTTTGCCTTGCAAAAAAGAGAGTAACTAGTCAGAGGCTAGTCAGTGTGAAGGACACTTGAATCCAGTTTAATAATCGTTCAAGGAACATATTTTTCTGCTTCGTTTGATCAGAATTGTGTTTTGGGGGATTCAATGTGATTTTTTTTGTGCTTAAGATGCACTCTCCAGTTTGAGAGGTATAGGTTTTTTAGGGTTTCAAGAGCGGGACCCCGCTCCAACGGCCAGCTGCTCGGCAGGAGATCCGGGGCCGAGGGACCCACGCAGCGTGAGCTGGATGACTTTCGGGACCGCTATCCCATCGACTCCAGAGCCTATGGAGTCTCCTGACCGAGAAAACGGACGCAGGGGCAGGTTTTGGGGGGATGATGGATGTGGGGGTTGATATGGGTTGTATGGGACGAATTCGGACGAACGTTTGTGATTCAGCAATTCCGTTTTGGGGTGTTTGTTGGAGGGTAAATTTTGTTCATTCAATCACTGAAGCAATCGAACCTTGGCGATTTCTCGGTGTTTAATCGAACCTTGGCGATTGACCATTCCCATCCATTCCCAGATTTTTGAAGGCATTTGGGAATCTCAGACCTACCCACAAAGTACGTGGATAACCTGCAGGTCCGTTTTGGGGGCATTGGTTTCTCTCCACACCCCGAATAGGTGGAAAAGGTTGACCTTCATTTTCCAGTGAAACGGCTTGGGACTCAGCAGATGGTTTATCCATGTCCATCCCCGGATCGATTTGTTGGTTTGTAGTCCCCCAAGCGCCAGGAAGGCGGAATATGTCCCACATGACAACTATTCTTGATCACTGGAAAGATCCAAACAGTGGGGGGGTCGGGTCATCCTGGATTTCAGGTGAAGACTCTCAACAGATAAATTCTGCGGGAGTTCTTCACTTGCCGTGGCCCCACTCCCAGAAACCATCTCCACGTGTGTTTTTTTGACAACCCCTAGAGGGTGGAAGCATCTCTTTGCCACTTCAAAGTGTCAAGAACATTTTACACTGTCCTTGGGAGCATACCCCCAATATCAAGCTGTACAGACCATGCACCATGCTCATTGTATACCCGCAGTGGGACAGGGGCTCAATGATTCGAAAGCGAGTCCAATTGGGTCAGGGCAAATGTATTCTTGTCAGTTTCGCTTGACCTCACACGCGGGCCCCGCCCCAGCCCCTTCAAATATTCTGATCCACTGAAGTGGATCTCGTATACTTCCATCCATCCATTCCCAGCGCATTCGCCGTCTGCCCCCCCAGATCCCATGGATTCCAATTGACGTTCCGCCATACTGCCCTGTCCAGGTGCTCACGAGCGTGCCTGGCGAAGTGCAGAAGTCCGTGCTCCAACAGTTCCGCCCAAAGAGGGAAGGCCCCGTGGGCGTCCGGCCGTGCCCAGCTGTTGGCGCCGCGTGAAATGGGCGACCGAGGTGGTGCGGATGGATGTCGATCTAAGCGAGGTGTGTCTAGAGAAAAGGCCACAGAGTTCATAGGGGCCCAGGGCCGGGTGCATCGTTTGGTGTTAAACATCCACAAAAAACTCAATGTGTTTCTTAGTGATATGGTGGTTGCATTGATTGCTGGAGGGGCTTGACTGGCTGAGGCAGCAGTTGAGGTGGTTTGTTATGAGACGGCATCAGAGATGACTTCTCAGAGATGCATGTGGTTTGGATTTTGGCAAGATGTGCAATGTAGATGCCAACCTTGTAGAATCGCTCGGGTAAGCAGACTTATGCTTGTACCGTCGTGTACCCAGGTATATCAAAAACAACTATACTATATATTACATTAATATATATATGCATATATTTATATTAGAGCTCTTGGCAACCTACATCACATTATTAGATATCAACATTAACTATTTCAAGAGTCTTTTCCCAAGAATCTATCCAGAGTCTCAGAAAGCCTCCGCTGCTGCTAGGGGAAGACGATTATTCTGCCCTTGTTGCCAGCTTCGTGCGGGCAGTGTGGGCCCTTGGTCTGCCGGCAATTGAACATATGATATGAGCGTAATGTGGACCATGAGAGAGGCTTTTGACAACCATTGAGCAGGACCCACGCCCTGCGAAGTCTTACAAACCGGATTCTTTCAACTGTTTCTGAGTTCTAGAAGCATCAACCCAATTCCTCCAATCAATTGGTTCGGAACCTTCAACTGTTTCTGCTTTGGAAGTGGTTCTACGAAGTCACTCACCTTTTTGGAGTCTTGGACGACCCAGTCCCAAGCCCAGGATTTATAGGACGAACCGGGCACGGATCTTGGCCTTTGGAGGCTGATTAGGTCAATTCATCTTGTTCATTTTCATACACAGACCTGCTAGAGTGGTGGTGTTGAGATGTTCGCCCACCACAGATGTCGCGCAACGTGCCCGAATCAAATGCGCCCAGGTCATGCACCGTCATTCGCAGGCGGTCCTGGCACCCCGTTGCTGGGACGTGAAAAAAAGACGATTCGAAGCGTTTTGGAACGTGGGTGCAGGAATCCAGGATGATGATGGATGACGAGGATGTTGGATGTTAGATTGGATGTTTGGGATGACCACAGGGATGGTGTAGTGAGTGCGACAGTGGGGAGTAGTGGCAGCAATGTGGGGGATGATTGGGACAAATTGCGTGACATGCTGTCTCTAGCCATCTCAGATGCCCAAGATGTTCGGCCTTCTCTAAGGAAGGGACTTGGGGACTCGCCACTCGATGACGTACCAAAAAAACCATCCGAATGACGTACTTCGGATGGTCATCCTGCCCGCCCCTTTTTCCCTTCTCCGCCATCGAATCGGCTATTCGCTTTGACCGGAAGCAACTCGCCGAGGAACCCGCATGAACCCTAAGAGGTGATCGGTTGGTCGACGCCCAAACCGGAGACGACGAGCAAAGCTACCTGAAGTTTCAACGTACCCCCCGCAAAAAATGGGCACCTGCTTTTATGGGGTAATGTCCGGCAATGTCCCATTTTCTAAGTACTTTGCAGGGTCCAGGTAGTTGCGTTGGACACATGCTTCTGTTTTTCACCTGGACTGGATTTTGGTCGCCTGAGAATGCTCCGCCTCCCGAAGGCTACTAGCCTGAGATAGCCTGAGTATTTGCAAGCAGAAACCGTTGGAAATCTGAACCAGGTATATAGCATCAAACATCGAACAAACAACGCATCTCTAATCCAGTAAGTCGGACACTATGAGTCTCACAGATTGGCTAGGTGAACATTTAAGCCTGAGACGACCTGAGCAACGGTCCACCACACCAGGAGCCAACAGGTCGAACGTAGCGACCAGGGAAGCCCTTGGCGGGCCCCCCCTTCCTACCCAGGAAGCACGTGGGTATAACCTAACCTTTTTATTGGGGGGATGGTTTTCCCCACTGAACAACGTTTCATTCGGTGTGTGCCGTGTTGTTTCATTAGGTGTCAGCGGTACAGTCGACAGACTAGAGCGGTGGAACAGGCGGCCTCGGCAGTCGGCCGCTCTTCCGCCGCCTCTTCGCCGACGGATGAGGCGCTGCCAACAACTTGAGTGAGTTCCGCGCACGCGGCTGGGACGAGAACGGCTGAGACGTGGACTCTCCAGGGACAGGGAGTCCCAAGGAGGGAATGGTCCAGAGGTATTGCATCGTTTCCTTTGCCCTTTCTTTAAGCTTTAGAGTTTAGAGGTTCCATTATTCTTCGGCAATGCCCACATCATCGCCCGGATGGAGAAGGCTGTGCAAGCTAGGGAGAACATACATTTTGTATCATTTTGTCAATCCTGTGTGTTGGCATACAGCATATTTTTTTGTTTTATCACTACTACATCCATTATTACGTATATTCACCATTGTATATTATAGGCTGTTTGTAGGAGATTGCAAGATATATTGTATGTGTATAGGCGATTCGGCCATAACTATTTGTAGGATATAGTTGGATATAGTAGCACTTTGTTGGGATCACTTCTTTCAGGATCATTTATGTTGCGCACATCATATATAGATATCAATCACATGTTTAGTCTGTGATTAGTAAAGGAATTTGTTTGGTACGGATTTTCTTGTTTTGAAGGATATTTGGTTTTGGTTACCAGTCACCAGTTGGGCCATGGACGAGGCCGTGTGCTCTCGGTGCGCCGTAGGTTACCCGATGGACGACCGTGCCTTTGGTGTCCTGGAGCGCACCTCCTCCGGAGCAGCTCGGTCCGGCGAAGCCGAGCCCGGACCACCGGTGCGCTGCGTGCCAAGCCGCGGGGGGACCAGAAAAAGAGGTGAAGAAATGGTAACCAAAGTCGTGTCTTTGGGGGTGGTTTGGAGCCACATGATCAAGGGTGTTTCAAGGCATGAGCTGAGCAGGTGAAAGAAATAAACACATAATTAACACACATATATATAATATATAGATATATAGATCAAATTGTGGTAGCCAGTCTGAATGCAATCAACACCAGTAGATCCCATCCTTTCCAGGCCGTCCGGTCAGTCTCCCGCCATCCGGTCGGAAAAAAACCATGTGACATCGTTGAAACGGGATCTGACATGTGGAACCACAATTGAAGGACAGGGCAAATGGAGATTTTACAGGCCCAGCTGGGCCCACCATGCTTTTTGCTTTGAGGAATGTTCTTCACATATATATGTTACACTCATAATCACAGATTTATACTTTGACCTTCACAGGTGCCTGTGTTTTTCTTCCTCCAACGCTTGGAAGCTCACGTGCTTGCCACCGTGGTCGTTGGGGAGGTGAACGTGTGCCGCGTTAGGTTTCGAAATGCAAGTGACGGTGCCTCTTGCGGCAAACGTCTATATGGCCATGGCATGTTATGGCCAATTTTTGGAAGCACACATTGTTACTAGTGGCCACGGCTTTCATTGACGACCCCACCCTCAAACAAGCCCTACCACTATACTTGTGACTTCTAGAAGACCTAGGAAGAGCCAACATGGTTAACATGTTTGTTTCTGGAAGACCGTCAGGGAGCCAGTATCCCAGACCATCCATGTATGGCATATATACTTACATCGACCCCTGAGCAACCCCAATGTAGGTACCCTTTGACTCACTAGCATGGAAGTGGAGTTTACCCTCGGTTTGTAGAGGACAGCAACCTTCCAGGGTCCCCCTTCCCCACTTCCAGGTCAGTCAGAGTGTAAAATGTATTGGAACAAACATCCACGTCCAGAACTGGCACAACTGGCACTTGCCTAGGTTGATTGAACACGCAACAACACACGATCCATCGGTCTTTTGCTTGGCCGGCCATGTGTTTCCATCCCAATCGATCCCGAGGTGCAGTCCACCGTCCTGGCGGACTTCCGGCCTCGCCGCGAGGTGGAAGACCCAGCTGGCTCCGGCGCCAGAGCAGCCGATAGAGTTTGTTAGGTTTGACCTGACAGGGCACCCATTTACCATATAGATGTAACCCTCAGACCCTAAGGATCCCTAAGGTCCAAAGGTATAGGTAACTATTCTATGACAGCAACTCTCCCAACATTACCCCCTTCTAGGTCTTCTGAGGCGGCGATGTAACCCTCACGGCCACTCTCGCAGGGGGAGGACGACTACTCAGCCCTGGTCATGGGCTTCATCCGTTCCATTGAAGCACGGACTGGCACCGGCCTTCCACGAGACCGTGGCAGTGCGGGTGGCCCAGGGTGAACCAGGCCCAGGGTCGAGGAAACGCAGTTGATGGGTGTTTCACTCCACTTTTACCACCTTGAAATGTGGCTGATGACTCCCAGGCCCAGCTGGGGTGACGACTCTCAGGTGGGGTGATGACTCTCAGGTAGGGGGGGTTCATGAATCAAGTCACGGAAGTTCTGTGAAGGTTTGGAAGACCGAAAAAAGGTGACCAGAACGTGAGAAGATGTGTTTTCTTGTGGCCCTCAGGTTTTGTCGAGTTAGGTTTTTGTAAGATACAGTAATATGCAAGGGTCAAAGCTAATTGCATCCCCCCTTGAACCTCCTTGCCGAGTTAGAATCCTCTGTTTCCATGGATTGTACCCAAGAACAAACCATGGATTGGGCTAACCGCAGGTTTGCTGCGGTAATCTACATGGTGGTTTGCATAGTTTACAACGCCTTTGCTTCCAATAGTGGAATTGTCTCTGCAGCTGTTTCACGGGTTCATTCCTGCAGCGGTCTTATTATGGGTTTCGGGTCAACTCCTGTTCTGTGGGGTCGGCTTGCAAAATTTGTCCAACAACTGCTGCATCTCCAAAAGAGTGTGAAAGTGCAAGTGAAGAGCAATTGTGACATGTTGTGACACTCCAAATTGGGGCTCACAATCAGTAGGTGACCCCCTATCCCTAGGGATCCAAGTACCTTCTCAGAAGGTGATTGGAGACACTGTTATATAGGTTTGGAGGGTCCAAGTAGCTTCTGAGAAGGTACTTCGATCTATAGGGTATGTATCAGCGATCACTAAGAATCACTCAGCTCAGTCGGACGGGCACACTCAGCTCAAGGCCGTGGCTATCGGAGAGAAGATGTGCTGCGGCTGCAGCTGGGTGGGGTTGAAATGCTTGTCTCCAGAATGTTCGTCTCCAACATGTTTGTCTCCCCACAAGTGACATGTTTGTGGCACAATGGTTGCCTCCCCTGAGTTTGGGGCAGAATGTTTGTCTCCCCAGATGAGACATTTGCCTCTACTACCCTTCAGGTGATCATTTCGACCGACTCTGGGCCGCCAGCAACTGGCACCCCAAATCGAGGAAAGGGCAGGTTCCCAAAGGTTAGTTAGCAAAGCATGCATGCTTCGGATGAATTTGGCTGGAAACCGTGTACTTCGACTCACCCGCTGGACGAATCCCGCATCAGTTGGCCATCCAACAAATCCCAAGAGCCGGATGTGTTCCATTGGATGATCGATCAAGATCCCAAAGAACGATCCAAGACGCGAAGACCCTAAACCCCAAACCCTTGGTTCTGCAAAACGGAAAGCACAAAGCACTCGCTTTGGGTATGTATGACTCAAGTCGGTGTGTCCAACGAAGAGACCCAGATCCCCGAAGTAGTCCAGTATCATACTAGATATATCTATTTTATAGGGACCCTTGGATGGTATAGATCAGAGTCTTTTCCTGTCTTCCAACATTTGTTAAAAGATTATCCCTATGTGGCCAGCCTGACAAACGCTGTGACTTGTGACAAAGAGTCGTGCATGGCGACTGACCTTTGAGTGGCTGGGCCATGAGCAAGACCAGATCCAGACCTATCATGTGTTCGGACTTTGTATTTGATGATTTGGTAGTTGTTTTTAGCTATATAGAGGTATAAGGTATACTTTGTCAAGAGTCCTCTCAACCCTCCCTTGTCTCCCCTTGCTTGTTCCACATTTGCAGAGCACCTCTTTGGAAACCACAAGGATGCCTCTTGCAGCTGCAGCGAAAGCGGCTGACGAAGCGTTGCCAGCGTTGCCCGAAGATGCCAAAAGTCTTTTCAGCGGCCCGGTGAATTTAGATGGAAGGATCCACCTTTTTTGAACATACTAGGAGCAGGGACGCTACTAGGGGCTCCTGGCCTTACTACTAGGAGCAAGGACGCTACTAGGGGCTCCTGGCCTTACTACTAGGAGCAGGGACGCTACTAGGGGCTCCTGGCCTTACTACTAGGAGACGCTACTAGGGGCTCCTGGCCTTACTACTAGGAGCTGGCCTTACTACTAGGAGCAAGGACGCTACTAGGGGCTCCTGGCCTTACTAGGAGCAAGATGGAAGGATCCACCTTTTTTTGAACATACGTTGACTTCAAAGTGCCCCCTTTGGAGCCTCTAAGCACGAATAACACGTTATTTTTGTGCATTCCAGCAAGCTCGTGCCGTTCGATTGCTCCATTTGAGCTCTTGGCAACTGATTTGACATGTTTATATATATATATATATTATATATATATATTATTGCATTATTGTATACACGTTACATCACTTTACACAAAGTAAATGATGAAAGCTTGCTTGAAAATATGTATTTTAATTTGCGGAGTACACATGCTCTTTATGAGGCTATGCTTGTTACAGAGACAAACTTGTGGCCATCACTGTCAAAGAAATGCCCCTATTTGAGGCCCCACACTGTATAGACCATTGGACTGCAGCTTCAACGATCGGTTTTGGACGCACCGTGACACGACGTCCTCTCCTCCCGCCCGTTGCACGACGTGGTAACCGTCGATTCTGCCAGGTCCGCCGATTCCGAGTGGTGGCTCAGCGCCCTTCTTTCCGTCGGCGTCGGCAAAAAAAAATACCACAACGGGCCGCGGCCGCGACACCCTCGCGACAGTCGTCGTTGGACTGCGGTCGAGCGAGTCGCGTGGAACACTGGGGTGTCAACAGGGGTGAGTTGGATTTCCATTGACGAGATCGGTCAACTTGTTGAGTGTGGCAACTTCGGTGTGTTGAGGGGTCAGACCCAAACACCACCTGTTTGGGACTGCCGGCTGCCGCACTATGCCGTGTTTATCAATATTTGCCCACATTTGCCTACATTCGGGTGGTTTGTCAATGTAGGCATAGATTCATATATATATATATGTATATAGAATATATACATAGAGAGAGAGAGATTATAGAGTGTCTGTTTGGGATAAGTCTCTAGACCAACGGACGCATCCTTGTGCCGGCTCAGAATCCGCTGATTTGCACGAGAACGACAGTCCTATGCAGTCCTTCACGAATTCTTGCCAGCATCTCCAACAATTGAAGGCAACCTCTGAAATGGAACATGTTCTAATGATCCCATCCGATCGGTTGCCTGAGACAAATCAATGCAATGCAGCAACAGCCTCTAGAATCAGAAGGTCAGATTCTACACTTCAATGATCTTCAATGTTCAACATGTTCAACTTCAGTCGTGGGTTTTTGACGATATCTTGTGAGTGTTCCGAGAGTTGCGGAAAACGTCAACAGCACATCGCACAGGCAGGGAATACTTGACTTGGGTCCCACATCGCCTTCACCCACATCGCCCATATAGCCATCCGGTCCGCTGTAATCATCCGATTCCGAAAGCCGGACATCCGCGGTTCACGTCGGAATGTATGCCCCACTGCTGCGTCCAGCTGCCGCGGGAGGGCGAAGCTTCATGAGTTTGGTGCTACTGGCAGCCTCCTTGGGTCTGGCGAACGTGGTGAAGTCCTTTTGGGGAGGACTTGGCGGACTTGCAACGCTGGGTCCCCAGCCCCCCAATTAGAACGACGAACCGGGAATTGACGAACGAAGATAATGCGAAATGATGTTGCCCAAGCTGGTGTTCTCGTTCTCTCATGTTCCATCTTAACTTCTGGGTGGTAAGTTTCGGGAAAGTTATTGGATATCTTCGGTTTGGCGATTGGTCTTTAATACACCTGTCAGACCCATAGTGGGCACCTCTCATGGCTTAACAGGGAAGTGAACAACCCTTTGGTTGCGGACTTGGTACACTCTGACTCAGTGACGTGGAAGTGGACAACAAAGCTTCCTTCGTTTTAAGTCATGGTACATTTAAAGAATAAGGTTAACAGAGGTAACATGGTGTATTGAGTATATATATATATATATATATTTTTTTTTTGAGTAATTCTGATATTGTCCCACATTACCTGACTCGACTGAATCATTCCAGAGACCGGGGCACGGTCTCCGTTCCACGTTGGTCTCCGGACCGTCCTCGTTCCTGAAAAGGACCGAAGTCCATCACGCTGCGCGTGCGTGTGTTGTGGATACGGCATGGTCTGAGCTGCGCCAACGTACTCAATGCTTGCGCAGCTGGCGGAAATCAGGCACTTGTATGTCCATCGGCTGACTGGAATTTCCACTATTCCGCACAAAGGACAATTAGGCAACATGTGAGCCGCATTCTATCAACAATTTCGGAACCAACCGGCTTTGGATGTGTTTGGATATGTTTTGGCAGTTAGTTATTTCCGCTAGTGATAACATGGAGGCCATCGCTCTTGGGTTGGAGGCTGGAGGCCATTGCTCTTAGGTTGTTTTGGCAGTTATTTTTTGACTGGCACTGCCTTGCATGCCTTGCGGCTCTAGCAGGCACTCTTGCCGCAATTGGAAGTGGCATTGTGTCTTGGCGTTCTTGTTGACATGGGCGATGAGCGACGGAAATGTGGGTGAAGATTCCAGATGTCGTTGTTCATTCCTTCGTTCCTTCCTTCATGCATTCATTCATTCATTTTTGGAATAGGGGCCCTTTCAACCAAAAGCCACGACTACTACATTCACGAATTGTTCGTACAACTCATACCATGGCAGTGGAACTCGTACTTCTTTCCTCTTGCTGTCACTGTCATTTGCTGGCAAAGTATGGCAAAGTCAAGTTCCTGCCAAGGCACTGAAGCAACCACCCATAGAGGTCTAGGAGCCAAATTAATGAATAGTACGAGCGGAAGCGTGAGCTATCCTGGGATCTAGCTAGTAGCAGGTTACCTATACTTATATATATATTTAAGTAGGCGCCGCTTACTTGATTAAGTAAGGGGGAGGGCAACTCGGGCTATATAAAACGGAGCAAAAAAACAGCCACAAAAAGACCGTTCGAAGATCCAAGTCTCTTGCCATCCAGGTTTTGCCCCAGCTGAGGCAACGGCTGTGGGGGCTCACAGACGACCTGCGAACCGCGCAATGTGTTTTTTTTTGACATGTGCGTCTCGGTGCGTCTCAGGCGTTGAAAAGGAGATCTGTCTCAAAATTGCAGATACACCAAGCAAAGGGTTTTCATGCGCAATGTCTCAGATCCGCGGATGAATCACCTCCCCCTGTCTTAAAAAACTTTAGGTTGGTAGCTGGAGAACGCCTTTGAATCATCAGGACTGATCAGATCCGACCAATGTCGATGGTCACCATGGGCACCTTGTCTCTTCACGAGAAAAGGGATCGCCTCCCCAACAAAAATGGGCAAGTGAATCTCCCATTCGGGGGATCAACTGCTAGAGGCACGAGAATGATTCAGCATAAAAAGGCTTTGGGGAGCTCATCAGGATTTGGGGACAGAGTGAAAACTGGCCGGGATGTGGAAAGAGGATGATTTTCCGGGGCGGGAACCTTAGACTGATACTAAGACAATTGAACAAATATTGACACTGCATGCTATTACAGAGCACAGCTGGACCAAATTCATAGGGAGGTTGCTAAATCCCATGTTGGCATCAGTTCTCGCTTGAAGTGAGACAAACGGTACTGATGCAGTTGTACTTGCACTACAGCACGTGTTCTCCTTTTGCATCCTCCCGGAAACACTTCTGCAGTGCCCTTGGAGTGCTCAAGCACCAACCACCCCACCTGCTGGAGGTGGCAGCATCTTCAATGTAGCGGTTTGTCGTCGTTGTTGTTCAACTGTACGTGACCACAACTGGGAGGTTTCCCATGTGTAATTTCAGAAAAGACCATGTTGCCAACATGTGAACGACGTATGCTGGATATCTTAAACCTTTCTGGAAAAAAGTCTAATTAGTGTTTTTTTATCCTCAACCCGATCGTTTGATTCAGATGTCGAAACAACAACAAGAGCATCCAGTTGAGTTCAATCCAGGTGGGTCCAAGTTGAGGTGGTACAATGTGGCAGTGGTGCTTGGCCCAAAAAAATGTACCCTCCAGCAAACATGGAAGTGGAACTTGCTCCCGATTTCGGAAGACTCTTTTCCTCTAGTCACAGGGAATGAACTCCACGCAACCACGAGTTGTTTAGCCTTTGGTCGTTCTTCAAACCTTCCTCCAACCATTGCCCAGGCCAAACTATACCTTGCACGACGCCGCCCAGTGTCACTTAGACGAGGGCTATGGCCTTCGGGGGAGACTCTCGGTGAGTCAAAGAGGCCATCAAGGTGAGTCAGACGCATCCATCATCCAGTCAGTTCTTTGTTCATTTTTGTTCCACAATGGATCGCAAACTCATACCACTTTTGGCAATATCATTCTGCTGTACACTTGCGACAGTTGGCCAAGATTGACCCTCGCTCAAACGGCCTGCTCGTGGAGGCAAACAGTCTTCCTTTCGGGGCATTGTCCAGTTTCGTTAGTTTGTTGATGGAGTGAGGGTATCAATATGTCTATCAATATGTCTAATATTGTCTCATTAATTGCTGTGACATGAATTAACCATTGCAGCTAACTTCGGTCCTCTTGAACAGATCGCCTAGAACCGTTTTTTTCGTGGGATGATTCAAGCTTTGAGGGTAGCTGAAATGGAGGAGTAAGACGCAGCGGCCGCAAGTTGGACCAACTCAGCCGATTGTTTTGCACTTAGCCAAAGCACTTCGAGCTTAGACATGTTGCTTTCGTTGTTCTCGACTTGGACAGCTAGTTAGCCCCTCTTTTTCGGGTGTCGTACAGTTAGGAGAGCGAACCTGGACTTGGGATGCTCGTGTTAAAGGAACCGAAGAGGAAGCCCGGCGGACGCATCGCTCGATTTGGATCCCGAAGGTTAGATCGCTGGATACCGTGCCCTCAAAGCGAGGGCGTCGTCCCAAAGGTGGAGTGCGGTGTCCCAAAAAGTGTCCTGCCGCCTGCATGCCTTAAACGACATAGACTCTAGACATGTTCTGGGAAGTTGACTGGATCCACGAGAGATTCTATGGCTGGCCGTGGGGCACAGTTATATAAATCCTTTTACGCCATGGTCGACAGCCCATTGAGGACCTCCCAATGGCAAAGATTGCACTGTGGAGGCGCTTGCGGGTTGGGGCTCAGCATGACCACAGGGTGGGAAGATCCACACGCGGTGACCCTGGGCTGACGACGTTTTTGTGATTCCTCGTCGATGGGGGGCTTTCATCACAGGACTCACAGTGCCACAGGACTAGTTGGCATAGCAGGGCGCCTTCGTTGTGTAGGGCCGTTGTACATAATTGTACAGGCCGACAAACCCCACAAGTGGCTACATAGGTACAAAGGTACAAAGCTTCTCTTCCACTTGAATTGGTATCCTGTGATGCTTGGTGTTTGTTGGGGCTTTGCAGAAATTAGTAAGTGTTTATACTTGAGTTACGGCCATGACTCGCTATGGATAGTTTAGTGGGGATTACACTTACAGCAATCCCTGGCCATGAAGTGACCAGGTTTCCCTGGCAGTAACCGTTGAACCTTCAGCTCCTTCCTCCAGATTCTGCGTCTTCTCCAATCGCCAGGTGGTCGGAGATTCACAGAGATTTGACCCTTGGCACGGACGCGGACGCGACCCTCGACCCTCGACCCTCGGTCGGCTCCATGAAGTCGATGTGGGGGGGCCTGCCCAAGCTTTCTTTTGAACATGGGTTCAGGGTTGCTTGACTTCATCTCTGTTTCTAGATGCATCCCTTACGCACCAAATACACGAAGCTTTACCAATCACCGGGTTCTCAAAAGTCGATGTGGGCGAGTTCACGCAGTTCACGCAACATCTTGCAACTTTCAATATCCAGCAGTGCACCAGCGAGGCTTTCGGCCTGGCTTTTCAATATCGCATGCTTTCCGACCGCCCGGAAGCTGACACGCTCCGGGCGGTCGGAGATTCGAGTGCAATCATATCCGGGAGTGAAGACTTATAGCTATATTTGTTTCATCATTGTCACGTTAGTTTTCCTTTTAATGGTATTATGATCGGCACAGCTTTCTTCCCACCAGCCTTGAATGTATGTGATCCCCAGTCTACCAAACCATCGACCGGATCCGCCGGACCGAGTTTCACACTGGACCATCGACGGCTCCACTGGATTTGCTTGAAGCCATTTGGTCAGTTCGTGACACGGACGAAGCAGTTGCTCAGGTGACAAAGCTTCACCATCTTCTGCTGGATCCCGGTCTCACTGACTGTTCGAGACGCCAGTCACAGGAGGCCAGTCATCAAGACGCCAGTGACAGGGACAGATGGGGCGGTCGAAGTGCTCTGTTTCAATGGGCACCCTGGAGTGAACTCATGAATGCTCATCTTGCAGATGGGGTCATGGGGTCAAACCCCAAAAATCATCAAACATCACACAAAAATACTATATATTATTTTTAGATGCATGCAGCCTGGATACATGATCTGGAATCTGGATGGATCTGGTACTGGTAGGGAGCATGTTCCCATCAAACTCTTCACCAAGCTTGCCAGTCAGGCCAGTCATGTTTTTTTTTTTTTAATCCACGTCTCAAAAAGCAGGGATTCGTGGTCGACGGATTTCCATCGTCCTACACACGGAGTTCCGCGTTCCGAAGACTCGTGAAGAGGCATACCGGCGCCTTGAGGCAGGCCATGCCTTGCTGCACTTCTTGGCCCAGGAAGACCTTCGCAGCTTGGCACGGTCACGGGGGAGCGGTTCCAGTCACGTCACCGGGGTCGTGAGTCGGGGAGTCGTGGGAGTCGTTGGGCTCGGCTCTTTTCATTCAAAACATATTAAAACATCCCCTAAAAGGAAGAGGTTTCTCATGGTGTTACAATCTGCATGTGTTATTTTGTTGTGTCTTTGGTATTCCCCAAAAATCCAGTCGTCGTACCTTCTCAGAATAAGGTACGACTGCACCCGACGGAAATGGCACCTACATAGTTAGGACCTGCGTGTCTCCGTCCTCACGACTGCACGAGGGTAGGCAGTGGATCCTTAGGATCCGGTGGCCGATCAGCAGACACTCCATCCCAAACACGACCCATGGGACTGCCATATATGCCGATCAGTTGGGGTGGTGTTGGGGGTCAATTGATCGGCATATATGGCAGTCCCATGGAGTGTCTGTGTGTCTTTGACGAAACAGAAGGAGTGCACTTCATTGTCGTTCATTGCGTGATGATCACCTGCTTTTTCAGGAGTGTGCTAAGCACTCAAGTGCAGAGCACTCAACGATGCTCGGGGTGTCTTGCATGGTATCGTTGCTTTCCGAGGAGTGCACTTCCTGGCTTCAAGCACCTTACTGCGCGCCATTCAGTGGCTTTGTCGGTTGACGACCTGATAGGGCCTGATAGGGCTGGAGGGCCGTGCCACCAAGGCGGTCGCTCCTGAAAGGCTCTAGGGGTGTGCTTTTTAAAAAAGAAGGTCTCCAACCATGGGCTTTGGTCTATTTAATAAGTCTATTTCCCTTTTCCCAGAGGGTCGAACTGGTAGGTCTCCCTATTTTGATACGGGGGTATCCATGAGTACAGAATCACCTTGCGCGCCAACACGATGCCATGAGGTCGCCTGCCATGTGGAATGTCTGTCGGATTCCACCCTCGTAACAACTGACCGTGCCACTGGGTAAAGCTTTTATGACATACTATCACGGAGTGTGAGCATGGCTCTGAGTCCTAATCTTCTATCCAGATCGGCATCTCTTGAATCACTGGGATGTTAATCACACACTTTCCCACTATGAAATGATGTTCCCCCAATCAGGAATAGATCTAATCTGACGGTTTTCACCATGAGTGACTGCTATTGACCACCCTTTTGTGGTTGTTAGAGCAGCTCGGAGCAACCCCTTCCCACCTGAATCCTATCCATGGTTCCCATCTGGACACGTGGGCAAGCCTGAACCTTCAGATCTGGGACGAGTCTGAGTCTTCCTTTGTTTGATCGCACAGCTTCCTCGAAACTTCCTGCAGAATGGGGCCATGAGGACCGCCTATCACATGTTTGTGGCGCCTTGCATTGGAATTGGAAGACCGAAGCACTGCCAGGCCTTGGCCAATTTGACGCCTGGCTGGAGTGCCAGGGTTTGACTGTTGGGTGTTTTCCAAGGATTGGAGTTGAAGCTTTGCAGATCACATCGGAAAGTCAGAAAGTCCATCGAAGATCTTGAATAGAAGGTACTCTTCATTCTTTGTGTTCTTCCATCATGGACAATGAGGTTTCATGATGTTCAGACAGGAGAGACATGAGAGGTTCCACTCTTACGCCCACCGTGCCCTGAATACGCTGGCCCCTAACAGATCAGGTCTCCTGTGCGATGTATAATTATATATATATGCTCCCGAATTCGAGCATGGTGGACCCAAAACCACTGGTGAACATGAACACAGTCTTCCAGGGGTGCATGCTTTAAGTGTGCTTTTTCTTTGACCCGATGGTTGGAGTTCAATCAAGAAAGTATGGCAGGGGCCGGGGTCTTGCTTTCACCAACTCAGGACTGTGACTCCGATCCCCTTCGTAGCGGAACGCTCCAAACGACAAGAGCCTTTGCAGGCAGGGGAGAGAAAAATGGCAAGTGAGGCATTTTCTGAGTGTTGCTTGGCTCATGCATGTGGCATGAAAGAGGAGACATGCACTCTTGGACATCCCAGCATTTTTGGACATCCCTGATGTGTAATTCCGGATCTCACACGCTGAGCTGGGGTTTAATACAGTGAGCCTATGGCCTTGAGGCGCCTGGATCAAGAAGCAAGGCCGATCCTGGATCGCCTATTTCAATACACATCCACGCGATCCTGGAGGTTGATGCTTCTGGATCCTTTGAGGAAGAGGACCTATCCATACCAGAATGTATGGGGATGTGAAAAGATCAACCGGCGATACCGGGGTCAAGTCCAACCTTTCCGAGAGTATAGTAGCATTTAATAGCCATGGCAAGCATGTTCCATCAAAGAGTTTATTTTTTCCGATTGACATGGAAGGAAGTGGAGGTTGTAGTCATCCAAGGGGTCATGCCATCCACTTCCATGATAATATCAGGGGATGTCTTGATGTCTTGGCTGACATTGACCTCTAAGCTACCCAAAGTTTGGGACACGAGCCCGATTCGCCTTCACTGGCTTTGGCCGACACCAGTCCGATTCGTCCGTTTTCTTGGGGAAGGAACCTTCGGACTTCGGACCGTTTGAGATGTTTGGACCGTGTTTCAACCACCGTGCAACCCCACAAGAACATGCATATACAGAACATGATAGAACATAGAAGTCACGGAAGCGCCATTCCTCCTCCTGGATTGGACATCAATGTAATCCATATAACATCATATAATGCAATTGATACTCAGGGCCGCTCTGTGATTACAAAGCAGGCATATTCCAAGAGACCATCCCCGTTTTACCGCTCGATGCTCGACATGCGCCTTTGCTTCGGCGTGGCGTAGGCGGACAACTTTGCTGCTCCGTTGGATGTGCAGGAGGAGCGACCTCGGCGGATTCCTCACGTCGCTGGAGTCCTGGGACCAAACCGAGGTTTGCCCAGAAGGGCTCCAGTCGTACCTTGGTTGCCAGACAATTCCAAAGACCTTCTGAGGTACGACTGGAGCCCTTGGGTTGGTGAAGAAATGTGGATAGAGCTGAGCTGCTAAGCGGCTAAATGTGGGATGGAGATCGGAGGATGAAGATCTGGCCTCAAGAACCAGAGGATGTGCAAGATGACTTCACTTGGTAGCCATTACAGGGGGGGCCATTTTGTAACGATGCAATTTTGGCACCAGAACCCCATTCTGTAGAGTTAAATCGGTTCAGATATTTAAAAAACAATGGTGTTTTTTTCAATAAAAAGGTGAAGGTCAATGACCACATGTTGTACAGAGCAACATCATGCAACATCAGGGATCACTCAATGTAGACTTTTGAGCAAGTTGTTTTCCATTCATTAATGTCAGCTAACCAAAAAGGCCAGGTAAAATCTATGAAACTCATTGAATGTTTGATAAAACACTCATGTTCCTTCAAGGTGCGCTCCTCCAACAGTTTGGTTTACAAAACTGTTATGATGACCAATAGTTTTCTCTACAACATGGCAACCTTTGGCGTTCACTTAAACAACATTAACATGATTGAGTCATATTGAGTCTGAACTTGAAATCTCGTATTGTTTGTCCAGGGACTTTAGATGACCGTGGATAGCCACCGTTGTTTGACATCTACTCCTTCATGTGAAGTTTTCCTCAAACACTCTTCATGCTCATTTTGTAAAGACGAGTGTTGGTCACATCCATTGCGTAGACAAACGATCGATTCCATCCAGCTTTGCTGAGTTGCTCGATGCAGCTTGGTCTCCTCACGGAAAAGCTGGCACCATGTCTACTATGACGAGTCTATGAAAAGTTGATCCCTAAAAAGGAGATGCAAAAGTTCAATCAATTTCTGGTGGAAAAAAAACCGGCAGATACGTGCGCACGCTGTCTCACTACAGAAAGGTTCCGGAAGGTTAAGTTTTGACCTGTCAAATCATGTCAGTGAAAGGTACCTGATACCATGCTGTAGAAAAAATCATTTGCTGTATGGCTGGTTTTATGCACTTTCAAGCATAAGATAGCAATCTTGTCACTGGTCTTGAGACTTCATCATTTTGTATAAGCCCACTCTGGTACATGCCAGTGTGCAGATGGCAAGCAAGCTTGGGTCAGAGCCTTTTGTAGACTCTAACCCTGCTCCCCTTACAAACTGTTCACTCCAACCTCTCCCACTTTAAATTTGACGGTGATGCAAGATCGACATGTTCGGTGTGACATTCCTCATGTTCTCCGGCACATGTTCTCCGCGTTCGTTCATGTCCCCAACGCACGAGTCCGGTGACGTGGTTCCGGAATGCTCCAAAGACCTGCCCCAAACGTTCGGGAGGTGAGAATCGTTTGAAAGTCCATTTTTTGGGCAAGATCCCCTACTTACAGTTCTATATGGGATACTGTATACCAAATGTGAGTTTGTTCCAAAGGCTCCACTGAACTCACTTAAAGAACCGGTCGCATCCCGATGCCGGTCGCCATCCATGTGTTGAGACGCGAGGAGCTCCTGAAAGGACTGCGACGCGAGCACCTGGATCTGCGACGCTTCCGCCATTGGCCACGCTTAGAGCAGCAGCCGCTTGGCGAGAGGTGAACCCAGATCTTCAAAGGCCAAGAGCTGCAGACTGTTTGATTCATAAACCCTTTCCAATTGAACAGCCTCTTCATATTGGAGGGTTTATGAACCGTTCTTATACATCAAGAGTCTACATTATTATGATGTTATTTACATGAGGGGGATCGCCTCTGTTTTGCTGTAATTCCCTGTTACATTTACAATTAGCTGCTATCGGTTTCTGGGCATTCTTCCTTGTCGGACACCGTTTTTTCTTCACGCAAATCCCCACCCAAACCAGCGCAGAATCCACGCAAATCCCCACCCTTGGCCAGACCGCAGACATATGCGGAATTTTGGAAGGCATCAGTAAGAACGGGATACTGCTGGCGACGCTTTGGACGGAAGTCCTTCCTCCGGTCGAACAAAGCCGGTCGACCGAAAACACCGGTCCGCCGGTTTCTCCAAAGACATCAGATCCTGAAGACTGAAAGTTCTTATTTTAAGGTGCCATCACTCCATGAAACACAAGAACATCCATGTTCTCCAAAAATACGCTTTTGGCCAGATGCAGTTTGCTGGGAAAAGTGTTGCGTGGGTGGGTCAGGTACTCCAAGTTCAAGGCATTTCTGGCCTTGCTACTACTGCCATCACTCCGACCCAATGAAGGCTGCGACCTCAGTCGACCGATCTTTATTGCGACGTTGAAACCACTGGGATTTGCCTCGACCAATGATTTGAAAGCAACACTGGGTGGTGGTGTCAGATCTTTGCATGGTTGTTCAACTTTTTCTTGGGATTGAACCCACCGGCTCATGTTTTTTCAAGCGAGTTGAAACCACCACTTAGAAGAGTCGAGCCAAACAGGTGTTCCTATATGTCTATATGTAGGAACTGCTAAGTTTTCCTTTGGGGTGAGCAGAGTGAAATGGATGCCGCGTCCAAGCTGTCCAAGTTAGCCTTATCAAAGATCCGGCCGAAGATTTACGGTCATCAACCCATCAGAAATCCACAGACACCATTTGATGAAGCTTGCTGTCCAGAACTTGCTTGAGGTCCAGGATTCAGTTTGCTTTGCCCCCCTACTTTCCGGTGTATTGTATTGTTTTGAGGAGACCCTGGTTGGTTGACAGTAGTATAGTGGATGAATGCAAGCTTTTTCGTTGGGGCCACTGCCAGTGCTACTGTTGATGGATATCTTGCACCACTTCGATTGGACATGCTTGCGGAGACCCAATGCGCTGCAAAAACGATTAGACCTTCAATGTTCGTAGTCCTTTGCAGTGTTTACAAGTAAAATATGGTGTGAGCACTTGTGGTGTGTTCGCAACCCCTAACTCAGGCGACAACTGGTCTTCTGAATGTGTGTCGTACCAGGCCCGGTGCTCACCAACACCCCTCCTGTTCAGCGTTTGGGGCGCTGGAATGCCCCAAATCACCTGATTGATTTGAAGGGAGTTCACCATGCAGTTCTCTAATTTTATCAATTCCTTTTTTTTTGGACTTGGCTCCTCACAAGAAGTATGTTGACTTTTGGCATGTTGTGAGCTCCCAGCTTGTTTGGTTGGATCATGTTGGATCCGTTTGTTTGTGGCAAGATATTTGCACCTACACGAGAGCTCTGCTTTCAAGGACTTCCTTGGTTGAGTGAAAACAAATCCTTCGACAAACCAGTCCTTTGTGTTTGCAATGGATCTGTGAAATTTTGATGCAGCTGGATTCATTGTCCCAGTCAGATCTCTAGGAATTTGAATGAGATAAAGTGAGTCTTTCAGATGTCAACTAACCCGGCAAGCCCATCTGAGAGGAAAGGACAAAGAACTAACCAAGCATTCCCACTGAAGTGCTCAAGATGTGTTTCGTGCTGCGGGACTTTGCTTAGGTCCTCCAAAAAAAGTGATTGAAAACACAGGCGGCACATGTCCAAATTTCCTAACAGGCCCGCACTCCGGAGCATCCGAGTGTAGCCTTCACCATCCCTTCGTGTGAAGAGAGGCCTTGATGGCCCCGTGAACCTGCAAGAGTTGCTGGAGGCAGATGCTTGGATTGGAATTGGGAAGACTATGTTCTTTTGATTCATGTTAGTAGCAAGGGCATCGCCACTAGTCTCTAGTGACAAAGGGCATGACTACTAGTAACAAGAAGCTACTAGTAACAAAGGGCATCGCTATACTAGGAGCAAGGACGCTACTAGCAGCTCCCCCGCCAACGAGCCGTCCGACCCGTCTCCTTTTGCTTAATGGTTGCGCTCCAACGACCTCCGTTTCGGTTCGGCGGTTGGGGAGGGTGTTGGGGGGTGAACTCAAACCACCTGAGGATCTGGGGCAGGAGCCCCTCCGGTCACTTGCTCGATCTTGAATATTGCAATCACTTACTCGACTGCACGTCGAATCCCTCGTTCGGCCGATAGAACCTGATTTAGGGAGTAGACCTTCGGGTCCAATTACCTCGATCCGTACTGGATGGTATATGAAATCATATGAAATCCAAGTTTCGAAAGCATTGAGCCTAGGTGTTTGCACTGAGGTGTTTGATTCTATTCTACACAGAATACACCGAGAAGTTTCACCATAAAGACGGATCATGAGGTGGAGGCCATCGCGAGTAGAGGCCATGCTACGTCATCAGATCAGATCCTGTGACGAACCCATGGCGACCTCGTCCGCCCACCCGGGCACTTTCCTCACAGACGGAGCATGACGGAGCCCTTTTGTTTTGGCACACACGTCACGACCTGACACGGGTGTGTACTGATCGTCCATTCTTCCAGGGGGTCCCGGGTGGGTCTCCTTAAAAACCACACCCACACCGACCCCAAAGGATTCTTCTGCGAACCACTGGAGGTCTCCGAACTCCGAACCGAACAAAACGTCGACGTCGCTGCGAAGAGACGGACATCGATGGTGGATGGAGATGCTTTTGGGGTTGGACGAAAGCATCGAAACGTGTGAGTTAGAGCTTAGAACGACGAGGATTGGGTTGGATCGCTCAAGTATGCTTTTGCGGACGTAGGTGTCATCACGTAACGATATGGGTATTGGGCCTGTATTCGGTATTCGATTGGTGGTAGGTTCACAGGTTCATGAAATTCACTCTAATTAGGGCCTACACATGGCAGTGTTTGTGCACCTGAGAGGGTTGTGATTACATCTTGAGAAGAAAGTTCGACGTCTGAAGGATTCAGTCGTACCACCCCCCAAAAAAAGAACAAGACAGTCAGACAACTTGTTCAATGAGTGCCTCGTGAATTTCAATCCAATTTGACCAAGCCCCAGACACTCCATGTAACATATGCAGACATTGGTCCCTTTTCACCACCCAACTTCGGTCGTACCTTAAATGGTACATTACCCCATGTAAAATAAAAAAAGAAGAAACAACTCAAAACACAGGTACGACTGTACCCATTTTGCGAGGTAGGGTACGAACAGAGACTCCAGGTCTCTTCACCACCGATCCCAGGATGCCCCGTTGCAATGGGCGAGCGGAAGCTACCGAGCCATGGCAGGGTTTAGGGGTTTATATAGATGTTTATGGGGAGTCACAAGCAGATGGCATCAGTAGAACAGTTGCATGTGCCAAATGTTCAGGAAAGAACACCTCAAAAACCAGGGAAATCATTGGCACAGCCCAGATGGCCCACTTGAGCTGACGGTCGCCTTGTCCTTTGACGCTTGCCTTGTCCGCTACGGTCGCCTTGCGGTCCCTGGAAACACGGTTCAGCTCCTGGGGGCCAAGGTTCCATTTCTTCAGGCCACTGCAATAATATATATAGTTAGTTATAGCCATAGCATAGTTATAGCTAAAGCTGCAGCTAAATTAACATCCACTAAGTTGGTGATTAACTATTGGTGATTGGCTAGATGAAAGCCAAGTATGTAGCATCCTGGAGTTTTCGTTGATGTTTAGACACTGAACATGATGATATATATGCATCGAGAGTCCGAGGATGCATATTCCCAACTTTTTGCAAGGTTCTGGTTCTGAAGTTTTCCGGTCCAGGATAGATGATCCGCTTGCACGCCGATTGCGCTAGAGTCTTGTTAAACCTCGTCGACGTCCAACCTGTTGGCGCTTTTGAGGCGAAGGGCCAGGCTTTCAGCGCGTGGAGTATGAAGCAATGGAGGCGGGTCAAGGCAGTTCTGCCTCGGCTTCATGCTAAGCTAAGGTTCTTTTCTTGCTAGATGTTGTTAGTGTTGCTTGTCTTGTTCAGATGATCCAGCGAAGATGCACTTCAGAATGCAGCACACGAATGCAGAATTCTGCACAGCAAGCACACACGTTCGCAAACATGGTCACATACCTTCGAGTGCAGCTGGTCATGTGTTCACTGCGTTCCTCGTTCCACCACCCTCGTCCTGTTTGGCGCTTCAACGCACGTGGCACGTCACGCAAAAGGAGCCGGAGCTCTTGGTGGCACTGCTGGGCCATGGCGCCATGATGTCGAAGGTGTGTCAACTGGAGGCGTCGCCCCAGAACAACGAGGCGTCGCCCGGAAGCCTTCCGACGTTCTGTCCGGTCTCCACCCGTCTCCACCGATCGCCGGCCTCCGGTAAAGAGGCTGGACGACTAGGCGGGACTTGGGCGGGTTTTCTGGTTTTCTGCCAAAGAGATGGTGTTTTTCTGTGACTGAGTCAATTGCAAGCAGATTGAGACAGGTTAAGACCTGGAAACTTGGGAAGTCTGTGGGGAATTCACTGCCAGAATTTCGCAAGTATAGATTGATGTGTTGCTGTTTGTTTTCCTGGCCAGCGTCCATTTGACCAGCAATACCATGCAATACCTAACCTTTCTATTCGTTCAAATCACCGGCAATGATGGGGGAATTGTAATGTTGAAACAATGTGTCATACAAAACAAGTAAATCTCCAGGCAGACATGGGCAGGCTATGGCTATGTTGTTTGCTGTATTGTGCTCACATCACTACGAAGACCGAATCCACTCCTCACAGATACCCAAACCATGCGACGGTTTGCAGCAGCTGCTTTGCAATGAATCTGGGGAGAAAGTAACCAAGCAGCAGAAAATATTGTACTCTTGATTACTTCCCCCCCATTCTTAAACCTCTCATACTGTCATAATTCAATCGTGTACATTGCTTTCAATATTAATCAAGAGTCTATAAATATTAAGATAAATAGACTAGATCCTACCGGTGGAGGAGGTGGAGGAGTCTTCTAGCACCTTCCAAACTTGCGCGTTTCACCCATGCAGTGATCTCGGTCGGCAAGCTTGCAAGCCGGCACTGGAAGGTCCTTGAGAAGCTCTACATCCTGGAGAAGTCCGGGACTGAAACACTCTTGCGAGAGTTGGAAGGAAGGCTGGAACTTGTGGATCGGCCCCGTGTGCAACAGTGTGCGCCTGTTTGATTTGTTTGGCTGTGTCAGGTGTTCAAATCAAAACGCGGTGTTCTGCACAGAATGGAGCCAAACTGCTTTCACAAGGGCTTACAATCCATGCTTAGCCCCAATGTGTCGGGTCTTTGAATACCTGGATCTTCCCAACTATGCAACATGGTAACCAGCCCTTGTCTCAATACAAAAGAATACAACAAGCCAACATGTTGCATATTTTGGAAATCCAGATGTAACGTACTCAGAACGGTTCAGACCTTGTCGGCCAACTGTGCTTTCGGCGGCTTCCACGGATGAGACCGCGCTCTTCGGCGGTGCAATCCACCGGAAACGGAACGGCCCGGGCTACGGCAGGTGTCCCAGGGTGATGGCAGCACCGCAACAGCACCTCGAGGAACTCAGTGAGGAAGATGTGGCTTGGAACTGAAGTCCAGTCTCCCTGGTGGTGTGATGGATGCTTGGGAAAAAAAACATATGCTGGTTTCGTGCAGGGTTTGGGAACCAGAGAAGTCATTAATTACATCACATAGATCATAGATCCCGAAGAGAGGCAGGTGTTTTTTTCCTGAAGGAGGATGCATGCAGACACATTTCTTGATTGTTTATTGCTGCCTGCCTAGTTCAAAGCTTTTCACATGCAGTTTACAAGGTCAAAGCATGAATGACTGAGTCATTTGTTCGCCTGTTTGCGGATCATTTACTACACTGTCAATCAAAACCTGTTTCCAAGAAACCTATCAAACCATCTCCAGAAACGTCAATGACCGCACAGTTCCGAATGGGCCAACATATCGTTTTGATGAGTTATATTTTTAAAACTTATATACTTAATTTAAACAACATAACATCATTATATACCACTGTATATATGCATACTATATACAGTATGCATACATATGTTATATACACCGGTCACCATGTAATTTGGTTACCCGATGTTCAGGTGGCCTCCTGTCGAGTCGGCTTTGATGTGCCGGCCTTCCTGGACTTGGCCACTGAGCACCGACCGTCGCCGGCACCGACGGGCGGAGGTCTCCACGGGCACGGTGAAAAAAGAGGTACTAACCCCCCCAAAGGAGAGAATCTGAAGCGATGCCCTTTGCTCCTAGTAGCAAGGACACTACTAGTATAGCTATTTGCTCCTAGTATGGCCACGAGCCCCGATCGTAGCGTCCTTGCTCCTAGTAGCGATGCCCTATGCTCCTAGTCTTTTTTTTGCACATCACAAGCCACATTGGATGAGCCTGCCTAGGAAGGATCTGACAGACAAGGTATTTAAAAGGTGACCTTTTTTGGGCATGGCCGCTGGAGAAATTTTCGTTCAAGCAGGTGCTTCGGGACCCTTGGTGGTGCCGAAAAAATGGTGTGGTTCAGTTTTTCCCGATGTCAGTGGATGATTGGGAGAACCCCCCTGTGGGCTGAGAAGGAACATATTGAGCTGTCGGCTGTCACGGAGTGCTTTTCCAGAGACCGTGTCAGATCCCCCTGGTACGATCGAAGATTAGATGCGTTTCAGCCAGGTCAACCTGTTGACCGGAACTCCCTCGGGCAAAAGGGCTCAAGGATTCTGAGGGGCACAAAAAGAAGGTGGAGATTGGTCGCAACTTGCAAGAAGGTGGAGGACTTTGGAGCTAGGCGTAGGTTCCCAAACTCCGCAGGGGGTGACCGGCCTAGGGTGACCCGCAACGAAAATCCGCGGCTGGACCACAAGTGAACCGTTCTCCAGACGAGGCCACCTTGGGACGCTGTGAGGCTAAGAGAGATGCCTATCGCTGCGAATCCAACAAAAAAGGAGCCACCTCGCGATCGCTGGCCCGTGGTCGTCGGGACGACTTTCGCTTTGAAAAAGAAAGCAACTCGACGAAGCAAACATCTACCCGGCAAAAATTCGGCAAACTTGGTGCATGTGTGGATGGTTAAGTGTGATTCAACAGCTCAGTTCGTCAGGTTTGCAGATGTTTCGGATAAGAATTCGTCTGGCAGGTGGCCTGTGGTAGCACTGTCTTCGGTGTGGCGGTGCGTCAGCTGATGCGGGGGCGCCTGATGCGGTGTCCAAGTGAGTGGATGTGATAGGGCACCCCGACGACCTCGTGGTCCCGTGGTTCGACGACCTCGTCTCCACCCGGGACGGAGCGTCGCAACGAAAGGTCCACTCGGTCCGATGGAAACTCTTCGTTTAAGGTTGGGATATGTTGGGATGGATGGTTGGGTCAAAGTCAGCTTGGCACGAAAACAGCGATGGTTGGCTAGGTCTCCAGGCCAAACCAGTGGAAATGCTGGACGGCTGTGTATTAGGTTTTGGGTTTGCGTCTCCTACTTGATTGAATGGTTTGATTGTATTGTTGTCGGGTTTTGTTGGCCACTGTCATTCGAGCGATTTGAGGCATTTACTGTTTGGAGTCAATCATTGCAGCGGCGCGTCAAAGTGTATCACAGGGCAATATATTATATGGCAACATGTTTGCCTCTATATGGCTTACAGTACATATATGTAATATGTTTGTTAATTTAACCTTAATAATTACATTGCACACCACGCGTGAATGCTGGTACTAGTTCTTCTAAAATAAGGTGAAATGAGTGCTCGTGTCAATGATCACTTGACTTGGGGGGCCCTTTGCAATCAGTGTATGTTGCACACACCGCACAAGGGGGGATGTTGAAATTTATATCATAATTGATTGTGTGTGTGAGGTTTTAGACTATTTGGGGCATGGAGGCAATTCTACAAAGTGTTTGGCCAAGATTGGGGTGTGGTATTCATACAACATCTGGGTTTGCTTTGTTGTTGGTGTCGTTTTGGCACAGAACATCTTGTGTTGGCAAGTATGCAGGCAAACCAGGCGTTGTTGCTCGAGGGGACTCATGAGCTGCCAGGAACGTCGACATGTTTCTCGGGGAGATAGGACCGATAAGACTTCAATGTTGTCACTGTAGCTACACAAATCCACACAACTAACCCAACCACAACCAATCACACAACGTTTAGCTTCATAGGTCCAGCCGACCAACCCCCTATTTGGGTTAAACAAACCAGATGCATGTATGATACGCACACAAGAATGATCAATTGGGTCAGCACGTGTCCTACCGTCCCACCGAAGTCGTCGAGGTCTGTGACGCTCTACGCGGCAGACCCGAGTGTTTGTGCCTCAGATCGAAGCTTTGGGAGAACAAGATAACTGAGTTTCAAAGATCTTGACTTCTGTTCTTGTTAGGTATAGCATGCTATACCTCAGTTTTGCCAGATTTTACGGCAGTTCTCAGATGGTCAAGATCAGATTTGGTGGGCAACATTTTATAGCTGACGATGGAGACACATCGAACGTCCGGCAATTCGTGTTGGAATAACGACGAAAGTTACACACGGGAGACACGGGTAGGCGTGTCTTCTAATCCGGTCCACCTAATAAAAAACACGTACCCCCCCCCCTAATAAGGAAACCTCGGTCGCATTTTTTCTAATAGGGGGTCCCTGAAATCGGGGGCCCAAAATAGGGTCACCTGGAAAGAGTTTCAAAACCAAAAAGTAATCCAGGAAAATTTTATATAAAATCCTTTATTAAACTCATATCAAAAATGCAAAAAAACCGCCAGATCGAAGGGTCTTCCTTTTCCCCTACAAAAACCTTCATTAGAATAGTGATTCTTCAGTAGACTAAAAGCTAAAGCTTTCGAAAGGTGATGTCGCTGTGCCATGCGGTGTTGCATGACCTCGGTGGCAAGTGCGTTTGCGTGAGTCCGTGCCATTGAGGGAAGGAAAGCCTGCTGGTGTAAGCGCGGCGTGTCATGGTGGAGTTTTGGGGAACCTAATTAAAAAAACTACCCCCAAAATCGACCATGTTGGTAGTTTAGTAGCGGCTTGAAAGGGCGGCAATTTAAAACCAAATATAAACCGAATTTAGGGGATCCGGCATGACTTTTTTTTAATTGGGGTCCGTTTTTTAATAGGTACTCGGGATTAATGAGTTCATTGCTATACATGGATCGAATTTTCAGGTGTCAAACCTCGGGCATAGGGAGGAATACAAAGTAGAACCAATAAAAAGCAAGGCCGAGAACGCTTCTCCTGCAGATCTCAACCATAAACAATGTCTATAGGATGTCTAGGCAATACATCATTCAACGGGAAAAAACACGTTGTGTTTTGCCTACTATGATTTTCCTCAGCACAACCTGTGGTACACATCTATGTATACATCGATAATTTCTGAACTTCCCACGGTTTGCAGCCCTTGCTAGAATATCCTAGATAATTACTTTCTGTGTACGACGGCAGTTTCCACCACAGTGCGAAACAAGTGGTTGGTCCCGTAGGCTTTTGTCATCATCAAGCAGAACTTTGAGTCAATTGCTTATACCCCACAGCTAAGTAGTCTCCCCGGAGTTACTGTATATAGGTGGAAAAGCAGGACTCAACTGCGCCATTGAACCTGCTCTCACAAATCTCTCAAATCTGCGCCACGAATCGGAAAAAGGTGTCCATAATTCGATTCGCTTTCACCGTTGGCATTTCGACACCTTTCCAAGTGCAGTTGTCAGGTCTCCAACTGGTTTTAAAAGGTACCACCTAGCTCAGCTCAATGAATCCAGGAAGATGGACTTCACTTCTGAACCTCCCAAAGAATCATGACCTGGTGACCTCAACCGAAATGCCCCGAAACATACCACGGTGGTTCCTGGTGGTGTTCAGGAGCCCCTGGCCGGTGATCAGCTGCACGAGTTGGTGGACGTGAACGCCATGCTAGGCCGAGCAAAGCGCGCCATCCACGCGTTCCACGCGTGGACCAGACCGGTGCTGGGGAAGCGGTACCGGCCAAGCAACGGGTGATCCGGAAGAAGACACCAATGGCTGGGCCAGGCTGGACCATGCTGGACACTTTGAGCCACAAAAAAGAATCAGATGGCACAAATCTCATATCTCATAGTCCATTTTGAGATGGAACCCACGTTGTACTGTATGACTCTATGACCCACTTCTCAGGACCATGTGCCACCTACTGAGATCACTGTAGTCTAAGCTTACTTATTGTTGCAGATGTGATATGGCGGGGCGAAATCGGGGCAAAGCTTTGTCGCATTCAATGAGTTGAGATGTCAGTTCAACTCGGCAAAACATTAGGCCTCCCAATCAGTTACGTACGAGTAGCCTCAGCACCCTACTGTTGCTGCGACGAGTGTAGAGCCGGAAGACACTGAAGACATCGCCGGGCCTTGATTCGCCGAAGAAATTCAGAGACTCCTAGAGACTAGAGACATCTATATAAATACTAAAGACCCAGTCCCAACTAGAAAGATTTGGCGGTTCCAGGCAATTGAGATCCTTTACATCATTAAGTGGTTGAGTTGGGACTGTCTCCGGGGTTCCGAGAAATGATCCCTGGATAATGTCCGAATCTTTGTTGGTCGAAAAGGAGAAACCCATGAGTTGACGAAGAACACTGCTGGATGTGATTTCGCACCAAAACAACCACCAGGGCCCCCTAAGGGTGTCCAACAATAGGGGTGGATGCTGCATGATGCTGCCGTTGCGCAGCTTGCTCAAATGAGTTCAAGGTGTCCCCTGACAGATCCATTTTCCAGCGATGTTTGTGTTCAGGACAGGTTCCACGTGGTCACATGGGTACACTCCGACTCGCCTTCCATGGGTTCCCTGGATGGCATGGTCCCTTTTTCAGACGACTTTCCTTTGCGAAGAGGGTGTGTTATTTGTGTTTTTCTATCAACGTCAACATTTCCCCGATAGAATGGGTGACCTCAAGGCCCTTATAACAGCGTTTTTCTGATAAGACAATGACGTTTAGGCCAACCCTTTTGTAATAGGCAATGGGAAATGACGTTTAGGCCCCTAACTTTGTATGAAGTTTGTGGTGGACATGTCGGTATGTATCAACGTTGTCGCCATCCATGTTGTAACAGATGCATTTCGTGAGAATGCCTGCCATATGCCTCCGAAAAATCATTCTATAAAAATCTATAAAACATTGTTTTGCTATCATGATCTATCTGGCATTTATATGCATGTTATATGCATGTTATAGAATGCTTGTTTTACTACACGTCAGCCAATCATTTTGTAAGAAACCAGCCCTTGTAGCCATGCATTTTGTAGTGAATGGCCTCATTGGCCCCGACGTCACATGAAATCTGAACGTCGATGTTTTTCTTCACTTCGTTGGTGAGTAATGCTGTGGTCAACCATCTCCACCCGGCCACCGGCCAGATGTTTTTTTGCATTTGTTTGATCAGCTCAAGTGTAACTCATCACCGGCCCACCGGCCACCCGCCCTGGCCGGCCACGACCACCCGGCCACCGAGCCGATTCGTCGCAGCTCTGGCTGCGTCGGGCACCGCCTCGGCGCTGGCGGGGGCGGCCGGGAGGCCTGAGGTGAGGTGGACTGGTTTAAAGGTTTAGACCTTGTGATAGAAAGGTCGATGTGTTCAGTTTTGGTTCCCGATGTGTTCAGTTTTGGTGCTCTAAAGTCTAAACGATATGCAGCACAGAGAAGAAAGAAAGGGACTTAAATGATGCCATGTATTTTTGAGCATTGTGCGTGTGGAAGAGTTCGACACAACACTGCCTTGCCCTCGTTTAGCTCACCCAGGTCCATTTCCTGAAAAAGAAAACAGTTGATCTTAGGTGGTAGGAGAAGCTTCTTCTAACAGCTGGAGACTGGGGATATGAAATTCAGGGTCGCTCCTCCCGGGCTTTTCTGGCCCGTGGGCATGGGCTCTCTTGGACAATGAACCTTGGGAGAATTCCCTGTGCGAGTGGAGAGGGGATGTATTTAGTCACTCAGTCAGTCACTGTTAAGATTGGAGAATTAATTGACTTGTGATAGTGAATAGTTCATTGCCATCTACACATTGGGTCCTGATGCTGGGGGGCAGCTGAACTGGGTGGCACCATCGGTTTCAAGTCTTGTGGCGCTGCCCAAAAAGCCTTGGGCCATTTGCCCACCATGCATCCCAGTAAGGAACCCATCATGTTGCCTTTTTTTAACACTCTCACCCCAGCCTACTCCAGCAACATAAAAAGCCATGAATCTACGCCCCTGGGAGACCCACCGATCGACCAAACCAACGCGCCGTTATTTATCGCGCACCGGTTCAGCGACCAACGACCTCATTGTGAGGCCACTGAGCCGTTCGTACCCGGGCTGGGATCTCCTTCCGCAGGGATGTAGGATCTTCTCTTTTCTTTTGGAGCTGTTTGTGGTTCGAAACCGCCAGCTTTAGAATTCCTTTCATTCCTGAGCTCGGTCGAGGAGCCAACGGCCACTGTTCCACTTTTTCAGACGACCCCAAAAGCAGCGGTCCTAAAAGAGGAATGAACAGTAGACAAGTATCCACTCTCGAGGGTCAACGTGAGTCCGACGTGAGTGTTCATGAGGGTGATAATTGAACCTGGAAACCCAAACATGATCAGAGGGCAGGACTTCTGCCGACGTCCCTCTTCGTAAACTAGATAGTCAATGTATTTTTCATCCCCTCATGCTTTCGCCTTTCAGCATGTCGAATTTCTGGGCTCAAAAACAGAAGGCTCTCCCTCCGCCTTGGAACCTCCACGTCTCCGCACCGTTCGTGGCGAAGAGCTCCACGCCCAGGCCCTGTCTGCGAAGCACAGCCAGCTTCGGATCCTGCGGCTGAACGGCTTGTGGGACCGGCCCAGTGGAGGGAGTCGCTCGTCACCGGTTCCCTTGGTTTGGGAAGTCGACCTGTGCCGGACCTGAAGTCCACCATAGTCCACCTGTTTATGATGTGTTGGTCTTTTTACATGTTTTTTTTGTTTTTCAGTTTTTCAAATTTGGTTGGGGGACCACCGAAAGGACCTTCTTCGACTCGGGGCAAGAATAGTCCTGGACTCCCAGGGTGTTTGTTGAAAGCCGACGGCTACGGTGTCAGCACCGACAGTAAGCTTCAGCTTTGTCCACTCCAAGTTTCTCAGCATACTCTTGCAATATCCAGGGAAAACAGTGCACAAAAATGGGCCATCTGAAGGAATTACATTCAGATCAACTGTTTGCACGATGCAACTCGGCCCAAAGGTAGCAGCACCAGTTCTGGGGCAACCAGTTCAATCAAGCAGGCCTTGAACGTACCTCCACAGACTTGAACGTACCAGGACCATGAAGAAATACATTCGAAATTGTGCGTTCGATCAAGCTTGAAATCAATTCCCGCAGTGCTCGCGCCACGCGCCACGACCATCGGCCCACAAGAGAATGCCCAGCTACTCTACTGCGACAGCAGTGAGGTCTGGAAGCTATCACCATCTCACCAGACATCGGTGCCACCTGTTCTGCTCGCTTTCTCTCAGACCACATCGAGGTTGGATCCTAAAGAGTAAACCGTCCACCCCCCTCCCTAGCAAACCATGGACGGGGTTTGAATAGTAGTAGTAGTAGAAGAAGAAGTGGTAGTCGTCGTTAAGTAGTAGTAGTGGTGGTGGTAGTAGTAGTAGTGGTGGTAATTAGTAGTAGTAATTAGTAGTAATTAGTAGTAGTAGTAGTAGTCGAAGTAGTAGTAGTAGTAGTAGTAGTAGTAGTAGTAGTAGTAGTGGTCCTGGTAGTATAGTAGTAGTAGTAGTAGTAGTAGTAGTAGTAGTAGTAGTAGTAGTA
>CAXAMN010005335.1:1169667-1196819 GCA_963970005.1 Durusdinium trenchii | reverse complement strand
TAGTAGTTAGTAGTTAGTAGTTAGTAGTTAGTAGTTAGTAGGTAGTAGGTAGTAGGTAGTAGGTAGTAGGTAGTAGTAGTAGTGGTGGTAGTAGTAGTAGTAGTGGTAGTAGTAGTAGTAGTAGTAGTCGTAGTGGTACTGGGTATGTTTCCCGAAGCCAAAAAACTTTATACTATTCCTAACCCCTAAACAATTCGTTCGATTCACTTGCCCTGGACTTGCGCACTACCCCTTGAAAAATTGTTTAGAACAAGATTAATATCGATGCGTGTTAAAAAAGGGTTTTGAGAAAGGTTTCATGGGTTGAACAAGGATGTTAAAGGGCAGCAATAGCATAACAATAGACACATATAAACAAATATATACTGTAGAATAATAACACACTTCGCGGAATAATAAAAACATATCCCTCCCATTAAACTATTCAGGATGGGAATAATTCTGCAACGATTGTTCCTCCTCCCATCATAATTGAATTATACAATCCCTAGAGATCCAAGTACCATCTCAGAAGGTGATTGGAGACTATTTATGTAGGCTTGGAGGGCCCAAGTATCTCCTGAGAAGGTATGTGCTTCCCTACAAAATTATGGTCCAACATCAATCAGCTCATCATAGCACCTCACCGCACATCAATCCGCCAAAGATCCTAGACGACACAGCTATCAAAGGCAACCTGCTCGCCCGGTCACCTGGTCGCCCCATGAAAGACTGAGGTTTATGTGCTGCATTGCCGCCTTCATGCAATGGAGAGATAAGTTGGCTGGGGGCCCAGTCTTCGTGTTTTTTTCCGTGCGGCATCGGCACGGAGAAAGGATCGGAACGGCGGAGGGAAGAGAAAGTCACGTGCATTTACGTGATTTTACAGGGTAAACAGGTCATTTAGTCAACGTCTTTGCTGTAGGTTCAGAGGAGACAAAGATGAGACAAGAGAAATCCCCGGAAACCCTGCAGAACATTTTGGCTTATGTTCACTCTGAAGTCACTGTTTATTATCCAGGTTTCTCTTGAAACTGATGAAAAACATGTGAAAAAGATCATCGGACATCAGCGCAAAAACCCGCGGGGTTGGACTCGGACATAGTGCGCTATGGCTATGACTCATTTTATGCCACCTGCGAGTCATGGGTTACCGCCTGGAGCCCGACCACCATGTAGCTTGTAGGTCAAGGTATCCTGGTGCGATGATGTGCCATGACCCACAACCATATACAGAATTCCACCGGTGAAAGGCTGAGTGAAAGGCCATTGTTCTTGTCTCATCTCGTCTCCAGTTTGACGCGGGGTGTGACACCCAAGAATCTGTGGAGACCTATGGTCCAAAAAGCAAAAAAAACAACAACATTCCCAGGACCTGATTGACCCCTGTTTTGGAGCCAAAACATGGTCTTTTCCTATCAAAACAGAGGTTAAATGAGGCCTGCCCTGGAAGCGTGTTGGACCAACGGGGTGGTGGATCGGCACCCCGAAAGCCACCAATGTCGAGACAATCCACTCAACTAGAATATATGCAGTATACACATATCCTACAATAATAAGTATAATTCATCCACTAGTGTTAGTTATTTCATGTTATTTCAATGAATATAATTCCTACATACAATGTGTAGTTTTATTTTATACGTTTGGTCTGTCCTATTACCTGCTGTAACAGTCAGTAAACAACGATTACTATTTTGGAACAAGGCCTGCAACTGAACCATCGTCATCCACTGAGGCCCAGGTAGGATAGATCCAATGAACGTTCATATGGTTATTTTCATGAAAAAGATGCAACTTGTGTGGTGTGTCCGGTCCAGATCCCTCCTGACCTTCACCCCCCTGGCCCGGCCAACGCACGGCTCCGACCCGGCCAACGTCCGACCGGTCGGACCCGGAGGTCAGGGAGCACGGGCCTCGCAGAGACCAGGACCAAGAGGACAGGGATGAGTCGACTGGAGTTCCCAGACACTCCATGGATGGATTTACCTACATTGACCCCTTTTCAACCACCCCAATGTTCAAGGGATCAATGTAGGTAAATATGCCAGTCCCATGGAGCGTGGCCGGGGTTGATATTTTATACATCTAGAGACTGCTTGAGTCGACTGGATGACTGGTGGCTGGGGTGGTGAAACGTTTGAAGAGACTGGGAAGGGTTGCAAATCATTGGGTTGGAAATCTTGGAAGATTCAGAAACCGTATTACAGTTGCGTAGTTTGGAGAACGCCTGCTTCACAAAACATAATATTTACACATTGTTTGGTGCCATTAAACTGCCTCCCAACCTATAGCTCAAACCGGCTCTCCGAGCGGCTCGACCCGCTCTGACCAAGTAAGTACCACCTCGAGGGATGATTATAAAAGCATGATCTAAAAATTTAGCATGTTTCTTTTTTTAAAATGATTTAGTAAAGCCGATTCCGCACAAATCTCCACTTCTTCTCGCAAAAAGGTGTCCAAAAAGGTCGAAACAGAAACCGACCGTCGCGGCACCCGCATCGCGGCACTTCAGCAGGAACTCGTGGACACGCCCAGTGCATTGGTCCCACTTTCCCAGTCGCGTTGGTCCCGTGACGGGGGGGGGCTGAATTTCAGGCGCTGGCGGCGGAACGGTTCCTCCTATCAGTGTGTGTTGGGTTGGGATTTTTGGGGTCATGAATGAAGCGTTATGGAACATTTCGTGGTGGCAATCATTTGGCTGGATAGAGTTCTGTCATAGTTCTTCACTCCTGATGTTTATCTTGTGTAGAATGAAATACATGGTACGACTGCTTAACAAAGGTCCAACTTGACCACAGGCAGGGCAATTTGGTGCAGTTTGGAGTCAACAGTTTGGAGTCTATTTTTCAGACATGGGTGGACAATGGCTTCGAGTGTCTGGACGTCAACCACCATGTTGCTGGGCCCGATGTTCATCGCTGAGGTGGTGACGGCGGAGGGCCATGTGAGCAATCAAGAGCCGTTGCCCATGGAAGGAGACGGGAAACCGTTGATGGGTTTGACAGGTACGTAGTTTGATGATGCTTGATGTATACACTGAGATGGACATGCACCCCCTGTTGGCGGTCAGATTTTTGTTGGTCCTCAACCACACTACTGTGCTTCGCCGCTTGAACTCCCCTTAGTGTTTGGTTTGAGCATACACTCACTTGATCTTGAATTGTGCATGAATGCATATATTTCTATATGAAATCAACGTCGGTCAGTGAGCCGGGCGGCTCCGGGAAGGGTCTTCACGCGACTTGCATGTCGTTGTGCTCTCGGTACCGGATGTCACCTCCCAATGGAGGGGGCACCTGGTGCCTGGCGTGCTTGGGGTAAGAATCCCTCAGGAGTCAACTCTCGTTCAGGGGGGAGTCCTGCCTTGAGGGACGTGGTCATCAGCGCTGTCCGCCAGGCACGTGCGCTGCAAATCACCCGAGCCGTGGGCACCTCCAACACTGTTGAGAGCCCTCCGAGAAGAGGAGGCCAGGAGGCTTTGAGACCACCAAGGTCTCAAAGGAGGAAGAGAGCAGCGGTGTCCTTCGTCTGCCGAAGAAGAAGTTGCCGGGAGTGAGACCACTCAAGCACCCACTGGCTGGAAAGACAAGGTGTTTGAAGTTCGTTTCAATTGCAAGGACTATCAACAAAAGCGAGCCCACCCAAGCCACCTCGAGGACTTTCACGTGCGGAAAGACACTGAAGCAGACAGTCGAGAGGGGAAGTGTGATCCAGCACCTGGCGATACCACCGAGCCTATCCGCGAGGTCTCAACGTCCCAAACTTTGCAAGAGAGAAGAGCCCAAGGGCCGTCAGAGAAGCATCAAAGCCGGCATGAGCGGCGTTCCAAAAGGAGGAGGACAGCAGATCCCTGTGTGGGAGAAAACGCAAGCGATCAGCGGACTAAGAAGCTGTTCGTGCCACTACATCGGAGCCTGAGTTTTGCACTTTGAGGTCAGTCTCGCGCGTCAAAGACGAGGTCATTTGATTCTAGCTTTCCGCCGGAGCGATGACAACAGAAGGAGAAGATGGAAGAGGGGCATTGAGGGCATTTGCAGCCTACGATGTGACAGGCTTTTTCCCGGGAATGTCGTAAGTACAGCTGCCTGGCAAACTTTTCGCTTTTGGCCTGGGACGCTTAGCGCTCGGCAAATCGTACTGGGCACGCCTCCAGGCCAAAGCGATTAATGATTAATGGCAAGCAGGTGTTGGAGTAACTGAGACTCTTTGAGCATGTTTGATTCCGGGAAAGTCAAGACAGACCCCAACGGGGAGCAAAAAGCTATATAAAACTCAGAGTTGGTTTTCTCGGGTCCACTGAAGCAAGAGCTTCAAGGACAGGAGGTGTTAAATTGCCAGTTCCTACTCGTACTGCATGTCTCCACATGCAAAAGCGATGATGTCGGTGCACTTCTCCTCAAAGTGCAGCAAGCCACATATACATTCAGTACCAGGACCATGCACCAAGAACTCTATGTCTGTCAAAGTCCATATATCATCAGACTCACTATAGGCGCTTGTTGCACAGACGATTTAGCTCAGGAGAAGGGTATTTCGCATGAACAGCTTCTATTGGCCTGCGGAAGTTACGAAGAAACTCAACCGCTCAGAGTTGGCTTTTAGTTGGATAAAGCCCAGCAAACTGATGCAGAGTAGGGCTATGTACGCCCACATCATCCCACAGCATCATGATGCACTTGTGGGGCAGACGAGAGGGGCTTGTCCCAGTGCATCTTCATTGTAGCATGGGGATAGCGAGCGACTCACAAGCAGGGAGGAGGAGCACTTGGCTTTGGCTCTTGAGCTTCAAATGCGGGCTCAGGAATTGGAGGCAAATTTGCCGGCTGAACGGGTAGCACGTGCAATCGCTCAACTTTCTTCGTGCCGGGTTTTCTCCGACCGGATGTTGCTTGGCGTAAGCGCGAAGGAACCCATGGGTTCAACCTGTTGTGCACAGTTCATGGAAGGGTGCGTTGGCTGAAGGATTTCTCCACTGGCCCATGCTGTCCCCACGTGCCAGCAGCACCCCATACAGGACACGTACGCAGACGACAGAAGCGTGTGGAATGCTATTTTTGAGAGGGTCGCCCTTCCCCTCGCTTCAGCAGCAGCGCAAAGGCATGAACTTTCGCAGGACGAAGAGGCAATCTATTCAAGGGCGTCATTGGCAACAAGGGCGACATACTTGGTCATACTTGGGACCCTGCTTGAACCAAAAGCGGTTCTTGGGACCCTGCATGTTCATGTGCCTGGATCCTGGATTTATTTGTTGGTCGTGCTGTAGAATTGGCATAAGCAACAAAGGCATCGAACATTGGGCCAAAAACGGTTTTTTTCTGTGTTTATTTTCTTTTTAAGGTTTTTTTTGGTAATCCGGTCCACCTAATAAAAAACGCCCGCCCCCCCCCCCCTAATAAGGAAACCTCGGTCGCATTTTTTAAATAGGAGGTCCCTGAAATCGGGGGGTCCAAAATAGGGTCACCTGGGAAGAGCTTCAAAACCAAAAAGTAATCCATTAACATGTTATATAAAATCCTTTATTAAACGCATATCAAAAATGTCTTCCTTTTCCCCTACAAAAACCTTCATTAGAATAGTGATTCTTCAGTAGACTAACAGCTAAAGCTTTGGAAAGGTGATGTCGCTGCGCCATGCGGTGTTGCATGACCTCGGTGGCAAGTGCGTTTGCGTGAGTCCGTGCCATTGGGGGAAGGAACGCCTGCTGGTGTAAGCGCGGCGTGTCATGGTGGATAGACAGGGCGGACAGAGGTGGGCAGTTACGGTTGTTTTTGGAACCTAATAAGAAAAACCCCTCCAAAATCGGCCATGTTGGTAGTTTAGTAGGGGCTTGAAAGGGCGGTAATGTAAAAACAAATATAAACTAGGGGGTCCGTTTTTTAATAGGTACTCGGGATTAACTATAAGGTATCCAGCGCCAAGCGGGTGGCTGTACAGGCGTGCACGGAAGGGCGGAAGGGTGCCAAAAAATGCTGATCGGAGAACTGAATGGAGCTGGTCTGTGTCTCTTTGTACTCGTGGCCAAGATACACTGGGAGGACTTGTATAAACCTTTAATATCCTTTAATCATTTTCCGAGCGTTCTTAAGCTGAAATGTTTGGCAAATGAAGCCATGTGCAAACCCGCAATCAGAGCCGACGTTTGTTCTTCCAACCCAGCAGCGTACAACTGCAGCTTGGATGAGGAATTTTCATCGGTAGAGCAGCAGCAATGGCAATGACACTGCATTTCGCAAAAGATTACTGTCCGAAGAACCTTGGAACGTTATCTAGTCCACGTTCATGTATCTTAGGCACGTGTGTGACTTTTGAGCACTGCGCAAAGACTGGGTTTGGAAGAGGAGTGGGAGGACTTACAACAGGGCTGGAAGCTTTACAATGCACTATATACACGTAGGTTGTTCCACCATTCTTCATTGATGTAGAAAACCTTTTGGGGACGTAAGTATCCGTGGGATCCTTTTCAAAAGGACGTAAAGATCACATCGTGGTCGTAAATAATTGCTCAACGTGCAACATTTAAAGTCAATGATTAACAAAAGGGATAGATCAAGGTGTCTGTATCTTATCAGGGTAGCTGGCAAGGCAGTAAACAGAAAACACATGTTCCTTCGCAATCAGTGTCCGTTTTCCAGCGGCCTCTCCCCGAAAGGACCCACCCTGGGGCCCGGCAACTTGCCGCGCACGGCGCAAGAGGTCGCCAGGCGGACGAGGGCGAGAGGGCGTGCGACCGTGATGGGATGTATGGAGATGCATGGAGGGAAACACCATGGACTTGTTGTTGTGACAAGCATCCCACCATGGACTTGGTTGGAATTGTATGAATCGAAACACGTTAGGCGATTCGGAGAGTGCACGGAGCTGAAGGATACGAAAAACAACTGGATGCGGCGTCCTTCCACGGTCAAAAAGATGGACCTGTCCTAGCACTGCCTCGGCCGGCTTGGCTCTTCACGGAGGCTGGACTTGGTCTATAGCAGTACACCCTTGGAGAAACTGCCCAGGCCAGGCTTTGACAGCGAGGGTGAGGAAGTAGCCTGGATGCGGAAGTCAAACCTGGGTGGTGCTTGTCGTGTCGTGTTTGGAATCTCACATGTTGTAAAATGTTGATTAATTTTGTAATATGTATACGTACAATAAGTGTTTTGGACCTTTTTTCCTCAGTTGTGGACCCCGGCGGTTTGCAAAACCAACTGACCTGCACCTAGTAAGAGAAAACAACCTGCTTTTGGTCCAAAGCCTTGCGTGAATGGAACCGCCACCGCCATGGAACCAAAGCAATCCCTGGGTCGGCCGTTCCTCTCCGACGAAGCGCCGGGCAGAGGTTCATCGTGCTGGGCGCGCTCTCAGGAGTTTGGGCCCCTCAGTGTTCCCATTCGTGGACCGGGTGGAACAACCCATCGACACCCCCCCACAAAGGGAAATTAAGGACCTAGCAAAATGGAGATCAAATCACAGGAGTTCCAAGTTGGAGTTGTTATTGTTTTTTCATGTGTTGATTATTTCTTGCTGTTGTTCAATTAATGATGCATTTTTTTAACTTTGGGGGGGCATGTTATACGGATTATACGGCAAAATGAGACCTCCGGTGACCACTGCCTGGGGATGTGACACCCAGGTGACAGATTCAGGGTGCCCGCCTCTTCGACTGAAGATGAGCTGAATCAGGTGTCATTGACCACCTTGCCTGGGGCTGGTTACCGCGGAAATAGAAAAACGACGCCAAACCTGGGCTGGATGCTGTTTTTTGGGGAGGGGGAACCCAGCCCACAGAAGTTTAAATCGGCTTTGTATTCAGTTCTTCCGGAGGTTTTAATCATGTTTACTTATATACAGAGTGTTCCCATTAGGCCCACTAGGGATACCTTTTAGGAAAATCAACTTGACAATCTGATCTGGCTGTTTGTGAGAGGCCCAAGCTCGTCCAAGAACTTTGCAAGCCTGATCCATTGACTTTCTGGTCCAGTCTTTGTCCAGAATAGAATTCCTTGATCAATCGAAACGCTGCAGGGAGCGTATTCCACGCTTCGAAGCGGCACGCAGCCGAGGCGCTGCTCGGCTACTTTGGTGTGGGCCCTGCTTGGGTGTGGGGATGCCCAGTTTTCAGATGGTGAGAAGCGAGGCATTGATCTCAGACCTCGATCTTACAATGGTGCAAACGTGAAACTGCTGTTCCATGCTTTCTTCCAGCCCAGTTGGACAGAGATGTTGGAAGATCTTTGCATGAGATTTGGGATTCCTTCATTCTGCATGGGATCCGGCGATATCGTCACTCCCAGTGTCACTCTGCAGGATTGCGCCGCTGGTGACTCGAAGCTCTCCAGAGTGGAAGCAGATTATGGAGCTGGCAGGTGGGGAATGGTAGAGATGACCATGTGCCACGTGGATTGAGCTGTTACGACTTACGATCTAGATTGTACTATAGTTATCATAGTCACTTGAATAAGAAGGCTTAAACGCTGAATCAGTTTAGTCAGGTGAGCCAGTCTGTAAGGCTTCTTCGTTCTTCAGAGAGCACGTAGGTGTATCACGGCTTTTGTAAAAGCTTCAGCGTTTTGGATGGATCTCTTTCCAGGTTCCTTTTTTGTTGCCCTTTTGGTGCTGTTGAACACCCATCCATTTTCTATGCCGGTCAGTCCCACCAAACCATGGTGGCTTGGCCTTAGTGGACAGTTCTGTATGTTGATCCTTCGGACTCCTTCGTGCCTCTCCCTGTGAGGGCCAGAGTCTCCAAGTCTCACCCCAGCTGGGGAGATTGAGTAGCAGATTCGGGGGACCATCAGAACGGACGATCATTACTGATTGTTGCTTTCATGTGAAGCTGGTGTCATCTTGTGTATATATATATTTTATATAGACATAATAGAATCATAATACATATAGTTAAATATTGGTTCGTACGTGGTTTACGTCGGACAGACTGCAGGCACACACAAGATGCTCAGGTGACTACCCACTTGTCATTAGTCTCCTTGTTATATATTTGGTCATTCCGTGACCGTCATCATAGGTTGCTTCGTCATCACAAGAACCCCATACGAGAACCGATGGTGTCTTCAATTTCCGCAGCTTTCAGATCGCACGGCACAGTCGCCGCGAGGGCCTCAGAGATTTGGAGCAGGGTTCTCTGTCATGGTTCACGTTGGTTTGTGATGGTTTGTTGTGTTGGCAAATGATTTGTCCCTGCTCAAGAGGGTGCAGTATTTATCGGAGGGATATGGAGTTCACCAATGCGGTCCGAAAGGTCAAGTACTGGGTGATCTGAATTTTACTTTTTTTGCTTTAATTTCATTGATACCGTCCACCCGCAGACGAAGCTCGTGGGCGGCACAGCAGGTCGGTGGTTGGGGCTTTAAGAACGTTCCCCGGCTGAACGCCATTGAGCAATTGGGAGGAGAAGAACCTCGCATCCGTGTCATTGGTAAGTATCCACATGGATCTCTTGAGGGAGGGGGGCCCTTGTCACCAGCTGCGCAGGTCTTTATCACATCCAAACAAAGAGGACACGGAGGAACATGTGGCAAAAAGGGTGATGGTATCAAGTACTTTGACTGTCAGGCACCTCCACAACAAGTGCAGTACTGGTTTTGTTTGGCTGGCTTTACCTGCGATCATGCGAGTCTTAGGCCATGGAAAGCATCTTCTCCGAGAAGTCTATATATATAGGTCCATGGCAGTTGCAATCACATGACCAGGACTATCAGGTTTAATTTGACTACTTCCTTGGCGACATCACACACTTAAACCACAACAATATCGTCTTTAGATTCTTTAGTTAGGTAAGTTCAACGAAGAAAAGCACATGCTGGTGAGCTGGGTCACAAGATCCTACAAGCCTCAACTCCAGGCTCACTTCAGCTTTTTGTCGGATCCTGCCCAACAGCTTCTTTTGTTGGGGGGTGCTAGGGGTTCAACGCCCCACGTGGAAGGCTTCATGGTTCATGAATCTCCTGTTTTGAGGCCAGTGCTCGGCCCAGACCAGGCCAGACACGGAGCACCGATGACACGTGGATCGTATTGTTGGTGGTAGGCTGACAGGTGTTGGCACTTGCGGTTTGGCATTCTTTTGGGACAAAGCATGGATGAAACAACGAGAGTTCCCCAACGGGTCCATCGATGCCGATGGAGTGGCGATGTGCTCGTTTTTCAGCGGGATACAGACACACACACACACACACGGATACACAAATCTGAGACGATCATTGAAGCCGTTGAAGCCTCCCGTGATGGGAGTTTGTGCCTTATTTTCATGCCATGGGTCAGCTCTGTTTCAGAAACAGGATCCTTCATCACGGAAGAACCACAAGGGCTCCAGGATGCACAGAGGTTCTTGAGATTTCTTGAGATTTCCTGAAGAGATCAGAGTTTCCCTGATGATGCGCTAATTGAGCACCAGCGCCATGTGGCAGGATAGTGCTGAGTCAGGCGGGGACTGCAGCTTGGTGAATTCCGGGCCTACACACGAGCGAACAAGACCCAGGGACCACAAAGGAGCGAACCCCGAAACTGTTAAGACGAAAACATCAGCAAATGGCCGGTGGGATGAGTGGCAACAGTTGGGACACATTCCCATAATTATCATATCTATATAATATATATATATATAGACTAGATAATTGCAGTATAAATATATTTTTTCCCCGTAGTTTTTTGCGAAGGCATGGACTGCACAGTCCTCCTTGGCATTGGGCCTCCACAGGGATATTTTCACAGGTCGTTGAGAATCACAAAGGGGTGAGAGCGGTGCAGAGTCCATGATAGCGACAAGGATGGTGTACCTTGACATGTCTAAGCTTCCTACTTCCAGACATCACCCCGAAAGACAGTGAATCAGCGCATGGAACGCCTTTGGAACATATTTCACCACTCACTAAGTAAGCAGATCTAAAACTGCTTCTCGGAAACCAAAAGAACGGTCGGAGAGCCTCCGGCCCTGGCCGTTTGAAAAACCAGCGGCGCCAGGTCCATTGTCATTGGTGAGCGATCTCATTGGCACCGGGGGCTGTGATGAGCGAAGCCGTAGGTCGGAGAGAACCGCTCTGGGCTGTGATGAGCGGTGGAACCGGTTTTTTAGACACTGGGAGGCCGAGGGAGGGCCAAAAACAGGCACGATTCATGTCAAAACGTGATTCGTTATTCTTGGGTCAAAGCATGTCTTCAAGCCGTGGTATATCATGAAAAACAATCTTCGCACATGATTTGTGTGTTTTGACTCACCTTTTTGCAGACACGCGATTGCTTCCAGCTTGTTGTAAGCTCTTTGAGTATTTACAAGTCTTCCCCATTCCACGATAATTAGTAGAATTTGAATTGAGCGATTCATTCCAGCATTTGCTGGATATATGAGGATTTGACCATTTGACCAAAATCGGCGTGGGTCGCCCCACCTGGTTCCAGCCTGACTTCTAGTCGAAACCATCCCTTTTGGCTTTCTGGGTCGACTGACCAATGCCTCGTCACTGGGTCCAGCGTTTGCCCCTGCGAACGAACGAACGAAACGCGGCGTCGTTTTGCTCATTTGGGCTCGAGCGTGTGTTTAAAGTGTAGGGGGGAGTAGTTATATTTCGCAGGTCACGGCCGTTCCCTTGGCCACCTTTGGACGTAAGTTCAGAGGGAACACCAGGAGGGGGGGCCAAGATACAGTAGAAGAGCTGGGGTGGGGTGGTCGGAACGTAGTTGTTCCATTTCTTTTAGATAGAATTGGCGGAACATGGAAGTGAGGACATGTTTGGCCGGTTGTGCAGAATATCGACTTGGAGTCACTTTGGTTCGTTCAAGTCAACATGGAAATGCTAGGAAGACTAGGATTTAAGTGTATCTGGACAGATTTGGTCTTGCATGACATGACAGGAGAAGTGAGGTAATGGAATGAAGCACTATACCTAGCGCGCAACATTGTCAATATCAAAAATACAACGAAACAGAACAATAGAGACCCATTGAGACCCCGAGAATCAATGGTGAATTGGCATATATATAAATTATATGATCATCATTGATCACTTCGTAACAGTCCGGACGTCAATGGTACATGCCAAGGAGAAGCGCTTCGTCGCGCCGTCCCTTCCAAACTCGAACTGGCGAGAGCATTTCCGCTCCACACTGCCATTCACGGATTTCTTTGGAGCCTTTCCGAGTTACTCCATTATTATTGGTATTTATTGGTATTTATATGCCCTGGACTTCCATTGGACCATGACAAAAATTTGAACGACCTGGTTTTGTAGTGCAAACTGTTTGCAAAAACAATGGTGGTTCGGGATTCAGCCTATTAAATTAATGGCGGGCCAGGAAGCGGGAATGCCTCCTTGACTCCTCAAACCACACAAGTTTCTGATCGGTTGACCGTCCCCCGATCGTTAGTGGGGGTGAACTGTTCGTCGAAGCACATCTGTCGGTTGAGGATGAAGAGCTCGGCTCTGAACGTCTTTGAGCTTTCGCAGCTGGGCCGAGCTTGGGGACCGGTGCCAGATGTGGAGTCCGATTTGTGGCGTAGGTGAGGGTCTTTTGAACATGTGGGCATGCATCTCTATCATCTCTCAAGAATCCACCATACTTCAGTTCTTGGTCATGGGGACAGTTGTAATTGGAAAAAAGGACAGCGAGTGCGCTGCCTGGCTTTCAAGCACATAAAGGATGTAACCATGTATATGAACAACATGGCTATCTTTATATAGATGGTATATTTTGTTTGCATCAGATACGCAGTGATGCTGGGTCAAAAGATAACGCACGTAATTAGTGCTCCCTACTACTGGCCCTACTACTGAACCAAAACGTGTTTTTTTTCAGATACAAAGTACAGACAGAAAGAGAGAGAAGCAGCAAGCTGCCAAGCGATAAAGAAAAGATGCTGAAGTTGAAACCCCATCTTCCACAGAATCAGACGATCAACATCCATCCGGTCTTGCCGGAACATCTCCCACATGACTGCGTGACGTCACAGGTATCGTTCCACCTTCATCGACGTCACGGAGGGGGACCTCCAAAATCCTCCAACAGTTCCTTTGCTGTCACAAAAGTTTTTTTTTTGAGCGTTTCATAGCGTTTCTGTTTTTTGTTCCGAAGTCTTGAGTCAAAAAGCTTGCTGGGAAGAGTCCTCTGAGATTCTCAGGTGGTCCGCCTTGGTTCAAGCTGGCGCGCCTGTGGTGTTCGTCTGATGTCGCGTGGAGGAACAGTTCACCTAAGAGAAGCCGCTCTTGTTTGTTTGACCCAGCTCCAAAAGGAGTCACACGATCAAACCCCATGGGTCCCCATACCAGTCCCCATAGGTCCACGATTCACTGCACCTGCCACGTCACCTGAGTACGCCAGAGAGCGCCACAAAAGATGCACAGCCCAAATAATTCCCGAATATATCCCATTACCTTTTTCCTTGCCACAAAGAGTTGAGACCGTCCAAACATCAGGATTTCCCCGCAGCAGCTTGAAAGCCGTGACCGTTCGTCCAACGACCCAAGGACCGGGACAACGGTCGACCGGTCGAGCCAACCAAATCCCAAACACTCCATGGGACTGCCATAGGACTGTCGCCCCATTGACTCCTGAAACAACCACCCTAATTGATCGGCTTTTCTGCCAGTCCCATGGAGTGTCACATTCCATGTCGGCCCGAACAAGAGAGGATGGACTCCGCGCCATGGCCGTGCTGGGCACGTCGGTGACCGACCGTCTCAAGAGACGTCAGGTTCGCTCACAGAGCTGTCCACCTGAGACGTCTTCCGACCAGCTCGCAGACATCCACTACGTCAGCAAGGAGCTTGCCACAAAAGGCCAGCCTCGCGGTGAAACGCTGGGGTGTCGAATTGGACCATTGGACCATTGGATGAAATGGGTGTTATTTGGCGTTTGAAAGGAGGGGGGGGCGATGAAAGGAGGGGGTGTCTCCCCACTTGTTTGCCTGTGTTGTTTGCCCGCCTCCTCCTCCGCCTTCTGAAAGCTGTAGGCTATATAGGGGCCCTTACTTTTCAGTGGCTGATCGGCGTTTTGCTCAACCCATTCGCTGCTGCCTTGTCTCCCACTTGCTTCAGCGCTTGTCTCCCTAGACAAGCCTACTTGTTTGCCTGTGTGGCCATCGGCTTCTTTGCCACTGTTGCTTTGTTTCCTTATGTGTCTCCCAACTTGTCTCCCTATCCCCCCCACGTATTTGCTTGCGACTTGTGACTAGCGTTTTGTTTGCCGATGCTGTCTTGTCTCCTAACTTGTCTCCCTACGTGTTTTTCCACTGGTTTCCTTACATGTCTTCCCACTTCTGAGAAGATGACCAGATTTGTGGAACCACACGGAAAGGTGCTGTTGGACTCACTCACCGTCATTGGAAGTTTTCATGGGATTCGTTGTTTCAGGCGCTTTTGTTTTTTAGCTATCTGGGGTCTATGCCGGTGAGTTTTTTGACTGGTTGCACGTTACAATTGAGGAACAACTTAGTCGGGAGTCCACGAGATATTGGGAGTTCACGGGTCAAAACGGTCATCGGACAATGCCTTTTTGGTGTTTCTCTTCTTGTGGAGCCGCGTCAGTCAGTATTGTGAAACTTGTGTGTATATATACCCTGGAAGTCCAACCACTATTATTTCAATAACGGTTCCCATAACCACTATTTTCATGAATCACGAAACGAAGGTTGTGAATCACGGTCATTCACGCTCTCCAGGCACCATCGTTCCTTTTTTCTCATGCTGCTTCCGCCAATCACCGGTTGGCCGTTTTCATCAACCTTGGTTGGGCCCACCCATGAACAACACATGTTGAATAGCTGTCAACACTACATGTATCACTTCTGAGGCGCTCTTTGATTTTCCACTTCATCGACTTGAGCCTCACATCACCAAATTATGTTTAAACTAGGGGCCAGTTCACAGACAACAACTATTGCAGAGTGCCTCAATTTCTGACACCTCAACAGCCACCGGCTCTTCTTCTTAGCAAATGCAAATCGGGTAGTGCCTGCAGATGCTCAAGAACGTATGCATAACTGTGCCTGTAATCCATTTTGCCACATAACCCTAGTTCAGTCGGATTGCCTTTTGCCCACTTCATGGCATCTTCATCAGCAAAACAATGGAAATATCGAGGGTTTTCTCCTGAGAAAAATCATGATGGCAGGATCTACTAATCGAGGTGTTGAACAAGGTGCAATCACTGCAAGCATGCAAGACACTCCATCGACGCAAATCAATGAGGACGTGTAGGAAAGCCTCAGCTTGATCACTCCCCCAGTTCCCCTGCTATGTACAAGGACAGTGAACAAAGAGGCCTAGGGGCGTGAACCTTGGGCTTGAGTAGAAACTCAAGCCGGCGTTGGCAGACTGACAGATGGCCAAGAGCTTCAAAGGTTTGTAGGAAAAGCAGTCCTTCTTGATATATCTCTTCAGCAGTCTCTGCACTCCTAGATGTGACAGCACCATCTCAGTGTTATATGTACAAAAACCTTCTGAGGAAAAAACATAAAACCAGTACAAAAACAAACAACACATGTATTTGACCAGCCAATCGTCAGATATCGACCGTTCATCTCTAGCATCCAAAACACTCGAGCCATGGACGTCCTTGCTGGCACAGTGTAGAGGATTGGATGGGTGGATCCAAAACGGAAATCAGATTATCCAAACATGATGTTAACATGTGTTAAAGGATGTTGTTGAAAACAAAAAGCAAAGTCTTAAAATATCGCTGAGTTGCAGGGCAACACACGCCGTTTCAAGGATCCCACCATCAAATCCTGGATGATTGGGCGCAACCTCCCTCAATGTAGAGGCGAGCCAATCAACGAGAACTCTGCCATTCCATGCTTTTGCCAGCAATAAGATCTCACCAGTTTTCATTTTGACCTTTCTCTGAGGGCAACTTCCAAACAGGGGGCAGGGCTGTGTGTCTACCATAGTTTTTCCTCTACCGCCCCACACTTCGATACAAAGGACTCCTCATAGTGTTTTTTGCCAATGCAAAAAAGACACGTGTTTTTCTTTGAATGGTGGCTGGCTGTGGTGAAGACGGTGCCGCCGGCAATACGCAACAAAGTCTTTATATGCGCGGTCCAGTTGATCCTGGAAGCTCCCAGGTCCAAAATGCCCCACCCGCTCTGCTAGGAGACACCTCGAACGCTGCATAAAAAGGGTGCACTATGGTGATGCCTTTTGCCGTGATACACAACATTGTTTTCGTGATTCATGAAAATCGTTGTTATATGGGAACCGGCCTGTACATAACAATCGTGGTTGGACTTCATGGGGGTGTAGTTGGTGTTCCCCTGAAGCTTCCAGTCACAAGTCATGACGCATCCACCAGCCAGGAAGCAGGTGCCCTGGATTTTTCCCAACACCAAACTTTTTTATCCAGCTATTATAGTATTATCCACGGGCCAATGATAGATATAAAAAATCCAGGGCACCAACACTTTGTCCTGGAGCTCATCTCCAAATGCAGCCGGTTGCGAAGGCTCGGCGGTCAGGATTTCGGAACAGTGCTAAATTTGTTCAAGGCACAGTGCACCTCCGTTCAATCCAAAGACCAAACCCAGATTAAGGATGTGCATCGTGCACCACCGTATGCACGATGGATGGAATGCATGCACATTGATCAGGGGGCCTTGCAAGGTTTGCTATGCCCACATGCGTTAGACTCCTAGTTCTGGGCTAGGTTCACCCAAGTGCTGTTCATTGGTGGATGGAAACCCTAAAACATCCTAAACCCCCACCAAGAGACAAATATGAGACTCCGGCAACCGATTGTTAATGAAGTCATTGGTGTCAAACTCCTCAGACCGCCATCGAGCGTTCTGATCCAGGTTCCAGTATAGAAGACCCGCGTTTCCTTTAGACCTGGCTGTGCACCTGTGGCATGTTTCAATGCCATTCCAGCTGCAAGTCAGCTGCCACAGGCTTTTGTGATGTTCCCAATCACCTCTGTACTCCGTCACCTGAAATTTGTGAAATTGAAGAGTAACTTGACTTCCAGCGCGATTCTGATCCACTCGCGAGAGTGCAACACCACCAGGGCCGGAAGTTGGATAACGGCCAGTGGCTAAATAATTGAAGCTCCACGCTAGTTTCCGAAGAATTGTGTTCACTGTACGTGATTTGTACAGCAGTGCCACATCGCAAGACCAAAGCAAGAAGCGAGAGTATCTAATGGAACGAGGTCTGAATAAGGGAAAGCTCAAGAATAAGCAGAATATGGACTCCACTCGATATTTGGTCTGGAGCTGTGCCTTGTCCCCGTATAACCCCAAAGGAATTTTTCCTTTCGAGTCTTCACTGGCAAAGGGCGATCTGCAAGCCAGGTGGTGGTTCCAATAGTCGTCCACTCGTTGCTGTTCAATCTCCAGTTTTGCAACATTGAACACATAGGCAATGATATCGTGAGGATAGAGCATCAACTGTTTTTCATGCCTGAATTTTCCAGGTGCTTTGATATCCTTCACTGGGACAGACACTTCCCGCATTGCCTCAGATTTTTTCTCCCAACATTAAATTTAATAAAGGGGTGTCAATTATTCCCAAAAGAAATCAATTCACAGAGGTGGAAAGCACATCTACTGTAGCAGCCAAATATACATCACAGTAATTGATAAATGGCACTACCGGAATATCAGTGAAGCGCCAAAAGTCACGCGAGTCATTGTGTCCAGACTTCCGCCCCAAGTGCTGGCTTCCAGCGTGGGCTGCGATTCCACTCTCCTGGGCATATCAGTGCACATCTCCCACTAAACCTGGGTAGAAACCTTTGCAATGGATTGGTGGGAAAGAACATAGGAGGGGACCCAAAGCAGGGCAATCCATCACCCTTGACCAAGAGAGTGATCGCGCCACAAGCTTGCATGCTAGGTTCCTTCACATGCGATCTCACTCGCTGCGTTGCCCTTTGAGCTGAAGATACCTGGCAGCCATTCAGAAGGGAGTGGATCGTGGCAACAGGATATTAATATAGTATGCTGCTATTGCAAGGTATATTAATATCAGAGTATAGTAGGTATTCAGCAGTCGAAAGACTAATTCTAACTATGCATATATAAACCCAGCATTGCTGGCAAGATGCACCACTGCTCACATCTTGAACAGCATCTTGTAGAACAAACTCTTCTTGTTCATATCCTGCGTGGGATGGGATCCAATTGAATACCATGCATATGCATGTATATGCACAAAGTTGCACAAATATCATATTATGTTTCATGAACACTGATTTCGATTTCAGTCTTTTGCACCTGATGTTTGCGTGCAGTGTTCTTCTACCCACTGCTGGAACGCTGTGAAAACAGCATGGTCGATCTACCCAGCACCTACAACATTAGACAGTGTGGTAAGGCACCCTTGGGGATGGAATGATGGAATATGATGGAATTCGTTTGGTTTCAAAGGGGACTGAGATTGTTGTGATTTTTTCTGAAGACATCGAACAACTCCCAAACCCTTGGATGCGGCAGCCACTGTCGACCCCAAAGAAGTGTCACAAGTCCTGCCCTGCTAAGACACATCCATTGAAAGAGAAGGTGTCACAGGCATTGGGCTTTAACACGCACTACTACTTCACGCTGACTTTCCCAAAAAAGGTAGTAAATCGCTGTACGGCCGCAGTGACTTCAGATGCCAGGTCTTTCATTGCTTCCATAGTGGAGTCACCTTCCTGTGTGCATGCCCACATGTGGTTGTCAACTACAAGATGGCCACCAAAAAAACACATTCTTCCTATGATGCTAGCTGACAGTGAGTTTCATTGTGATATACGATATATTGTTTATGTCTCCCAACCACCTTGGCTTTTGCAACCTCCTGCTCCAAGACGTCACGCAGCTCGGAAAGCTTCTCTCTGTGAGGCTTCATCTCCCGGCGCACCACCGTAGCCATCTCTTTGGACCTTGCATGGCACAGTGGATTTTTCAGGCCACGGAGTGGGAGATGGGTGGGAGTTTGGCAATTTTCGGGAGGCCATGCATGGCTTCTTCTAAACATGAGATGGGTTAGAGTATGACAATCCAAGCCACCCGGTATGTGTTTATATATGCCCTTTGTATGCATGTCCAAGGCCCCCTGCATGGTACCACATTTCACTTCAAGCGTGGTAGCTTTGTCAACATTGGTCTTCAGCTTCGTCAAGGCCTTTCAAGAGGTCATAAGATTGGAGACTGGGAGCCCACCAAACCAAGAATGCAAAAACAACGCTTGGGGGGTGCCCTTCTATTATGCAATATTAGTTTTTGAAGATACCATGGAATACATTGTTATTGCATGACTCCAAATGCAAAACATCAAAGCGGGTTCTTTTGGACAGTGAACGTTGATCAATGCTATTAGATGGGAGTTGGGTCGCACACTGATCACTCAGAAATCAACACAGCACAACTGCACAGGATGAGCCTTGCTACCTTCCTGCACAACCTTTTGTCTTTGCTCTCGAAGTTCCTTCTCCTTCTGCCTCTTTTCTTCCTGAGCTCGTTTCTTCGCTTCTGCTGCTTCACGCTTCACACGTTCCTTCTCTGTCTCTTTCTCAGGACTTTTCGTATTCTTCTTCTTCTCTGCTTTCGTATTTTTATTCTTGCCCTTTCTTTTGGCCTCCCAAAGCTGAAGGGAAGAACAATATTTAATAGAAAGTTTATACCGGTGCATGCGCAATATTAATAGATTCCAAGACAGGCGGAATTCACATCATGGCCCAAAAGTTGAATAGTAGTTTTCACATACTTGGTTCCCTGGGTCTTTCCAATGCAGTGGCTAGTTACTCGCCTTGGGTGATGTCACACTTGATGAAGATGGAGAAGTTGCTGGGGATGATGCTGATGACAAGGAAGAGCGACTGGACGATGTTTTCTTCTTGCCCTTCTTCGATTTCTTGGCCTTCCGGCTACTCTTCTTTGAACTACGACCTCGACCAGTCTCCTTCATCCCAAGCTTGCCATGTTTCTTCTCTTCATCCACGGCAGCAAAAAGGCTGCTGGTGATGGTGTCTTCTGTGGTTTCGATGCCGTCTTCGGTCCACACCAGATACTGCATCAGGCCCTCAGATACACACATGTGCTGGGTGAAATTCTTATAAATTCATATATTTATAGTATGGAGCTGATTATAACCAAATTAAATCGAGGACTTTGCATACCAACCGCAATGAAGGCAAGGAACAGAGCCAGGAGCATCTGGATGCTCTCTGACTTGCAAATGCCTGACCTTTGGGTCTTCATTCTCCTTTGCAGCCACAATGGCGTCTGCCACAGCTTGATCACCAAACCGCTGGATCAATTGCGAGCGCGTTAGCCACTGACGTGCCCCTTTCCGACGGAACCTGGACTCCTGCTTCAGCTGGTAGTAAAACGATGATGATGACCAATGGCCATTGCATTGAGCCCATTGTTCCTGAAGTATCTGTAATTTCTCGCTGCCTGGGATGGAAGCTATTTTGGGCAGGCTTCTCTATTAATAGTTCCATCCATGCCCCCAAAGTAACAAAGAACAATCTTACCATGTCAACATCGACCAAGAGTCAGCGGTATGCTGCGCGGCCCGCAGCTCTGATCTCTGGGGGACCACCTTGGCTCCACAATGCTTTCCCACAATAGTGATTGCCTTTTGAATAATATTGATATTTGAAATCCTAATGTTGAGTTCCTTTTTATAATATAGATTTTCTTTTAATGATTTTGTTCACTAGGGGGTGGGGGGTATCAAACAGCTATATCGATATTTATAAATGAAACAAAAAAGGCAACTCTAGCTAAGTCACTCTTTAGCGATCTGCTGAAGCGCATGAAGCGCGCGTGTGCTTCACGTTTCATCCGAAGACTCTCTTCATCTACGGTCGAGTCCAAACGTGTGTCACCATCCGCTTCATGAGGTTCCGATTCATGAGGTTCATCACCTGGACAATCTGCAGGTTTCACTGGTGCCGTGCTCTCATGTGCAGGTGTGTCCAGGTTCTCCGTTGACTGCCTCCGCAAAGAAGCTAGCACAGCTTGAGATTGGTTGCAATCCAAAGTACTGTTCTCGATCTTGATCGCTTTTGCTTTTGCTGCCGGTGTAGGAACTGCCTTTGCTGCCAGTGGCGGCGCAGGCTGTGCAACTGGCACGGCCTTTGCCTTTGCTGGAGCAGGCGCTGGAGGTCGAGGTGTAGGAACTGCTTTTGCTGCCTGTGGCGGTGCAGCGGGCTTCGATGGCACAGGCTGTGCAACTGGCACGGCCTTGGCCTTTGCTGGAGCAGTTGGCGGAGCTCGTCCAGCCTTCGAAGCTGCTGCCTTTGTTGCAGCAGGCACTGACTTAGCAGGCACAACTGGCGCCTCGCTTGTTCGTGGAATCTTTGCAGGCTGCTCACCACCAGCACCAGCAACCTCCACATGCTGACGCCGATGTCTTGTTCTCATGATCTGGACACTTTGCACAGCCGGGTCCAATTTAGGACCCGAGTCTTGGTCAATTGGAACTCGGGCCTTTGGAGGCGGAGTGCGCAATGCATCAGCCTTCGCAGCAGCCACAGCAGCCTTTGCCATACCCTGAGCTTCTTCCAAGGTGCCAGGTTCCGTGGATGCACTGCTCAGGCCTCCACCGATGGAAATGATGTATACATCTCACACACTACCATAAAAGGGCGCGGTAATCTGCATGTGGACATGACATGAATAGCCACCTAATTTACACCCAGGACACTAGGAGATACACAGGTCTGAGTTTCAATGGGCCTCGCTCGAGATTCGCACTGGCAACTTTCCTCTGCAAGCATTTCGAAGAAGCCGGATTGTGGGCTGGGTACCTCGCCAACATCTATCAAATATTGACTCATAAATTATGATCTATGTCAGTGTGTGTGTGATCCAGATCATGCGCACTTGTGCACATATCAAAGCAAATATTCTAAATGTTCCTTCATAATGGCTACTTACAGCAATTGCCCTGCGCTGCCTGGATTTCTCCTTTGCATTGATCAAGGCTTGATCGGTCTTGGATACCTTTGCAGGTGGCCCATCAGCTGCAGCAGCTGAAGCCATATCTTCTTCAACTGCTTTTGCAGCTCTACGAGCTGCCCTTTCCAGTGCAGCAGCAGCCCTATCCACAACCATCGAACTCGAGACGTTTGAACACCCTAGCTAGCCGTTCTAAACCTAGCTACACCGTCAGCGAGCCACCTGTGCCTCGGATAACAGATGACATTCTGCCCAAATTCAGACCAAATAACTTCTAGCCGACATATTTCCAAACAGAGCTCAAAAAGTAGTGTTTTCAGGGTGTATAAGGTTCACGCTTAGAAATGGAGGTTCACGCTAAGAAATGCATGTTCACGCTTGGTTCACGCCCATTCACGCTCCATTCACGCCCCCCTATGGACGCCATCCATGTGTGATACATGTACATACCTGCCACGCTGTGCACTACAGTGACATATTCCTTTTGTTGCTCCCCTGTAGTCCAAATCAGCACGTTCAAACAGCAATTAATTGTACTTTCAGGACAGCCCTAAAAAAGACTATAGTCCCTGCTTTGCACACATGCACATCTTAGGATGCACACTGCTGCCAGCTATACATCGAGGCCAGCATTGAATTGTGGTGTGAATCGCCCAGCCCGAGCTTCTGCTTCCAGAAACTTCTTCACATCTGCAAGTGATGCATGCCGCCAATTATATGGCGCCTCCAGATGTGCGATTGCAATCGATCGACCGCGGCAACATATCCTAACCTATGTAGGGACCAACCCAGTGAAGGAAATCGCTCTTCCGGCCACAAAGACCATTCATCTATAGTACAATCATAGATATTAATTACAATTTGGCTTTCAGCACTTACACATCCAACACCACACGCCAGCTAGCTGCAACGCAGGCCTTCAAGGCACGACCATACTGAACCAGCTCATCGCCCCCTTCATAGAAGGCCGCCCGCATCGGATTGTGTGTTCGGTTCTTGGCCTTGTGGGGGGCTGCGCTCGTTGCACTAGTAAGGTATTTTATTAGTTTGTGATCATGTAAATTCTTGGAAATGGGTTGCATGTTTTCTCACCGTGTGACTTGTCAAAGCCAGCTAGGTCCCCTACCAGGAAGGTTTTGTGCAGCGAGGCCATCACTTGTCCATACCGTGGTGGGTAGATCTGTGAGATCTTCAGCCCCTTTCCTCCAGTCCTTATATATGACGTCATACATGACACAACTTAATTAATAAGTTCTTCTAGTTGTGGCATACACTGTGCATACTCTGGGGACCTGACACCTGAATCTTCCCAGATTTCGATGTTGTACGATAGGTCATTGGTGTGCCCCTTTTCTCAAGTTTCTTCTTGTTCTTGGCCAGCCTGGCCCGGCGCTTCTTGGACAGCTTGCACTTGAGGAAGCGAAGCCAAGGTCTCAGCCAGCACCGGAGGTTGGCTTAGCTAACTAAGATGTTCCGGGCACATGTCAACTACTGCCAAGCTAGGGGTGACACACAGTTCCAAATACCTTCGTTGGCTTCACCGTTTGGGCTCCATAAAATCCCATTGGACTCAGCACACACTTTCAGCTGTCCATAATATGCATTGTAGCAAAATACACAAACATGGATCAATACCCTAGCAACTCCTGTTGCCATGTTATCATATGCATGGTCATTGTATATCATTCCACCAAAGAAGTGTTTGTTGCCTGTGGGCACTCACTCAGGCCCCGGCAAGCTGCAGGTTGACCACAAGTCCATACCCGACAGCATTTCACTCAAGAATTTAATATACGGGAAGTATGGCATCAAGGACGACGATGGCTGTTCAATCAGAAAAAAAGCTGACCTAGCCGTAATCAGCATCAGCACCAATGCCAAACGTGTGGTTATGACCTTGGCTTGTCTTTTGTGAGTATCACAGTGACGTCACAGGTGTTCACATCGAAGTTGCATACACGTCGACAGCGATTCAAGCGCCTGACATTCGCCGTACGAACATAGGCCCGTAGAGATGCAAAGCCCAGTGGGTTTTCCTCAGACCTGCCTGACGTAGCTCGGTTGACAAAGACAAATGACCCACAAGGGGGGCCAGCTGAACACAGCCCCCCCTTCACGTAGTCGCAGTGCTAGAAGCAGGCACCGGAACCATCCCTGCCTCAGCCCGCAGCTGACCCATGAGAGTGTGCCGTGCTCCCACAAAAACAATCCGTCGGTTTATTCGTAGATCTATGATTTTCATTTGCGCTCACCAAGTCATGAGGAACCAGCACACTGCAAATGTCGTCCGTGTCTGGCCTGGTTGCCATATCGAAGTCTTTCCTCGCCCAGGCAGCGTTATAAACGTGATTTTTGTGATAATTGTTATAACACGGCAGTTGCCCAGGAAATGTCTGGGCACCCAGCGACTTCATGTTGCGTTCATCTTAGGTAGCACACTACTGCAAGAGCCGACAGCTGAGTGCTTTAGCCATTGCAATGCAGGTGGTCACTAGGGTGCTGACTGAAGCCATTGTTGACGCTTCCCTGCCCCGCGAATAAGTCCAAAGCCATCAGGTCCTCAACCGGTTTGCATGTTTGCTAGATATGCAGCAGATGAAGTTCTGGGGAACACACACGCCCACCACTTGCACACTGTGTGACATAGTCGATGCTGTGCAACCTTGACACAGTGGATCGCACCAAGGGGATTTGATTCGGAGCAATAAACACTAATATGAAGTTCTTTTAGCTGAGAAGCAACAGCAAAGGTGCACCCATAAACACAAGCAATTGCATTTGCTTCTTGGACAATCCCAAGGACTGTCCAGCCGGGGAAGGCATCACAGCCCCCTTGACCATTGTACTAGTCGTGTTTCTCGACCAGCGCCACAAAAAGCACAGGGTATGCTGACAAAGGCAAATGCTGCAATATGCACATATATGTATGCCTTATGATAAGTACTTGATGTTCCAGTAAACACACATGGTATTGCACCTGTCATTCATCAACCAACTCTGGCACCACAATGAGTGTAAATCATATTTTCTTCTTTGCGCAAGCAGCGTTTTGGCGCAACCAAACGTGTGATGCAAAGGTCCGGCCCCATCCGGTCCCTAGGCCATTTGTATGATTAGTTTGACATGTTAATTTAGAATAGCTCAAATCCACATATATATAATACTACAAACAGATCGATCGAGATGACATCCTGTATATAGCATTGCTATTGGCCCTGAGTGCATCGTGAGCAGGCGGTTGCAAAGTTGAATCTACTTGCTCCTCAACAAGAGTCTCGGCTCGGGATTGGTACCCAGCCAGCAACCATTTTGGCAATTGGCCACCTCAGCCGAACAATATTAGTGTTCAACGTTGGGTGTTGTTTGTTTGTACTATAAGAGTCTCTTGGCTTCCAGCACTGTTGAAACTCCACCAAATTTCTTCCATCCCATGGAAACACCACCCTGGCCGTTGACCTGGCCAAAGGGATGCTTTGACCTATCACATTCATGCGGGGAATGTTGCATTGCAGAAGGCATGTTTGCATGCATCTCTACCGAGCTCTACTGTACATCTTTTAAAGGCCTTCAGAATCATGTTGTATCTCAGGTTGATGGATTCCACACGCCCCGGTGGAACAGGGAAGATGTAGAAGGAGCGGGCTGCAAGCCTTGATTGAAGTATATCCCACAAAAAATCAATAATGCTATCCAGTGTGCAAGTGGTTTGGTCTAGGATTTGGTTGGTAAGGCTTCGACAAGACTTGCAGTGCAGAGCTTTCACCAACAGCCTTGAACTCCGGAAGACCTTCTGGACGTCGATATGTTACTGACCTTTGTCAAGCTAGACGGCCAATAAATATAGTATCGAATGTGTTTTCATCCAAGTCCAAATTTCCCAAAATCTCTGTCTATCTAGATTTTTGAATCACACTTGCGCTTGTTCCCAAGGACTGCGCTTCATGCCGGTCCACTGCTGATCCAACAAGGAGTGAACTGCCGGGTTAGGGTCGTTCTTGATCACGTTTCGGACCTCCTCAAGAGTGGCTTCCTAAGGCAGCACAAAGGTAGCGTAGTAGTAGCAGATGTATCAAACTAGGCAATGCTGAGTCATCAAACATGCATATGCATGCATGTTGAATCAGCAAACTTCGACAGTGCATATATCTCATATATTGTAGTATTTTTCGCTAAGCCCAAGACCAGCACATTTCTTCCAATGTTGCTGTATCGAGCCCTTTTTTTTGGCGCCTCCTCGCCATCCCCTCCATTTCCCTTCTCAACCTCTTTTGGCGCCCCCTCGCCATCCCCTTCATTTCCTTCCTCAACCTCTTTTGGCACCTCCTTGCCATCCCCTCCATTTTCCTCCTCAACCTCTTTGTCCTTTGGCTTACCCTCAGTTGTCATTCCCTGATCCCCATTACCATCATGGTCGCTTTGGACGGCTTGGAAAGATGCATCCAAGTCCTTCCTGACAGGGTCACGCCTGGGCCTGCGTTTTGTGGATTTGACCTGATCGCCCTCAGACAGTACATCTTGCTTACTGGCGGCTCGCTTCATCAGACTTTTCACCAAGGGACTCCTTTTGCACGGATGTTCACGTTCTACTGCCTCACCTTCCTTGGTCTTGCTTACCCCTTCACCTGTCTCAGCTAGGTCCCCCATACCTTGTTCGGCCGGATCGTGTGTTTTTTTAGATCTTCCCCGCCCACTTGCACGCCCACGCCCGACTGGTTGGTCATCCTTGCTCACACCTCGTCCCCTTCCCCTTCCCCTTCCCCTTCCCTTTGTTTTCTTCCTTTCCTTTTCTTCTTCAGAGGCTTCTGCCTCCTCCCGCAAAAACCTGTCCTCATCCTCTACTTCTGCAGCCTCTTCCCTCAGAGCTTTCCGCATTTTTTTTTGTGCCTCGTATTCAACAGTAATCTCCAGTATAATTTGTATTTACGCAAACACATGCATCGATTTGTTTGAAATATGCACATGCGCAGGTCTTGAATTCTTAAATGCACGCCTTCAAAATCTCTGCTTTTCCCTCTGCAAATTGTTTCTCATTAATTTCTTTCACTGTCTGCAAAGCACGTTCCTGGACCTTTGCATGATGCTTCGGCTCCGCTTTAACAGCCCGCTTGGAATCCTGACCGACGTTTTCATGTATATTACACGCATTATACTGTGCATGCATGCACAAAGGGGCTATGACAAAACCAAGCATACATGTGGGATGGCCTGATAAGTTCCTTTGTTGATTTCCTCATCGCTGTCCAGGATACTCTCTTCCAAGAGCACCTTCTCATCTATGTATTGGGGGGGG
>CAXAMN010005335.1:1123895-1163221 GCA_963970005.1 Durusdinium trenchii | reverse complement strand
CACGACCATCCGCGCCCAGTGTTCCCTGCCGGACCTCAACCACGACCATCCGCGCCCAGTGTTCCCTGCCGGACCTCAACCACAGCACACAACCACAGTCACAAACACATAACCACAAACACAACCACAAACACGCCAAACACACAACCACAAACACACAATCACAAACACACAACCACAAACACACAACCACAAGCACAACCACAAATTCACAACCACAAACACACAACCACAAGCACAACCACAAGCACACAACCACCAACACACAACCACAACCACTCAACCACAAACACACAATCACAAACACACAACCACAAACACAACCACAAATTCACAACCACAAACACACAACCACAACCACAACACAGCACACAACCACAAACACACAACCACAAACGCACAACCACAAACACACAACCACAAACGCACAACCACAAACACAACCACAAACACGCAACCACAAACACAACGGCAAACACAACAACAAACACAACAACAACCACACAACCACAAACACAACAACAAACACACACAACCACAAACACAACCACAACTACAAACACACAATCACAAAGACACGACCACAAACACAACCACAACTACAATCACAAGCACACAACCACGAACAGAACCACAAACACAATCACAAACACACAGCCACAAACACAACCGCAAACACATCCACAACACACACAATCACAAACACACAGCCACGAACACACAATCACAAACACAACCACAACCACAACACAGCACACAACCACAACCACAACACACAACCCGAGGACCACAAACAAAACCGAGAACTACAATACTCACGACCATGGCAACATGCTCCTCACTATGGCATCAATACAAATGATTGAAATGTCATGGTGGGGTTCACTCGAAATAGAGTAATTTCGACTTTGGAGATATGAAATGTTTAGCTTGTGTTGAGACAGCACGCATCTCCTTCATTTCACTGTGCCTTTGTTCCTATTCTCAGGTCAAGCATTTTAGTAATGCACATTTGGTCCGTGGCCATTGGGTCAAGACTGCCACATGGGGCAGAAAGCTCAACCCCCCAGAAAACCCGAGGATACCGGACGCAATTACAATATAATACAAGATAATATAATATATTTAATATAAAAGTTTATGAGAGCTCCGAAGTCTACCAGGTTCACACGGCAGAATAGGCCAAAAAATACAGAATCAAAATTTTCATCGCAGACCCTCAAATGGAAAGGGGTTGGTTGGTGACCGATGGAACCCACGAACCCTTTTTTTTGGGACATCATGTCGGGTTTCTGGACTCCCGGACTCCCTTGGCGACACGGGTTGGGCTGTCCGGACGTCCCGGGACCTGAGAACGACGACCAGCTGGGCGGCCAGGGGTTGTCCGACTTGCGGTTCCTGAAAAGCTTGGTCAAGCTGTTGAGTGACCCCAACTGGCCGCGAGTGGTGCATTGATATCGCTCGTTCGTGCGACAAAGAAGTCTCAAATCTAAGAAACCAAACCAACTATTCCCCATTCGCAATGTTTGGTCCGCCGAATTTGGTACCTGCACGGTCATACCCCAGTGGGTCAACGCACCAGTTTAACCAGTTCTTTCGTAACGCACCAGTTTAGCCCGTCCTTTGGACTTGCTGGACACTGTTGATCAACAATATGGGGTCGGGTGCCAGTTCTCCTTGACTCGCTTCCAGTTCTGCCTGAATTGCTTTGGGGACACCCCACTGGTCCACCCGCAAGACTGTTCCGTCAATCTCCCAACAGGCGCCAGTGGATGGACCTGCCTCGAAGAACGATGAGGGTGGAGGTCGGATGATGAGGGTGGAGGTCTTCGTTTTTGTGTGGCGGGCTTGGAAGATTCCTGGAGAGGCTGAACAACCATTTTTTATCCTTTTTTGCCTATCCCATATAGGGTGCCATAAGGTCTCTCAACCGCTCTTGGGCCATCCTGGGAGCTGTTTCCCCCTTCACTGTCAACCGGTGCGCAGTACCAGCTGGATGTTGGGGCATAGACTTCGACCCTCCTTGAGCCGCCTGCTGTGCCCCAGCACTCCAAAAAGGATTGTCCATGCTTCCATGGGGAGCACACAAGCCCTCCGCCAAGTAGTGCAGTGGTGGAAGTAGGACCCTAGTACTCCACTGACCCCTAGTACTCCACTGGCCCGCCTTGGACATCCACCCTTTGGTCGTCGGAGGAGTGGAACAAGTAGCCCTGGCCCTTGGGTTGCACCGCCAAGAGCATGTTGAAGAACTCTGCTGAACCGCATCAAAACCCTGCAAAACTCGCACAAGCAAGTGTTTGGCTGTTGTAGCCTGTTTCATCGCAACGTGTTCATCACGACTTTCGGCAAACAAAGAAGTGAACAACGACCTAAAGGGTCCGTGCACAAATCTTTATGTGAGAAGAACTATTTCATTGAAATCATCCAAAAGCCTGTAAAGCGATATAGTTATAGTGAACCCCCAAAAGCGATGCCTTCACAAGCTACACTTCAATCACTTGGTTCAAATCTACTTTACAACCTTGTCAGACGAAAGCTCTCGAAATAATCCGTTTCTCGGCTTTGTTTTCGCTTGACATGAACTGAAAATTGATACCAAAGCGATACCCCTGGATAATCAAAATGTGGTCTAGATGAGCGGATCTCCTTTCGATCCCTTTTCGTATCGTTTTCGCGGTGCACAGATGAAGAGCTCTAGAACAAGAACCACAATAGAAGCGGAAAGGAAGCGCTGATGTGTCAATGGAAAGCTTTCTCTCCCTCTCTCTATGTGTCTCTCTCTCTTTTTTTCTCCCACTATCCATATCCATGTGCACTTTCACTTCGGTTATGTTTTCAACAGAAATCCTGCAGAAATATGACAAAGGCATCCGAAACACTGCAAAGCGATATAGCCACCCCCAAAAGCGATATGTGCCCATAGGTTTTGGCGATCGCTTGGTTCCATAAATGTCCCACTTAGTTGAATTCACAGTTTCAAGTCAGCATCTTTCTTTGGTTTGGGCTCAACACCATGAAATGCATTTGCTATGAATGAAGCCGCACTATGTCAAATCATAGGTGAGTTAAGGAATACACTGACACTTCTTAAGAAGGAACAACCTCTTGGAATCAGAGAAACATGAGGTTGGGTTAACACATGCCATGCATGAAAGGATAGCCATTTGTCAAGAATGGACTGATTGTACAAGAGAGGTTTTGTGCATATGTTTGTTACTATTGATTTAAGCACAGATGTGTGAGGAGAGGATAGCATATACAGTAAACGTATATAGAGTGTACTATATATAGTGTGTATATTGTTGGTTGGTTGGTCAGTGGGTTTTTCTCGCTTGGTTGGTGGTTTGGTCATGTTCCCGTCGTCCGGTCCCGGTCGGTCCCTGCTAGGTCCCGGTGTGGCGCTGCGAGCGGTGAACCCGGGCACGCTGGGACATCCGCATGTGTGCCGTCGTCGTTGCGTGCATCTCTCAAGGCGCCGGGTCTGTATGGGAGGAAGGGAGTGGAGAGTGGGGAGTGGAGTGGGCAGTCGTGGAGAGGGTTTGATGGGAGGAAGGAGGAAAGACGCGGCGTTTGACGCGAGGGTCTTGATTGGTGCCCGTGCTGGAACTCGAAGTGGGATGGACATGTGACAAGGGGTTGTTGAGAAAAGATCTCAACAATCCACCTTATTCACACACACGCACCTTTGGTCGAAAAGCACTCTCCCTTCTCAATGAGAAGCAATAGAACATGGGACTGCAGGACTTTCTGGACGAAACATGCACTTGAAGAAGTAATATGAATCGCCCTAGCTGTCTATGAGTGGACTATAGGATGATTCCTCCTTAAATGCGGGTTGTAGAGGTCTTCGGTTCCAATTGCTGAATGTTCTATCTACCTACAAAGATGACTTTGCTTTGGAACGACCTACCGGGAGTCCAGCCGCCCCTTCCGTTCTCGCGCTCCTTCCGTCTCGTGCCACGTACGCAGGGGAAATTGCAGGCAAGGTGCGAACTGTGACTCGATCGAGAATGGAGAAAATCGCTGGACATGTCCAAGAGCTTACAACAGAGGTTGAAACACCTGAACTAGGATCCGGTAGTGCAACCTCTCTTGTTTGGTGTTTCTGAAAGAGCTTCGTGTTCCGGACTTGTCGTCCAAACTCATGGACTCTCCGACGATGCCAAGGATGGGTGAAAATTGGTCGGTGGGTCAAAACGAAGATCGGCGCCTGCTGAGGTTTGAACATCGGTATTTCATCGTTTTGTTGGTTTAATCTCGGGTCGTTTTCGTTTTTGTTTGCTTTCCCAAAAGGACCAGCGAAGGGTTCTCCGCAATGAACGGCTACCGACTTCAACTGTCCAACCATCATCGTCATCATCATCATTATCATCACAGGTGCGCAGACGCAGGTGATGCACCTCATCTGACACACCTAAATAGATACAGGTGTTTGAGACAGGTGTAGATACAGCTGAGGGCACCTACAAAACTCACACAAAAACTACAACTTCGACATCTTCCTAATCTTCTCTTAAGGCGCCTGGGTAGATCATGCGTGCTGGATGTGCGAAACTCTGCAAATATCTAGAAGATCCGCAGAAACTCTTGTTTTTTTTTGAAAAGCGGCTCTTCCCGTCCTCAGGCGAATTTTTTCTGCGGAATTGAGTGCTTTTGCTGCTGCGAACTTTCCCTTTCAGGACTCTATAGAGACAATATATTATTCTAGAGGCTTTGAGTATTGGTTGTGGCTTACATTGGGCGGAAATCCTCTAAATCCGCGAATCCTTCGGACCGAGGCAGAAATTGTTGCCCCCGGCGCTTCTACTATGCAAATCGGTTTGGTCCTGGCACTACCCTTTGCGGAGATCGTGCGCGTCGAGTGCTCAAACGTGCGGCGAACTGCGAAATTAGAGTTGTCCTTGGTGAACCAACCCGTTGAGGAGGAGATTGTGCGTGCCGCGTTGTGTAATGACATGAGATGCGATTTTTGTCTGGCCGCGGTGAACCCTTTGCGGAGATCATGCGCGTCGAGCGCCCAAGTGAGGTGAAATGCAAATTGTGGTGTTCTTGATGAATCCTTCCTTCTCGGAGCTGGCAACTTTGTAATGGCGGAAAGCAGTATGGAGCTGTGGCCTCACAACTGCCAACTTTGTATTACAAATTGTAGTACGGGAAGCAGGTGGCATCAGAACTGACAACTTTGTAGTGCAAGTGTAGCACTGGAAGCAGTTTCTCAGCTGTTGCCTCAGAACTGGCAAGTTTGTGGTGCAATACAAATGTAGTGCGCGAAGCCTTCTGGAGCAATGACCTCACAACTTGGGATTTTGTGTAGGAAACATGCAATACGGGGCCCTGGGAGCTGTGGCCTCGGACGTACCAACTTTGTAGCAGCCGGAAGCAGCTTCTTGGAGCTGTGGCCTCAGAACTGCGGTGCAAATTAAATGTGGCACGGGTTCTGGGAGCAGTGGCCTCAAGTGGCAACGTTGAAGTACAAAGTAGTACTGAAATATACTAGAATCCTGGCAACTTTAAGTAGCGCAAAGTAGTGCTGGAAGCAGCTTCTAAAAACTATCCTCGGGACTCGTAACTTTGTGGTGCAAATGTTGTGCGGGCAGCAGCTTAAATGTACTCGGGGAAGCAGCTTGTGGATGTCACTGGGGAGCAGGATGATTGGCGGTGTCAGCAAGGCTTGGTGTTACATTGTTGTATCTAGTCAGTGGCGCACCGTAGGAAGTGACGTTTGTGATGTTGCCGTGGCATCCGGATCATCATCATCATCATCATCAGCATCATCATCATCTTGATCATCTTTACAATCCCCATCCTCATCGTTATCTTTTGTCATCTCCTGCTGTGCTTTCAGGCCACCCTGTCGTCTAGTTCAATGTGTTGATTGTTGTGTGTGTTCTGCCAAATGAGGTCCAGCGAAAACTGGCGCGCGTTTTGTTGTTCTATATCATTTATCTCCAAGTTGTTGCCGGCAATCTAAAATGTTGTGGTTAACCACATGTTTGCCATTTTGCATGACTCATTTAGTATAAGGAAACAAGAGTCTTGCATAAAATTTGTGTTGAAACCTAATAGGTTTGCTCGGCAAAATTATAGTTTTTGCCATTCTTACATGTTTGCGCAAACCTTTTGAGCGCTTAACCCATTTTACATTACTTTTCCGACGGCCATTTCCGTCACGGTCACTTTTTTGAAGTCGAGACTTTCAGACCCATTGTAGATCGCATTGGCGAGAAAAACATTTTTAGACTTAATGATTTGAAACGCAACCTATTATAACCCATGTTACATTGACCGTGTTGGATAAAATTAATGTGGTCGATGCAGCGGGGGGGCACCATTTATTTTCGGTAGCGGGTCCATTACCATCAAATTTTACTGCACCTCTATTCTCGGTAGCAGCGGGGACAATTTTATAGAATCACTAACCACAAAACACATCATAATTTGATGCCCTTCCAGTATATGTTCAGCCCACCGCACAAATCTTCAGCAGTTGTGCTGTGTATTCCAACATGCCACTCTAAGTGTTCTTGTTTATGAACCATTCCTTCAGACAAAAACCAAGTGAACAGTGTGATGGAAAAGCATTTCAGTCGAAGGTAGAATTGTAAGCCAGCGAGGTTTTTTCGCACCATCCGTTCGAAACTATCCTTAGAGTGTGAGTGTGGGGGTCCCGACCTTTTCAGGATCCACCAAAGCAGCCCATTAAAAAATAAACGTTGTTTCAGTGCCTGGGAAGCTGGACGAGCGCGGTGAACTGGGACTGTTTCCGTATTTTTGTCATTCGGCTCGGTGAGCCGTACAGGGCGAATTTGTGTAGGAAGGTGGTCGGCATTTTGTCGTCATTAGTTAAATATGATATATATATAAATATAATAGTGCTTGGATTCTGTTTCGATGTAGTTTCATATCATTTGGCTCACTCCACTACAGAAACATATAAACATGTCAATGGCCCAGAGGAGGAGGACACATTTGCCAGTTTCCATTCATCAACAAACATGGCTGATGTTCACCAACAAAAATGGGCCCAGTGCAGTGCACCACTTGTAGAGAGTGACCCAATTTCTGTTGGTTTGATGCAGTGAAACAACTTGTACACAGGAGAGAACTTCGCAAGTTGCAAAGTCCGAGTTTCAGTGGCCTCCTTGCCTGGCCAGCCAAGTGCTGGGGGTCACTGGTTGCCCATCCAAGGTGGCTACTGCCATTTGGACCACACGAGAGTCACGAAATTGGACAAGAAACATCGCGCCATGCTGGACGAGCTACCGAAGGCCGCTGCGCCGTGGGGTGTGGGACTGTGGTGAGTCGGTCTGTTTGCTTCAGAAATACCATTGCTTCGGTCTGTTTTCGTGGACCTCGAGCATGTGACAAGCCTCAGAGGTTCTTTCTGCTGAAACCTTGCAGATCAGCGGAGGGATGAGACATGAACCAAGCAGGCTGGATGTCGAGAACCATGGGGGGAAAAAGGAAGCCCAAAGAGAGCTGCACAGAAATGCGCCTGTTGCTGTGTGTTTGTGTGTCTTTTGTTCTGCTTTTATTTCCATAGCAAGTCGAAGTTTTTTGGAGCTTTGTGTCTTGTGTTCAATGTTTCTAACGACTCAACCAGCCGACATGTCGCAATCGGTCACACCCAGAGAACAGATCGAACAGTAGCGAGAAACCTGTTGTCCTACTCTCCTTGGTTTGCAAAGGGTCCACCAAAGGGAGAGGCCCCACATCCAGTCGCTTTGGGAAATTAGCACTCAGTTCGTCTGCGTTTGGGTCGACGGAGAGTGGGGGTTGTGATCTTTTACACTTAGACTTAGACCTTTGGAAACACTGGCACCAAGCATGCGAAACGGCACCAAGCGTGCGAAAGACGAGCCAAAAAGCACCGAGTACTACGGGCGCAACGAGCGGCGAGCCGCGCAACGTGCGACATGCACGAGCTGCGAGTACTGTGCGGGGGTTGGCAGGGGGTTCTGATGCTCACCGTCCTCCATTTCTTGCGGTTGAACGCTGAGGAGATGCTTGGACGGTCATATTCAGTGCGGGAATCGTGGTGGCCAAGGTGGAAGGAAATGCTCGGAGCAATTTTGGGAACGATGGCCCGTGGACTCACGTGGACTCCATAATTAGCCGCGGGAAGTTTTGTTTAATGTTTCAATTGTCATTCCGTCTTTGATGATTTTGATGCGAATCTACTGTTTCCCTAGTTGTTTTCCTATATTGAATAGGTGAAAAGAGGATCACCTTTTCCCGAACAGGTCAGGAACTTGGCTCCATGGTTCACTAGCACACAAAAAAAACGTCGACGGGCGCCGGGTTTCTTGATCGTCGATCCGGTCTGTCAGAGACGCTGGTACTCTACGAGCGTGATCTGAGTGATATAGGCAGACCTCCGGCGAAGAAGGAAGAACACATCCACCCGTGAGTCAACCAAACCCATGGAGCCACGGGCTCTCCCATCCCCATGCTGTGCTCATCCAACACGCAATCGCTTTCGCATTTGCGTGATTTTTTCGGTACAAATTCATGGCCTTGGCTTCTCAAACATTTGGCTAATTTGAGACGGTGGGCAGCTGGCATGTTGCAGCTCAGGTTTGGGAAGTCCATTTGTTCGAACTCTCCCGCCAAACCGGCTCTGAGCGTTTCGATTCGTCCGCTTGAGTGAAGGAACCAAGCGCCTAAGGGCCTAGGTGGTGGGATACTTGCAGGCTGACTACGGCATTGACCTGGTCTTTTAGAAAGGCGAAGCAAAAAGGCAATCATGGACCAGTTGCACTGTGTTTTTGAACATATCCCCAAGAATCTATACCATACCTAATATATATATATATATTAATTCCATTATATATATATATATGTCATATATATATATATATGAGTAATTGGCTCAAGCTGTTTAAGCCTCAAGCACGGTGGCTCTCGGCCTCCGTGCACCCTCACCTACCAGTTCACCACTTGCTTGAAGGGCTCTTTGGCCAGAACTTGACCGGTGAGGTGATCCCTATGGCTCCAAGAGGCGACAGCTACTGCAGGACCTACCAGGTTTGTGGAGGAGTGAGCTGTTTCAACTGGATATGGGCTGACAAGATCCGCGAGGGCTACGTGTGCCGGCGATGCGGAGAGAAGTGGGCGTGTCCTCCTCAGGGGTACTCCACAGCCCCACCGTCCAGATCGCCCAAAGGGTCAGGACGCCAACAGCTCCCGGTGAAGCCTCCTCCGGGTTTGGGCAACAAGCCCAACAAGCTGACGAAGATCCAGAAGGCCACCGCTGAAGCTTTAGCCCCGGCCTGGTCTTCTTTGGACCAGACCCTGCAACAACGCCTTCAGGATCTTGGCATTCAGCCACCGCCCCCTAGTCCGGGGCCGGACCTGAAAGATGTCCTGGTGGAGAACATGGCTCAGCTGCCGCCACAGGTCAGGGAGCTCGTTGAGAAACTCACCAAACCCTCACCGCCCACCGAGAAGGACATAGCTTCCAAACTCAAGACTCAGGTCTCTCTTTTGAAGGACTTGTCTCACAAGAAGACGCATTTGCAGCAGAAAATCGACCACACCAAACGGTCCTTTCAAGATCTTCTGGAGGAAATGAAGGCAATTCAAGGGCGCATTGAGGCCGAACAAAAGGCTCTGACAGCCACAAGTGCTTCCTACATGAGCATGGTCAATTCAGCCAAGGCTGACTTGGAAGTTTTGCCAGACTCGGATGTGGGTGACCCGGTACCTGCAGCCGTTGCTGGCTTTATCAACACCTTGGGTGTGAACTTGACTGAGGAGCAACAGAAACAGTTGCAGAGCATGTTGAAAAGGCCGCCCACTTCCTCAGAGGAAGAAGCCAAGCGACGCAAGACTGAGGTTACGGCTACACAGTCTTGCGGGTAACATTTCCATGGATCACGGCTTTGACCACTCTTTCCACTTGGGACGCAAGCCATGTTGTTTTCAACATGCCAGGGGATTCACTTTGGATTGTGGGGACTTGCACAATCTTCCTTCGTTGTTGGCTGCTTCAGGCTCAAGTGTGGCCTCTCCGCGGGGTTTGGAGGGCTATGGGCCGCAGCGACGTCGACCTTCTTTGAAAGTTTTTGGGGGCGGACCAACACCTTCCGCTTCGGAGTCCACAGGGTCAGGGGAGGCACTGAGCTCTTCTACCTCGGAGCGGCCTCTTCGGGGGACCGCTGAATTCAGGACCTTCCCGGGCTCTGCTTTGGCTCAGGTTTTGATGGAGGCCATGGAGGAGGATCAACCTTCGGACCTCACCCACGGGCAACTTTTCTTCTTTGATTTGTGTCAGAACGACCTCAATGCCTCCAGCAAGCAGTACAGGCTCACTGGGAGGCCGCATCATGGCCAGCAAGTCCTGGCCGATCTTCGACGTATGCAGAACATCATACATCGACACCTCCTCATCCAGGGGGACTACAAGCCACCTTTGGCCAATGTCTATGTCATCTCCCAAGTGTTAACCACCATCCTCCTAAATCCTGATGGCCAGAACCTTGGCTATGGCAACGCACCCTTCCGATGCTGGTGCTGGACTGGGGCCTTCGCTGAGGACTCAGCTAAGGCATGGGGCTACACCCAACATGCTGTTCGGCGCTGTCTCACGGAGTCTCAAGCCAGCTCGCTTGCTCAAGACCCTGATTTGGCTTCCCTTTGGGAGCGCTTCCACCGAGGCCAGCAAGCGGATGCAGCGGACTTCCTGGGGTTTTTGTGGGCCCACGCCGACTGCCCCTTCTTCGGGGGGCGTTTCTTCCATCGGAAGGCTCATGGCACTGTGGAGGTCAGAGAACAGTTTCCTTTGAATGTGATCTTTCCGGCTGGTGATCACCCTATGCTGCTGGATGAGCTTATTTCCAACTGGGCAGATGAGGACGGGGGACAGTTTCTCTACGGGGCCCCTGATGCCTTGGTCATCCAGCTCCAGAGGTTCCAGAAGCTCTCTGAAGGGTGGACCAAACATGACCGGCCCCTCGACTTTGGAACCGACATCAACATACCCTTCTCCGAAGATGGCCACCATGTCCATATGGCTGCCTACCGGATTGTTGCTCTGGTCACTCACCAAGGTTGTGATCATCACACTGGGCACTACCAATCCCTTTTGCTCATGGACAATGCTGTCTGGCTGGCTGACGATGGACAGTACCCGATCCCTTTACCGGAAATCTCACCCCAGCACCAGAGGGAAGTCCTACAGATCTGGCTCGTCAAAGAACCTCTGGACGAGCTCGTGGAGGACACTCAGGCGGCCCACGTCGAACCTCCTGTCAAGAAGGCACGGCATGGCCATGACTCCCTCACCATCATCTTTGCCAACATCACCAATTTCGGGGCCAAGGTCTAGGACTGGACGGGGACTCAGGGAGATGCTTTCCTCCTTCTTCATGAAACCCACATGGGTGAAGCGGCCACTTCTCGCGCTCTTCAATACTACACCAACAGAGGGTGGAAGGCGTATGGCTCGGCGGCCCACCCTACTGGGCACGGAGGCAGCTCTGGTGGGTTCTTGACGCTGCACTCCACCAAACACCTCACGCATCAAGCTGCGGAATTCCTACATGAAGGCAATGGCTGGACCGCGATCGGGTTGCAGAGGCAAGGCATGATGATTTTCCTCATCCAGATCTACCTCAAGACGGGAGAGACTTTACAGTCTCACAGCAACTCTCTCATCCTCAGCCACCTCATGGCCTTCTTGCACCACCTGCGAGCACCCTTTGTCATCGGAGGAGACTGGCAAAATGAGCCAGCCGCCCTTGCTGCCACGGTCATCCAAAGCAAGTTCAAGGCACACATCATGGACACTGGAGGCTGCACCACGTTGCATGGCAGTCAGATTGACTTCCTTTTGGTTTCCAACTCTTTGCACGGGGCTCTCCGACTGGAAGCATCCTGGGAGGTCCCCTGGAGGCGCGCAGGCTGTCCAGCAACTTCAGCGGTTTCCTCCTGTTGGGCGGACTTTTCAGTTGCCTCACCAGTGGACTAGCTTCCAGGAGGACAATGGGCCCTTCTACTTTTTGAACCACCTCATCACGGGTCTTGGCTCTGACCTGGCTCGATGGGCGACACAGACCGAGAAGTACATCACCCAGATGCTCCACAAGCCCACCCTGGGCCGGGGTTCCAACATCAGTCTGACACAAGCCCCTCTTGTTGACGCTTCCACTTCACGCAAATGGCTTCGGGGTTCGGTGGCCTTTTGGGAGAAGCTCAACGTCAGACTCAACGTTGTTCACCATTCTGGACACCGAGGGGTCATGCGTGATCTTCAGGCTATGTTGCAAGACGTCCCTCACTTTTGCTCTGAGGATTTCACTGCGGATGTCTTTGTCGCGCTCGTGGGGCAATGGCTTCAGCATCCCACCACGGATCCGGGGGACATCAGAGCTCAAATTCTGGAGCAGGAGCACCTGGCACAGAAGCAGGCCCTTCAATCCACCAGCATTGAGTTCCACGAATGGCTCAAGAAGGCCCACCATCACGGGCTACGGGGCTTGTTCCGCAGCGTCCGGCAAAGGGATCAGGCCTGGCAACGGCCCTTCCAAGACCTCCCTGCCTTGGAGCGAATCTCAGCTCGGGAGAAGCAGTGGGGAGACATTTGGCATCCCCTCACCGCCCAGGCCCACATCCCAGCAAGAGGCGCTCTCCTGGAAGCCGATTGACTCCTCGCTTCTTCAGAAGCTTTTGAGGCGCCTTCCCAACAAAGCAGCTGGACCTGACGGCATCGCCTATGACATGCTCCGACATTTGCCGTACCCAGCAGTGCACAGGCTGGCAGCTCTTCTTACCGAGATGGAAAGAGTGGCACTTCTGCCCACCCAGCTCACCTACACCAACATTGTCCTCATTCCCAAGTCCGCCAAGGTCGAGCGGCCTATAGCCTTGACCTCCTGCCTCTATCGCGTTTGGAACTCCTACCGGAAGCATGACATCCAGCGCTGGCAGATGACCTTGGACGATGAGCTTCCATGGGATCAAGCACGACCCAAGAGGGACTGCCTTTCCATTGCGGTTGGTCGTATGCTGAAGTCGGAGATCAAGAAGCACCAGGGCATCCACACGGTGACCTGTTTAGCTGACTTATCCTGCTTCTACGACACCGTCAACCTGGACCACATCATTGAGCCCGCGGCGGAGCTCAACTACCCGCCTGTCCATCTCAAGCTGGCTTTGGACCTTTATTCTGGGCCCCGCTTGCTTCAGGCTGAAGGCATAGCTGGTGATCCGCGGCACTACTCCCATGGCATTTTGCAAGGGTGCCCACAAGCTCCTGCCATCAGCAAACTCATCCTCTACAAGCCGCTCAAGGCCCTTCAGCACGCTCACCCGGCGGTTGCCCTTCAGACATGGGTGGATGACGTCTCCTTTGATGTCTCTGGCCATGACCCGGATTATGTGGCTCGGGAGGCCATCTTGGCCTACCGCACGCTCCGTGAGCTCCTCACGGAAGCAGGCCTGAAGGTCAACACGGACAAGACCGGCTTTCTGTCCAGCAGCAAGGAAACTGCACGGGCACTCAAGCTTCATCTCAAAGAAGACGATCCGCAACACCACAATGTTTTGCGGGATTTGGGAGTTGATGCTACAGCTGGCCGACACCGTCGTGTCACTCAAGTCAAGAAGAGGTTTCTCAAAGGAAGGGGACGAGCTGGCATACTGCAGAGGTTGAAGCTCCAGAGGAACATCAGTCATCGCATCCACAAGAGTGCAATCCATCCGGTCATGTCCTCGGGAGCCCAGGCGAATGGATTGGCCCCTCAGAGGCGGCAATACATCCGCGTCATGGCCGCCAGGAGTCTGCAACTTCAGCGCTCCGGATCGGTGGATGTGGTCTTTGACATGCACCCTAACCAACCTGATCCAGGCGACTCCATCATTCAGCAACATCTACATTCCGTCTGGAAGATCTATCACTCCTTTGATGAGAGCACGAGGCACCTTTTCTGGACCAGTTGGAATGTCGCCTTGGGAGCTTTGCAGAAGGTGAGATATCGGTGGCAAGTTGTTTCAGGTCCCCTCCAGGCTCTCCAAGCCTACCTCCTGGACTATGACTTCGACCTCTCGGCAGGCCCCACGTGGCGGCGCACCGGCTATGGGGGCCCTCAGTTTGGAGGAATGTTGGCCTGAGCTCCTCTACAAGCTGCAGACTGAGTTCCGATGGCAGCGACTCCTCCGCTTGACCAGGTACGAGGGCTGCCACGACCTGGAAAGACCGTTGGATTGGCAGGTCAGTTTGACTCTGCAGAAGATGTCGGAGAAGAATGGTCCCGCCCTCAGGGCTTTCCATCAAGGAACTCTCCATGGCCAACAAGGCAATTGCCCTCTGTGTGGTGACGACCTCACCTTCACCCACCTGTTGTGGCAGTGTCGCTTTTGGAAGGGCAAAGTCAAGGACATTCCTGAAGAGTGGAAGTCACGCCTGGCCGCTGGTACGGAACCCGAACTATGGCAACGAGGCATGGTGCAATCCATCTTTTACATTCAGGAAGGAGGCATGGGCACTTTTCAACATGAAGGGCACTGGACCCCCGAGGCTGCTTTCGACATTCCGGCTGGACATGCCATCTCTCTGGCGGTCGCCCCAACCTGCAAGGATGTCAGGCACAAGCGCTTTGTCTTCGCCCTTTGCATGCATCAGGTCTCAACCAAGCGACGGGTTGCAGCACTCAAAGGCATCTGCCCGGGTCAACCTACCAGAAGCAGGGCCCTCTTCTATGGCCTCAAGCACCTCGCTTTGCACAGCCAGGAGAAAGTCCATGTGGCCGTCTACGACCATGGAGTCTGGAAGCATTGGCAACCCACAGCAGCTTTTGAGCAGTTTCCTGACCTCTACCAAGGCCTGGACCCTGAGGACTTTGCCCAAGTTCGCCCACTCCTTTTCTCCAAGAAGGAGCAAGACACCAATGGGAATCGGAAGGCTTTCCAGGAAGATGCGGACCAGCTGGCCCGTACTTTCGCCAAGGCGTCACGCAATGAAGAGATCCTGGACCTTCAAAAGCACATAGACGAAGACACAAGAGATGTGCTCTGTGTTGCAGCCTCGAGGATGGCCATCCTTCTTCAGGACAAGTCACACTTCCTCCACCAGGCCAAGGCAGAAGCTTCCCCGCACAAAGTTCCTCTGGTTGAGCAAAAGCGGGCTCTTTTGAGGCAACTGGAAACCCGGCCTGACCAGGGCGGCCATTCCTGGCAAAGCTATCGTTCAGGAGTCCGTTGTGACCATTGCAAGCAACGGTTCCACGCCAAGAGCTTGGTGGCGGATCTTCGGGAGGCCCTGGACTCATCTTGTGCCATGGCGGCCCCTGCTTCTCAGCCGAAGAAAACTCGTTTTCAGGTCATTGAGGAGCTCATTGCTGCCCAATCTGGGGTGCAGCCAGGTGTACACCACTTGAAGCTTGACAAGGCTTACCTCCGCTGCACCGAGTGTGCTGGCTACATCTTGGCTCGCTGCAATGAAGAGATCTTCACCAACTTCGTGAGTGGCGCATGCATGGTGGGACCTCTTGACCCCTCGCTTTGGCGGGGTCATCCATCGCACACCATGAGCCGGAAGGGATCAGTGGCAAGATGCACCCGATGTGGTGGAAGCGGAAGGATCAAGACCACGGAAGTGGAGCTGAATGAGAAGCTCAGGAGACGGTGCGAGCACCTGGGGTCAAAGGACCTCAGGACCTGGTTCACATGACGCACGTTCTTGCCCGAAAAGAGGCGTACAAAAAAAATATATATATATATGAGTAATTACTGCAAAGCAAATAGTTATACAAACCACCATTCGGTGTGGTTTGACCTCCCCAGCTTCACAAGTGCGGGGGTCCAAGTCCTCAGCTTCTCCCGATGTTCGGTGCGCCGCGTCGAGGCATGACTTGCTCCCCTGGGCGAGGCCCTTGATTCAGATGTGTGAAGAGGACCGGTTGACAGGTCCGGACGATGGACGTGTTGTTTCTTTCCGTGGTAACGACCGAAGCTTAGCTAGTCTTTGAAGCTGCTGAGATCTTCTGAGTCATTGGAAGCGGCTGAGTCTACGTACCGACCAGGTCGGTCGGACAATCGCAAACGACATCCATGGTGGTTCGGACCGCTGTGACGCCATCAATCGGCATCCCCCCAGATCACTCGGCCAAACATCAACCCGTCGGCCAAGCATCAACCTTCTGGATGCTGTTTGGAGAGGTTCAAGCCACTTGTGACGACAACTCGAGTTGCAATTGTTTCTCATGATTTCGATTGAATGCCCTCTTTTTGAAGACCTGTGGCATGACATATAAATTCCACGCCAACTTCACAAACATGCAACAATCGCAAGGGTTCATGAAATTCTTGGTTGTTCAAACAACCCTGCGGAATTGTAAACGTCGAATCACCTGTACAAAAAGCCTGCATTTGCATCGTCATTGTGTTGCGACCCTTTCGAAGTAGTTCTTTTTTACATCATAACAACACTTGCACGTGTCGCATTTTGTGAAACAGATAATTCCTGGTTGTTTTCTATGAAACACGTGTTTTCAAGTATTGAAACATGCTAGGTAACATCAGTAACATCCTTTATGAACAATATGTGTTCAGCTCAGATTCATGTTTTTGTGATGTAACTTGTTGGAAACACAAAACACTTTGTATTGTTCAGGTGTCATGGTCCTACCTACAAACCAACTCAATGTTTTGCAAGTGTTTTTACCATCCCTCGCTTCAAGTCCTGATTTGCTCCAAGAAAGCAGTCGTACTTGCCTATCTATGCCCGAAAAGATCTGTGGACAGCACTCAGAGTTTGCCCTCTGGAGTACTGTGATTACCTACTATACATGCAGTCAATAGAACTCACCATACCAAATTTGTAAAGAACAAACCCAGAGCTGTTTCATCATCACTACTTCACAGGGCATTCGCAGGGCCTGTGCTAAAGCAGTCGTGACGGCTGCCCCCCAAAATGGGTGTGTCAATTATCATATTGCGCTGTATGACCGTAGTTGTCATCATGTTTGTTAATAGCACACATATGGAAACATGTTATATATTGCTATCATTGCTGAGCAAAGATGATATCGTGTATATATCGTGTATATTTGTGTGTACATATATATATATATATATTAACATATATCAACAATAATATGTATGTATATATATGTATATTATGGCCCTTTGCAATGCCCCAACAAACATCTTAGCTTGGTCCACAGTCGGTCCACTTGCAGGAGGCGGCAGCATTGGGCGGAACGCACAAGCGATATCAACGCTTGGACACTTTCTTGTCCAGGCAGGTTCCGGGCACCCCAGGAGTCCGGCGATCGATGATGGAGCGGTGATATGCGGTGATGAGAGGAGATGGGAGAAGGAATTTTCGAAGGCCGCCCTTCCACAAGATGCTAAGTTGGCCGTTTCCTTCAAAGTTTCAACACTTTTATATGTCCTGCCAATCGTCACGCCTTCTGGCCGCAACAGGATGTCCTTTGGCGCCATTTTGAGCCTCGCGAGCCACCGAATGAGCGACACCTTTCAACAGCGTGTGGCAGAGGCCGCGCGCTCCCCGTCGCGCTTCGGTGGGGACCGAGCGCCGCGGAGAGAAACAGCGGCGCGATTGGCGTGAGAGGACCTTGGTATTGGCGATTTGGAGCGGACCAAAGCAGCCTGGGGGTTGGACCTGGTGATCCTGGATGACCCCATTCAACTCAAAGCAGCATGTAGAAGCGTAGCATCCTATAGCATACTGTAGAAGCGTAGCGTCCCAACAAAATGCTCTGTCCCAGAGAACGGTTGTTGGGCTGTTTTGCGCCACAGTTGGAATCCAACTCGAGGTTTCACATCTCCCCACAGATGTATGGTTCTTGGGTGTTTTGATCCAACCTCTTTTCACCCAAACGACTGGCGCGGTGGGCGGTCCGCCAGGCCGAACAAGATATCCGCGAGGCCGAACGGAACGATGCACCGGTTCGGAACGATCCACCGGTTGTCGTGAGTGGACGAAGCATGGCAGCTGATTTGTGCTGCTGAAACCATATGATCTTCACATTGCAATCCTAGCCAAGTGGCCTCCACAGCTGACATGGTGCCTGGATTCTGTGGATGTCTTTGCGTATAAATATGACAAAAACAAATATATATCAAAAAGAGGGGGGCCCAGATACTGCAAGCAACACTGGTGCATTCGCCGGAGATTTGGTTTCGCGGGGGACACCCACAACTTTGTTCGGCATAGGTCCTTATGTGCAGTTTGCCCTAGAAGAAGATTGCAGGTGATTAGAAGGTCTATATGTTTTTTCTTATTGTCGGAAGGAGCTTTGTCAACACTCCAATTTGCCATGAAAATTCATTTCATCCATGGGGTGCATGAGTCACAGAGTCGGACAAATCTGGACAAATCAGGTGCCTGAGTTTGATCTCCAACAATTGTTCTTTGCAGCTTTATCCACCCTTTGAATCCATTTGAAACGTGGGGAATCCGTGGCATTTGACTTCAAGTCGAGCATGCTCTCCAAGTGAAGACAACGATGATTGGGCCTGCAGACTTTGCAGACCCAGACCTTGGGGGTCCCCCAAGCCCTGAAATGAAACGTCCTGGTTGACACCTTTGACTGGTGGATCACACAAGACTCTATTTGATTGGCAAGGCCACAGGCAGCTTGTTGGACCGGTCAACATCATTCCCGGCCCGAAGGCCCTGCCTCAAACACCTCTGGCAGAGGCTTTGGCAGCTGTTCCGGAGCAGGAGCGAATGTGCATGAGGTTGACGCGAACAGGGTCCGAGGAGAAAACAGCAGACATGGGGCCGATGTTTTGACAGAATTTTGTTTTGCAATGTACAGTCCAACAACCTTTACCACCTCTCGCGCCCGAAAGTCGCAGTGAAACGTGTCTGGCTGCATGACACACTGGTCACAACATAACAAAATGGCCACATAGATTCACATGGCATTAAAAGTCGCAGACTCAGACTGGAATCTCCCAAGATTCAGTACGGCCTGCACCTCTCGCAAGCCAATGTGCCACCAGCTGACTACCCTTCGGGATCAACAAAAAGGGGATTGCATCAATGCCTCCCTGCAGAAGGACACGTCCACATGTTCTCGGTCGACACCGTGGAATTACAATGGTTTTTTCCGATAAAAATGCGTCCACTGCCTGGGTCGACTGGAAAGACTTTGCATGACTTTCCGAATCAAATTGGTCAACTCTCGGAAAGTGAGGAGCTGAGCAAAAAGAGACAGGACCCTGTAGCCACAGGAGTGGAAGATAGCTGCCAGCTCGCAAAAAGAAAAGGACAACTCTTGCGATGTTTTCCACCGAAGCTCCCGCAAAAAAATGCAGATCGTAAACCAATCTTTCTCCGCTCCTCGCCACCCTTTTGGGCAAGGGTGATCATGAGGTATTTTTAGCTTCCACCTGAAAGAGGATGCTGGTGCATCCCGCAACCATTGTGGATAACGCAATCTGCACTCCACAGGAGTTAAAACAGCCGGCAACACTCGAACTTCAACTGGTGTCGACGGAGCTGGTTCCTTAGTGGGCAACAAACAATGAAGGCCAACCAGCCAAGTCTGATGGTCCAAGATCGCTTGCTTCAGTCCTTTCCGCATTGAAGGATCTATGGGGGTAATCTTGATGGCAGAGTCTTTGGCTGCGGCATCGACAAGCCTATATTGTGAGCAATGTGCTGTACAGTGGTGTCAAAGAGTGCTGCAAGTTCCTCCGTTAACAAGGCCAGTGGAACATGTTCAAGCTTATGTGTTGTTATCTACGGACCGCATATGTAGAATTTCTGCAAGGAAGCACCACCAGTGGTAACACTTCCACGTTGGATCGACTGGATGCCCTGGCGAAGACTGCTCGGAATGGTTGCTTTTGCTTCGTTTCTTTTGCTTCGTTTCGCTGGTGAAGTGACAGTATGTCTGCCATGGACTCTGTCAAGTGAAACAGCCTTAGATCAACACTGACACGACTGTGACCAACTCTCGCGTGTTGCGTTTGGGAGTCAGGGGACCGACCTAACTGGTTTTATGAGATGTTCAATTCGAGTTCTTCATCCGTTTACATTGTTCACATAGTTTAGATTCTTGAAAATAAACAAACACATATGAATCTGAAAAGGTTTGCAATCCAAATGGGGTGTGTGCATCAAGAGTCTCCATCACATCATGATATTACAATAATATATATATATAATATATATATATATCAGTATATCTCAGCATCTTCATTTCTTCGCACCAAGTGGCAAAAGTTCTTTCCCAGACCGACTCTCGATGATCTCTGCGGCGATCCCACATTCAGGAGTGAGGCAAACGCAGAGGCGGGAGGGCATGGATCGGAGGTCTGAGAACTGAAGACAAGCACCCAGGCGAACGGTTGCGTGTGTGGATATACATACAGTAAATTCATGTCCATATATCTGTGTATACTGTATGGTGCCCTCACAAAGAATCAACACGATGTTTCCATATAGAGTTTATTGGTATTCATTGGTATTCTACATACATAGATGTACAGGAACAAAAACCGCACAACATCTGTAAGTGGGCTCAGACTGGGCTGTGTAAAAGGTCCAGCGTCACCCTCCTGCCCTTAGAAGGCCAAGACTTGGACCAGGGGACTCCCAGAGGGTTCGGAGAATGCTGTCAAGCATGTGACAGGACATGAACATGGTGTCCAAGTCCCAGTGTGTCACTTCTTGCGTTTTCCGTTGTATTTTCAAGAAGATATAAAAGAACATCATGCTATTTTATGTGCAGTTTGTGTTTCCAGCCAGACATGAGTGTCTCCAGGTCGTGGTATCATAAAACTGGGTGCCACCTCTTTTTTGATTTGTCACAGAAACGCATTAACTTTAACAGATTCCAAAAGGGACACGTTGCCTTTCGGTGACTCTATCAAACAGACATGGACGCAAAGAATTGCCCTTGGAAGGTCATGTTCCTCCAGCATGGTGGAGGCAGCTTCCACCAAACCACCCGCCTTACAGTCTGTGACTCTAGAGGCCCCCAGGGCCTGACCGGGCCTTCACCCCTTTCGCGTTCGAACCGCGGCAGGACGCGCAGCCCGCATCTTCTGGTCGGGTGAGAATGGTTGAGCGGACGTCTTCTGGTCTCACAGGCACAGTCCTGAGTTTGGGTGAAGATTTGGGGTTTTGTGGCCAAGTTCATGAGTTGATGCCATAGAAGATGCTGAGTCTATTCACTGGTACTTCCAGTCTCCGGAACATCTCAACTAGGATCCGGTTCTTCGAGCCCCTGTCAGACCCGGATTCCCCGCTTCAGCCTGCCTTTTGACATCCGTTCGGACTTGTGGTGTTTTTCCATGTGCCTTCCATTCATCAAATCCTACAAAGTCCCAAAAGTTCGACCAAAAGAGGAGCTGATCCCCTGATCCCCTCGGCCTGATCCCAACCCGAAAACCAAGTCGGAACCACCGAGCCACCGAGCGGTCGCGTCTCGGATCCTGGGGTGGTGTAACCCCCCCTCTCAAGACACATGTCCCGGTGTTCGCATTGTTTTTTCTTCGGACATTGTAAGTGTCATCATGATGATGATGGATGTCCCCGCCCCCTTGATGATGGATGTTCATAGAGAAAAGAGATTTTAAAAGGGTATGCATCCTCAGGGCGGTTTCCCACCCTGCCTTTCCAAAATTATCCGAAACAAACTAGACGACGAGTGGCCCGAAAGCATTTTTCATCACGTAGGAAGTCAGAGTGTGAGTTATTTGTTAAGTGTTCAGTGTGAAGTGTTTAAGTCGAGTGAGTTGAGGTAGTGTGTGGGTCTCTGTGTGTGTATCTATGTCCGTGTGTATATGAGTCTCTGTATGTGTGTGTGTGTGTGTCCGAGTAAGTTGAGGCAGTGCGTGGGTCTCTGTGTGTGATGTGTGTGTATGAGTCCCTGTCTGTGTGCGTGTGTGTCCATGTCTGCTGCTGGTGAAGGTCTTCACTGTAGATATAGTGAACGAAGTAGCGCGCGGGCCTCCCAAACCCCCCACCGGCTGCCAAGCGGTGACAGCCCAGCTCATCGTCGTGAGCGTTTGAGCTGCTGGTCTGGTAAGGGGAGAAGCAGCGTGCACGCCTCCAGGAAATCTCACTGAACAAAACGAGCTGGAATGGAGGCAGGTACGCAACAAGTTTGTCGAAGCAGTGACCTGTCAGAGGAGACGCGCCCATCGATATACGATCAGAGGTAACGTTTCCCTCACTGCAGGACACAGCGTTTCTAGGATGTAGTTAACCAACCACTATTCTTGTCATTGACTAAATGACTGTCTCAAAGAAAAACGTGACAAAGTAGCATGAGGTGACACACAGCAGGCACTGCAGATGTTTAGCGTAGTCTCTCTGTTCGGCTCGCGACCAGTATTATGGTGAACGAAGTAGCGCGCAGGCCTCCCAAACCCCCCACCGGCGGCCAAGCGGTGACAGCCCAGCTCATGGTCGTGAGCATTTGAGCTGCTGGTAAGGGGAGAAGCAGCTTGCACGGCTGCAGGAAATCTCACTGAAAAACGTGAGCTGAATGAATATAGAAAATTGCTAAGGCAGCCACGCAAGAAGTTTCTCGAAGCAGTGACCTGTCAGAGGAGATGCGTCCATCGATATACGATCAGAGGTAACGTTTCCTGCACTGTATGACACAGCTTCTCTAGGATGTAGGTAACCAACCACAAGACGACGAGTGGCCCGAAAGCATTTTTCATCACGTAGGAAGTCAGAGTGTGAGTTATCTGTTAAGTGTTCAGTGTGAAGTGTTAAGTCGAGTGAGTTGAGGCAGTGTGTGGGTCTCTGTGTGTGTGTATCTATGTCTGTGTGTGTATGAGTCTCTGTCTGTGTGTGTTTGTCTCCGAGTAAGTTGAGGCAGTGCGGGTCTCTGTGTGTGTGTCAACCTTTTAAGAGAGCCGGGTGGTCGGGAGACATGACTCAGCTGCAGGGGCGCCAGAGCAGCTGCGAGAGATGACTCAGCCGCGAGAGATGACTCATCCGCGTACTAAAGTTGTACTGCAAAGTCACCAGTTCTCAGCTTCCAGCTCCACAGATTGCTCCGCGTACTAAAGTTGTACTACAAAGTCGCCAGCCAGTTCTCATCTTCCAGCTCCCCAGATACTCCGCGTACTAAAGTTGTACTACAAAGTCGCCAGTTCTCATCTTCCAGCTCCCCAGATACTCCGCGTACTAAAGTTGTACTACAAAGTCGCCAGTTCTCATCTTCCAGCTCTCCAGATACTCCGCGTACTAAAGTTGTACTACAAAGTCGCCAGTTCTCAGGTTCCAGCTCCACAGACTGCTCCACGTACTACAGTTGTACTACAAAGTCACCAGTTCTCATCTTCCAGCTCCCCATATACTCCGCGTACTAAAGTTGTACTACAACTTCGCCAGTTCTCATCTTCCAGCTCCCCAGATACTCCGCGCGCAAAAGTTGTACTACAAAGTCGCCAGTTCCCAGCTTCCAGCTCCACAGATTGCTCCGTGTACTAAAGTTGTACTAGAAAGTCGCCAGTTCTCATCTTCCAGCTCCCCAGCTACTCCTCGTACTCAAGTTGTACTACAAAGTCGCGAGTTCTCAGCTACTACCCACTCATCAGTTCTCATCTTCCCACTCCCCAGCTACTCTGCGTACTAAAGTTGTATTACCAAGTCGCCACTTCTCATCTTCCAGCTCCACAGCTACTCCGCGTACTAAAGTTGTACTACGCAGTCGCCAGTTCTCAGCTTCCAGCTCCACAGATTGCTCCGCGTACTAAAGTTGTACTACAACTACAAAGTCACCAGTTCTCAGCTTCCAGCTCCCCACCTACTCCGCGTACTACAGTTGTACTACAAAGTCGCCAGTGCTCATCTCCCAGCTCCCCAGATACTCCACGCCCTCAAGTTGTACTACCCACTCGCCAGTTCTCATCTTCCCGCTCCCCAGCTACTCCGCGTACTACTCTCGCACTACCACGTCGCCAGTTCTCAGCTTCCAGCTCCCCAGCTACTCTGCGTACTAGAGTTGCGTATCAAATCGCACTCTCGCCTGCGTTTCGCGCACTCGACACGCACGATCTCCGCAGAGGGTTGCGCGCGGACCGGACAAATCGCACTCTCGTCTGCATTTCGCGCCCTCGACACGCACGATCTCCGCAGAGGGTTGCGCGGGCAGCCGGCAAATCGCACTCTCGCCTGCATTTCGCGCACTCGACACGCACGATCTCCGCAGAGGGTTGCGCGGGCACCGGACAAATCGCACTCTCGCCTGCATTTCGGGCACTCGACACGCACGATCTCCGCAGAGGGTTGCGCGCGCACCGGACAAATCGCACTCTCGCCTGCATTTCGCGCACTCAACGCGCACGATCTCCGCAGAGGGTTGCATTTTCGGTTGACGCTGTTCGTCCCACCCTCCGCCTTTAAGGGAGAATTTATATAGTGGGGAAATGTTTTTCATTAGGACATCTCCCGTGCAAGTTTTCCATACATGCATACTCATTGCATACTCATTACACTTGCATACTTTTGCACTTGGATACTTGCCGTTGGATGCTTTCACTCTTCCACTTACACTGGGGAACGTATAGAAGTGTGTTCATGTTCAAGTGTAAGTGTGAAAGCGTAAGTGTTCAAGTGTAGGCGTCGAAATGTCAGTGTTCAAGTGCAAGTGTGGAAGTGTCAGTGTGTAAGTGTAAGTGTCGAAGTGTCAGTGTTCAAGGGATTTTCCGGAAGAACCCTTCGCAATGCTTTCGGGAAAAATGCGTGAATTATTTCCCAAGAAATCGACCCCATGATGACCCCATGGGTTCATACAATTTATACTAGGGCTGCTGGAGTTTTCTGGGGTGGGCTGTGGCATTGCAGACGCCGCTCCAGAATACAAAACAACCAGCAGATGCGCGTATTCTTCATGTTTCTCCCATAATCTTTGCCAATAACACGCTTATATGTGATAATATGATTTTTTGATTTCTTCCACCCCATTCCATATATTTCCCTTGAGCATCCTTGAGCAAAGTTCCTTCCTGACAGGGGTTCCCACCCCCTGCTCGCATACAGTTCCTTGATAAAACAGCAAATATGGGGTCCGGCCAAAAGTCTATGATCAACAAACATTAGACAAAGGGGTCGAATGTCGTTTATGATGGTGTATTTTCAATTAGACTATGTAGCGGCCCCCAGCTAAACACACCTACTCTGCAGCTGGGCGCTAGGTTTGCGGTAGACTTGCGCTAGTGTTTGACTTAGGACATGTTCAGAATGTCGTCAGGTTTTGAACAGTAACGTGGCTGGCTAAAAAATGCGCTAGCACTGCGCTAGATCCGCGCTAGCAAACATTGCCAGATTCCAGCTTGGACCCGTCCATGGCTGACTTGCAACACGTCTTTTGTTTCAAGCATTACTACTTGAAAAGGCACAGAGTTCAGACAGCAATGGTTCAACTTTCTCGGGGAGCAGCTGAAGCCGGTGCAGCGCTAGTGACACCTCACAATTTGGTGCCAACACTTGTTTGGTCAATGTTTCCTTCATTAACCAGCTGTGTGTGCCAAAAGTAAAGAATATGGAGCGGGCCCCCATGTGAATACGACATTCAGCCATTTTTTTTGGAAGACCTTTTGACCAGATCCCATATATGTTTCCTTGAGGGGGGTGCCTCCCCGGCATACATTTGTTCAAGAAAAGTAGAATGTATGAATGCACTGGGGCCCATACCCCCACGAACACGAACAAAAGACATTAAATTGGTGGCTCAGCTCTTAACTGGGGCACTTCGTGAGTGTCTTTAAATAGACAAGGGGTTGTGCTTGTTCGGAGTGACCTGGTGTGCATACATTTGGCCTAGCTTCTGGACCTGTCTCCGCCCTGGTTCATACATTTTGGAGATTTTGTTGACCCTGACCCCCCTTCATTTCATTCAATTGCAAGAAATGTTGAGTCTGCCCCCCCCCCCGGTGCATACATTTAGGGCTTGAGCCACCTGCATACATATGGAGCCCACCCAAAAGTCTATACTCAAAAAAATAGATAAAGGTGTCGAAAGTAGCTTATGAAGTTGTTTTTCAGTTAGATTATGTAGCAGGCTCCCAGCTAAACACACCTATTCTGCAGCTGGGCGCTAGGTTTGCGGTAGACTTGCGCTAGTGTTTGTCTTAGGACATGTTCAGAACGTCGTCAGGTTTTTGAAAAGTGGCTGGCTGAAAAATGCGCTAGCCGCGCGCTAGCACTGCGCTAGATCCGCGTTAGCAAACATTGCCAGATTCCAGCGTGGTTCCTTCATTAACCAGCTGTGTGTGCCAAAAGTAAAGAATATGGAGCGGGCCCCCATGTGAACACGACATTCAGCCATTTATGGAAGACATTTCGACCAGATCCCATAAGCCTAAAACGGTGTTTCCAAAAACATTGAGAGAACAAAAAACATGTAGATGCTGTATTGGAGTCCATTTTTTCTATGTAGACTTTGTTCAACCCCCCACTTATCGAACATGGTTTTTCAACACCCGCCCCCCCCATTTTCAGCAGAAATGTATGAAACCACCCGCCCTCCCCTTTGTGGAGATGGACCAGGTTGAATGTATGAAACCACTAGTCAGCTAATCCGCTAATGTGACCGCGAGTCAGGTGTGGTGAAGCAGTGAACAAATCCTTTAGGCATGGCAGGTTGCCTCATTTAAGCCTTTTGCTTTGATAGGAAAGGGCCATATTTTGGTGGATTGTTGGTCCAAACTAACTGGGCCTTATTTAGGCTTTGAGGGTCACCGATATAGGCATGGGTGCCAGGTAGGCAATACCTCATCGAAAAGGACTCATGTGAGAAAACGCCGTCGGGTGGCAGACGATGAAAGGCGATTCATCATGTTACCATATATAAATACTGTGTTGTTGTTCCATGTTAATGTTACCAAAGGGACATGCTGCCGGGGATGTCAACTAATGATTTGGGCACTTGAAGTGACACTGTGATGTTGAAATAACAATAACAATAGGACCCATTGGTGGAATGGGGCAAAACCCCTCCAACAGATCTCCATCCATCACCCACGGGGGATTTCTACCCCCATGCCACAGGTCGTTCACGCTCCTGCGGACACATTCGACGTCACCCACCAAAAGAGAGAATCGGTGCAAGCTCAGAAGAGGTGCATTTCATTGTCCCATGAAGTCTCTAAGCAGAAGAGAAATAGATATCACGTGATATCACCATCCTACTTGATGCATTGAATTAATTTTGTAAAGAAAGTCCTTGTTGATGATATTAAGGAAGAGTAAAATACTGTTTGACTTCATGGCACCAGGCAGTGGTTATAGAATCTTGGGCCTGTCCCGTCGACTGCTTGAGTGAGCGCACGTCGAGCGCGCTCCTGAAGAGCCCCGGACGTGGTTTATCACAGACGGTCCCGGACTGGCTGCACAAACGCGGCACAGACTCGATGTTCAGTGTGTTTCAACATGTTTCAAGGGTTTTTGGAAGATCTCTTCTCGTTAGTGCGGTCACTTGACCGGTCCCCCCGAAAAGGCATTCGCTTCTTGAGCGCTATGTGTTTCTTTATGTTTCTTGAGGTCTCCAAGATCCACCGCAGATGGGTACCCATTTTGCCGTATTTGTCAGTATTTGTGCTATTTACCTATAGTGACTGAACCAATTGGTCCACTACTACTTTTTATAAGTGAGGCTGAAACATGTCCAAGGTACATTGTTCGCCTACAAGGAGAAGGCATGTTTCAAGGTCCGAGAAAAGGTTGCAGGAGCCTTTTGCGGCCAACCACGTAGCCAGCATGGTCACTTCAGCATGGCCAGCTGCAAGCCAACTGGTCCTAGACGAGGCCAAAACCACAGGTTTGTCTCAAAGATGATCCTTTTGGTATCCATTGTCCAACACTCACGCTGTCATGGCTGCTGAGAGGCATGCCGCACCCGCAGCCATATTCCGTATTTGCAGGGAAGCAAACTATACAATGAGACTCAAGATTTAAAGGACACATGTCCATGAATCAGCATCCATGGTGCCGTTATAGAATGTATTGTCCAAGCAACGACAGCAAGCATCATCAAGAGTTTGTTTAAGCTGAAAGGGTCAACATACACATGCAGGTGAAACGGTGACATACGGTGACAGCGTGCGAGTGATCAGCAAGAAAAATCTCAAAAGGAGAAGCAGCTGTACCTGCTTAAAAGCCAGTGGATGTAGCATTCAAAGCCCCAAAGGTATCATCCGAAACAGCCCCATGTTCATGGTCTACGCTGGTGTTTGGTTTTTCATTAAGCCACGCGAAGAGCTTGGAGCCCCTGAAAACAATTGAATACCATTTCGAGTATGAAATGTTTGGATTGATGGCCCATCCTAAATCAGAGTTCGTTTGCATGGCTGAGTCTGTTGGTCCAGTGCTCTTCATTGGTTCAGTGGTTCGCCGGATTTGGTCGATGACGTTTGGCTGAAGCGTGCCTTTGTGCCGTGTAGGTCGATGACGTGTGGCTGAAGCGTGCCTTTGTGCCGTGTAACAGCGCAGCAGAGTGGAGAGAAGCGAAAATAGCTATTCCACGAAAGATGCAGAATCTCATAGTATGCAGAGAAAGAATCTCAAACAAGAAACCTACATAACAGTGCCTCCAATCACCTTCTGAGAAGGTACGACTGGATCCCTAGGGAATAGAAAGGTCTTGGAAAACTGCGGTTGTGACTTGATGTTCTTCTTCCAAGCCCCTCTTTGCTGTGCCCCAGCCATAGCCGAAGCCAGCGTCCAATGTACCTGGAAACAAAAATGTGACCTCGAATTCAACGAGTCGCAAGTGGGGGAAGGTGTGATATGTGTTCATGCTGCGGCGGAAGGAGTGCATGTTTGGAGTTCCATCCCACCACTTGCCAGCCTATTTGGGTGCAATATGCCTGGTTTGACCTTACTTAACCTTGGAAATAAACTTCAAGTACTCACTTGTAGAGTCAGAAAGGTGTGTGTTTGAAGTATGTTTACTTTTTCCTCCATTACTTTCTCCTCACAGCACCCATTGTATCACACCAAATGCCGTGACAGGTTAGCGGAAAATTGGAGTCCCCAGCGCATGATGCACCTTGTTCGCCTGCTCATGTGACTGACGAGCCTCGACGTCAGCCAGCTGGAGCAGGAAAAATGGCACGTTGAACATGTTTGTTACGCAGGCAGTCGATTTCAATATACCTATGAATATCTGTCAGCATACAGGGCCTAGGGGATGGAAGAGTGGGAACCACACCAGGATATAAAGCAGAAAATATTCTTTGCTTCTATCTGGGGATGTGTCATACTTAACAGGAAACGGAATATGTCTATTATACACACTCGACTTGGACATATGTAACTATTCGAACGAGTTTGCATTCGGGTTCGTGGGCTCCATCTTGTCTTTTCTGCAAAGTCCACTCCAATGTTTGTATCTACACCACACAGAAAAGTGCCTTTTGCAGTATAACCCCCGAATGCACTGTTTTGGGAGGCTCTATGCATTCACTTTTCCAGCCGATTTTGTCGGATTTGGAGTCCATACGCATGAAAAGCGTGTTTTTGAGGCCTGCGCCTGCCACCGTCACATACACCCTGGGCAAACTGTGATAGCTTCGACGATCGTTTCCCATCTTTTCCCGAGCTCCAGGGTTGGCCTGTGCATGCTGCATGCCTATAACTTTTGTGGTCCTGTCTTAATTGAACATTTGGCTGTATGTTGTGCGGTTGGTCAGTGTCACTCAACCATTCCACGGATGGTGTGGCGACAGAATCGACGACGGTTGATTGAGCTTGTGTGTTTGGGCAACCCTCAGAACCTCTCTTCAATTGGTTGAAATGAGAAACAAGTGGACAAAGGTGGACATGAATCTCATGTTCAGCCACCTCCACCAGTGACTGGCTTCCCTGTAAGTTTAGTCCTGGACCTTGCAACTACCAAAACAATTATGGTTGTTTTGGTTTTAGGGTCGTTTTGGTCGTTTTGTTTGTTTTGCGTTATTTTGCGGATTTTTGTGGTCGTTTGCTGGTTTTTGCGTACGTTTTGCGCTAATTTGCGGTCGTTTTTGTCGGTTGCGCTGATTTGCGGGCGTTTGCGCGGAAAACCGGTCAATAACCAAAACTACAAAACGACGATTTTTTTGTCGTTGGAAGATCCAGGGTCGTTGTTTGTTTAATCCGTCCTCATGTTAATTCGGCAAGTGTTCCTTTATGAATCTCAAAATTCCATGCCAAACCGGATCTCATCAACATCAACTGTCGGGCCACCAAAAACCACCAAAGACCAGAAACAAATTAGGCTACAATTTTGGGGTGTTCTCTTGACTTCAGCTACCCATGTGGAATTTTGAGCATTGTTGGAACTGTCACAGATCCTTTTTTCCAACAAGTGATCGAACATGTCAAGAGCCGAAAACAGATGACCCAAACTGCTGCCCATCCCCAAAAAAGCAATCATTCATGCGCGCACTTCCTGAAACACTTCATTCTGTTCATTCATTTGAGCGTCCTTCCTGCGCTCCACTGCTCCAGCTGAGAGCCGCCCACACCTCCCCAATCGCGCGGACTCACCCCGACTTTTTTGCCAATGCGCTCAAGAGTTCGGAAGACTCAGGAGAGGAAACAAGGTTCCCCTGAGGATCGGACCATCTGACGCGCATCGTCGACCAGACCACCTCCACGGTTCCCCGCGACGGCGACAGACCTGGTGAAGATCGGACCAAAGGGATGAATCAAGGGAAGATGCCAGTATCTAGTCGTATACAAGCGGTATTTTTAGTATCATTTAGGCCAAAAGGTATAGGGTACCTGGTTGTACCTGGTGGTACCTGGCACTGACACCGGCCATGATCACCAAAACGGGCACCACTGGTGAACATCGCATGTCGACAACAAGTGTGATTCATAAACTTGCTTGATCCAGGAATATCCTTTCAGAAGGGGAAAGGCAAAGGGAAGGGGGTGGGTGACTTCAGGGCTTGAGGGTAGTATCAGAAGAAGGTAGTTTAATTCAGTTAAGGTCAGCACACCATTTTGCTGTGCCAACATGTAGAACCCGGTTCTTTCCATTCTACTGTAGACGTTTCAGCTTTTGGTGACCACCGGAAGTCGTCTCTCCCCGGTCTGCCCCCATGCTGCACGTGGTGTGACCTTTTCAGGGCAAAGAGGCGAAGAGAGCATGTCAATTGTGTTGCTCAAAGACTCCATTGTGTTGCTTCATATTCCATGTCTCCGAGGGGAGAGGAGGGGTCTCTGGGTTGATTTCTACGCACCTCGACTGGTCCAATGAAAGATCCCTCGGTTAGCACGTGGAAGCAGTTCTCGGTTTGCAAAAAGAAAGCCGCAGAGAAAGCAACGGCGACGCATTGGAGTGGATGTTACAATTGGACACTATATATATATATTTTTTAAAGAACGATAAAAGAACGATATATGAAATAGTTCACCACCCTCAGACACAGTTCACCATTCATGTTTGAACGAGATATTATGACACGACACATTCTGAGGGCATCGTTCACCATCCTCAGACACATGCCGGTGATGCCCAACTCCATTGGGCTCAGAGGTCGGTGGTTTGGCTTGGAGGGTGGCTTGAACGGTCTCCAGGTGCGGCTGGTGGCTTCGAAGGTCGGACCCAGAGGACAGAACGACCTGCTTCGTTGGCTTTTGAGGGGCACCAACTGGAGGTTCCCACCGGCCCATGTCGCGGGCGGAGCGGTGCTGCTTTTGCGCTTCTGGGGCGGCTTCCGAAGAACACAAAATATCTGGGCCCCTTGGGAGGAGCTGGGAGATTGAGCTCCAATCCACCTGGCAAATTGGGTTGGGGTCTTTGTTCATTCGTGAATTGCGCTACTGGGATTCCTGGACTGGTAAAATTCTAAGTAGCCCTCACATTTGGTGAATGGAACATGGATGAGAATGACGTTGTTCTCCTTCTTCTTCGGCTTCAACTCGAGAACAGCACGCTAGAGGATAGACTTTTTCAGATCAAAAGGCTGGAGGAATGCGAAATCAACCGGTGAACCGGATGCGACTCTTGCGGACGGCAGGTTCCGACGCCGGACATTTGCATGATACTGACTTGAGGAAGAATACACCAGCTTGAAGTAATCATGGAAGAGGATGGCATGGCCCCATGAGGCAGACCATGTTCCAAAGACCAATTAGCTGGCCTTCCACTAGGAGTCCATTGTGTTTATCTTTGAGCAAAATTATATAGTACCCTTTTGTGCCCGAAAAATCAACCATTCCTGGTGGGCAGAAATTACTTTACGTCCATTGATCCCCACCGTGGCATTTCAGACCACTGCACTGCATCGAGGCCATCGCTTCGCAGCTGAACCTCTCCATTGAACCTGTCTCATCACTGGCAGTTCAATGTGTTTGTGCAAACATGCCAGCACAAATATGTCAGCAAACCACATGAAACAAAAGATAGAAATGCTTTGCAAACATGGCAGACTTAAATGAACAAGCACAAAGCATGCGAGGCAATCCACCTGGCAGGTTCCAATGCCACATGCGCAGGCATGTCAGCTGTCTTACCAGAACATGCCGTAAACATGGCGCAAACATGGGTCCGGAACTCCAGTGCCTTGTCTTCCAACAGGCGCAAGCATGCCAGGCAAACCTTCTGATGGTTGGGTGAAAGCTCTTTTTCAACCAAGCCTTTGTTGGCACTCTCCGTCGTGCCTTCCACCTGGTGAAGTAAGACTTTCAGGACATTCAAGAGATCTAGCAAAACCAGCAGGATTTCGAGGCAGCAGCAACAGCATCGCTCCACTCGCAGCGCAGCGCACATCTTCTGACATCCTTTCTGGAATTCTATTTGGCATATCTTCTGCCATCCTTTCGGACATTCTAACTGGCATATCTTCTGAAACAATTTCTGGCTTTGTATTTGGCATATCTTCTGACATTCTAACTGCCATATCTCCTCATTCTAACTGGCATGTCGTCATGGCCAGACTGAGCTGGCGCCCTCTATGGTGTGTTGGCACTCGCGGTGACATGACGACATGGCAGAAGGAGGGCGGAGGATGGAAGGAGTAGCACCTGAGTTAAAGTATCTTAAAAGCTAAAGAGGACCCTCACGTGGCTGGTGGGGAAAACGTATGTCCGTCAACGTGGCGCTTGTTTTGTTGGAGCCACATTGGGAAGAACCCAAAGCAGATCGTCAGCCTTCAGAAAGTGTTTGCCAGCCCAAGCCATCCATGTCTCCACTTGGAAGTCGTTTTTGCGCGGTGTTCTGCATGTGTCACATGGTTTCTCACGGTGAGTGAGTTATAGTGAGTGTGGAGAAATGCGCAAACAAGAAGCCATCAAATGTGGAAGAAGCTCCAAACGATGAGTTTAGATTCAAGAGTCTTGTAGTCTTGTTTGGATTCAACCGTTGTTCTTCCAGCCGAATACCAAGCTGATTGGCGCGTCCAAGCACCGAAGCGTGAGAACGCCGGTGCCGTCTTCAGTGACATGAGTTGCGGACGAAACAACAACCAATAGGCAAACAAAAACGATGTGTTGACATATACGTGTATTCTCAGCTACCTAAAACCTGAGTGGCCTTTATAATGGATCACTCAATAGTTGTTATCATAGAGAACCCAAAAAATACAAAAAAATACTTCACCCCCTGAAAAAGAAACATATGGGTTGTTCAAATCAATCCGCGTTATGTTGATTTCAACAGGATTGTTTATGGATATTTTTACAGATTTGTTATGTTTATGTTTTTTTTATACGGTTTTTATACGGGTGCGCAACTGTGTGTTTTGGACACAAGCATGTCAAACATTTGGATAAGTGGAACCAAAACACAACATTATTTGTCAGACACAACAATTTTGCAGGTTTTGCGTTCCATTGGTAAAAGTAAAAGCCTATCACAGTGATGCGTGTGTGGGCCAACAAAAACAAATCCAGAACACAACAAGGTGAAACGTTGCAGATTACAATGGTGTTTGAATGTTTTGGGTCTTCACTTAACAATGTTCGGGCCCACAAACCAGGTAGTAAGTATAATTGATCCACTAGTTTTGCATTTTGATGTCTTTTCCAGCAGTTTACGGGAGGTTGACCCCCTGTGGGCATTGCAGGACCAGTTTTTGGTATTCATGGAAGCGACACGAAAACATGAACATGTTTTTGTGACCTTGCGGACCTTGCGTTGAAGTCAACTCCCTCCCCACAGGGTAGAACATCCCGGATACCCTGCTAGTGGGAGACGACTTATATAAATCTGTTGGTCTTCCCCGCTGCTCAGACGCTGAGACCAGACTAAGACGCTGACTTGACGCTTGACTTGACGATCGGTGTAAATTTTTAAACACTGATTCCAAGCTGCAGACTGTGGTTCTTGGGATTTCTGAGCGCTTCACCAGTGGTGATTGACTGGAAGTGCGAATAATGCATCGAGTGCAAGCTCCGGCAGACCTGCACACAGGACATGGCTGCAAATCATCGTTGTCTTGTGCGGTTTGTTTTCCAATAGTTTGTGGGGACAACACGTATATTATTAGTCAGCAAACTGCCCTTTTTTGCGCGGTGCAGTCATTGGTTGCTGATCCACTTCACTTCTTTTTGGCTGACTTGGCATCCTTGGCCAGACCTAAATCTGTCTATGTCCAAGCCCGATGTTCCGACCAATCCATCATTAGGCATGAAAGGTGGGAACTTTCGATCTCCACCAAGAGACGACATGCTTGGGAACGGCAGCCCCTGAAAGCCCCGAAAGTCCGATCTCCTAGGCAGTGGATTCTGACTCCCAGGTGGGTTAGAATGCATCCTCGGAGGTTCTGAGTTTATAGCTATTTAACTGACTGTTTATATATGTAGACTATTAGGTTGGCCTCTGGATTCTTTCCGTCTCGGAGGACCGTTCTGCATAGACAAGATCATGGTTCGCTTCCAAGGTCACCAATTGCAGCAAAGACTTTGGAGCACCAAATTTGGAGCACCAAAACCGTTTGCATCGCGTCTGCATCGCTTGCGGTACTTTGACAAATGCGACCGACATCGGTGGGGGGGGGTTTCTTTCGAGAATTGGTGAAACGAGTTGGGGGAACCCACAAGACATGTCATGCTTAAAACCAAGAATCGCGATGGAATACATAGCCGCTTGGCCTGACATTCTGAAAAGTTAGAGCTCTCTGTGCACCCAACCTGCTTTGAACAATACATATATATATATAACATATATGTATATATCTATATATCCCTTGACAACTTGACAGCAGGTTCTTGTACATATATATGTATATATGTTATTTTTTTGCAGCCCAGCTCAACTCTGATATCTCCTGTCCCGGGACCTTGGAATGAGTTTCTGAAACGAGTGGTGCTAGGAGTTTCTTTGTCTTGAAACGTAACCGCATGAGACAGCTTGGACGTTTCGGCCTTAGCCGTGGGTCACGGAACGGGCATGGGGAGAGAGCTCGTTTGTTGCTTTGCAAAGTCAATCAGAACTCCTTGCACTCAGAAGGCTTCAAAGCGATCTCCCTAAACATCAGCATCCCCAACCCCAAGGTTCATGGCACCTTTACTTTTGGAGTCCGAGCGAAACATGGGCGAAGCACATCTCAGGGAAGCAGCCGACCCACCTGCGCAACGCCCTTCTGTTCAGATCATCAACTTGGAACCCTGCTCGACGGAGCATGTGATGACATCGTAGCTGATGTTCGTGGTCTTTGAACTCATGAGAACATGAACTCATTGAACTCATGGTTTTTAGTTTGGACCACCAAATCAGATCCCAGACATGCAGGACACATTTCTTTTGTTGTTTCGTCATGTGCTCACAATGCCAGTGATGCGTTTGGCAATGCCAAGTAAGACCCAGAGATTGGGCGATCCCAGCATTGTATTTTGTTAGTGTTTTCATTCATCAACGTTTTACAGAATACTTCGACCGTATTTGCGAGCCACAGCAAGGTGATCCTTCCTATTCCTGCAAGGGCTCATAGAAAACTGCCAAGCTGGACCGCTTGTGAGTGCTCTCCTCTCTCCCAGACCTTTTTCATTGACACGTCCTTGCTTGCACAGTCTTGCACTCGGCCCTAATTCAAGGGGCATTTGCTTTGGGCCGTCTCCCAACGAACAGGGTCGTCTCTACGGCCTTGCGAAAAGGATTTGGATCTGGTGGAAGTTGAGGATCTGGGGCATGGGACGGGTGTTTTGGGGGATGTGGTGTTCGCTCTGCGCGGCGTCATGTGGTGTTCGAAAACGTGTTTTTGCGCCACCGGGCCATGCCCGTCCAGGAACGGTGGTGTCTTGAGGTGAAACGGGGGTGTCTTGAGAGGTGTTGGATGATCATTCTCTCTAAACCGCCAACGAGCTCTCTCCCGCCTTCCGCCTGGCCATCCCTGGCCCAAAAAACACGCAAAGACCCCTTTTTTATGCGGAGAATCCTTTTTGTCACCTGCAACCTGGTGTCATCGTTTGATGTGGAGCGTAAATATATTTTGCCTTTCTCGACTGCACAATAGGTGAAAATTATGGTTGTTCATGTGTGAAGTGAAGTCTCGTGAATTGGTAAAAAGAGGAAAACACTCTTTCTCCCCGAACTTTCAATGACTCTCTTTATTCACTGGGGAGTCATAACCACTGCCAAGGGGGTAGAATTAGTCAAACTTGGGCTTTCGGAGATATATGATATGTTTTGTAGGGTACACCATCAAACATTGTCCAAGTGCTGGAGAGATGGGAGTATTTTTCGCAGTGGGAATCCCACGTCCAATGCGCGGAAGGATCAGAGGTTTTTAGCTGTTCAACATGTGTGAATGTTTGAAAGTGGATCAACCTGGCAAATGCTGGAGTCCTTTAATGCCTCTTGTCCAGGCAACAATAAAGCTGTTCATCATTATTAATGTAGTTAAACGCAGCAAAACAAGAATTTTTTGAATGTCATAAGAACCGGACTGGCTATTTGCATTATGTTTGATGTCTTTGTCTTGTTGCACCTCCGGGCCCATAGTTGTGCGCGGCCTGACGATCCTCTATGTTCGCTGGATGCACCCATACCCCTGTACATCCAGCTACAAAAGCTGGAATGCTGTTATTGTCTCAGAAAAGGCCGGCACTTTTTTGCACAGTCTCCAAAGTGCTATGCGATTGGAAAGATGTGTTGTGTAAGCTGCAACAGTTGTAACATCAGTCTTAACACCTGTCAGAGACAGGGCACTCAGATGATTCTGGTGTGTTCATGCCGGATTCTGATTGGCATATGGGTCGTCGGCGTGGAACAGAAGGCTGAAGGGTTCTGCTGTTTCCTTACACGGAGCGTTTCAGGACTGGAGACACGGGAAGAAAGTCGCTTGACCGTTGATTTCGTGAGAGACCAAGACCTACAGCTGTAAGTATTCCTAAGAAAGCGGCACGAAAAGAGGCGCATGCTGCAGAAAGCGTGTTGGCGCCACGGCGAGTCTGCATAAGAAATCCCCAAACACGTACTCTCTTCACAGCGGCACAGCTCGCCGGGCCCATGACATGAGCAGGCTTTCCAGCAAAGCTTAGAGGAGGCATGGTCTACCCTGTACTGAGATCCCGAGTGCGGTGGTCAAATGGGTTCTAGGTTAAGTTACTATATCAATATCTGCAATATCCTCGCAATATATCCCAGCTGAAGATATGGACTCGACCTTATCCCTCTATGTTTAACATGATTTGTGTGCACGGATCACGGTGAGCAGCTGGGCCTTGGCTTCTTGGGTGTTGGTTTGGTCCTACTTCCTTGAACAGGTAATTGAATAAAGATGGAGACAGTCTGCAGAAGCGCAAGATCATCCTGATTGGCGCATGGGGTATGGTGACTCCAAAGAGATCAAGACAGATGGGCCTCCTGATTGAACACTCACTTTGGATATGCTCAGTCTCAGTATGTCCGCATCTCTATTGATAGATACAACTGGTATGTTAGGGATACCAACTCACTTACTGTACTTGTCAATCATGTTACATGTTCCACACTCCGACAACTGTCGGTTGCTATGGTGATCAACCGGCTGAGCCAAGTTTGGATGATTTTGGATGTGTTTCTTTTCCAGTAGCTACAATCCAGTGATCCAGGTACCTTGTTTGGTACTTCATGCTTCATGCTTTGTCCCGTTCTTGCGCCCGCTCCGCTTCGTGCCAACCGGGGCCTTCCCGCGAAGCTGTCCGTTTTGGAAGTGGAACGTTCAGACGCCGCGCCAGACGCCGCGCATAAAGGTGTCTAGTCGGCCTGTTGTGGCGCAGAATCCATGGACCATGGATTCCAAAAGGAACACCCAAAGGCAGAATCGTATATATACCCTAGGGATCCAAGTACCTTCTCAGAAGGTACTTGGACCCTCCAAACCCACATAAGAGTGTCCCCAATCACCTTCTGAGATGGTACTTGATCCGGATCACGCAATTCACTTCTTTTTTCGCATTTCCACATCGTCGTCCTGGTCGGGTGGCGAATGGGCAGTCTGGCAGTCCCGCGACGTCCGACCGTGCCTCACGTGGCCAGGACTTGTGCGTTGGCCACCGTGGTCCCATGTTCCTTGGATCAAAACGTTCTTTTTATTCCCCGAAAGGTTCAAATCAATTGGATTCAGCACCAATTGGTGTTCAGTGGGTACGACAGAATAGAGGATCATAGAGGCATAAAGAACACAAACTATGGCCCGTTGCTGTACATGGACTGTGGGTTGACCCTCGGCAGAGTAATGTGGTGATTGCGGTTTCCAAGTGAACTGTATCTTCAACAAAATGAGACTCTGAAGTTCCAAGTGATGTGCAGATGTTTGGAACAATGGCGGGTGTTTGTCACGAAGAGTGGATCTGATTTGGAACCTTTCGAAGAAATCTCGGGGGGTGTCGATCTCGTATGGTTTGCCGTTTCGCAGAGTGCATGTGACGTGTTTGGGCTGAACTGGGTCAGAATCGATCAGGTCTTCGTTGCAGGAAACGATCTCGGAAGACACGATCTGGGCCATCCGATTGATTCATTTCTTCATAATGATCAATTCAAATCATCCAAGATGAATTGCAAATGTAAAACAAAAATTCCACCACTTGTCATTTGTCGCCTCAAAAATCATCTTGGAAAGTTGAATCTTCGTGAGTGTTTGGATTGCACATGGCATAGCTTGAACTGGTCGCTGTGGAATAACTCAAGACAAGCACCGGCCGGCTGCAGGTCCCCCAAACGCGTGCAAACTTGGATGTCTTTTTTGCTGCCCACACTGTTCAGAGCAGCTTTCAGGGCAAGAGACAGTACAAATTGGTTTTCCGACGATCGAAGTGTTCCCACTCTCTGTCCGTAGAAAAACTTGTTCTTTGCTTCAGGGCCATGCCATCCGTTTTCCATGTTTGGAGGGAGGGTAAGTAACGACACCATGGTATAATTGAGCTTAGGAACAAGTGCCACGCTAGTAGTAACAGGTGCCTTACTAGTAGT
>CAXAMN010005335.1:1081594-1116749 GCA_963970005.1 Durusdinium trenchii | reverse complement strand
CCACACCACACTACTACTTCACGACGACTGCTACTACTACTTCTACTTCTACTACTACTACTACTACTGCTACTTCTACTAGTCATCATTTGCAAGATCACCTTCCAGTACCTCCCCCAAAAATGCTACCAATCCCAAAAACGATACCAATCGCAAAAACGATACCTGCCTTAAAACATCCCACCAAACGACCCCTAGTCTTGCCGTTCGCACACCTTCTCCGCCTTCTCCTCAAGCGTTTGGGATCTCAGCCTGATGGCGGTGAGTTCATTGTCATGTTTTGTTGCTGGTGAGTTCATGTTGGCACGAAGTTATGGCAGTCATTGTGCCTTCGATATATTGGGCTTCTCGATGATGGACATGTCCTTATTCTGTTGGGAATCTTCCAGGTCCCTGTTGGATCAGCTTCTCCTGCGCAGGTGGCGGCGGTCCACGGGTGCTGGTGACCTGGCGGTCCATTGGAGCCAACTGCATGTGTGGCCAATGGGTGGCCGCTGTGTGGTGGGTGCTCCGGATAGCACTCGTGGAACCGAAAAACGGTCAACCAGAGAGGGCCAGTTTTTTTGAAGCCTTGTGTAGATCCATTGGCGGTGCAACATTAAAGGTGACTTGCGGTGACCCAAAATCACGAGACTTTGTTTGACTAGTTTTTTGGTTTAATCATCAATAGTTACAGATTTGTTAGTTCGTTACTTGTGTGATCAACAAAAATACCGCACGTTCAACCTTGATATTTTGTTGTTTGAATGGAGGATCTTGGGATCTCGTGGCAATGCGCTTTGACAACGTGATTCTCCGAAGACCTGGCGAAAAATCACATGTGCCAATGACGAATGTTGCTAAACACCACCTCCCACCTGGGTTGCAATCTTTTAGTGGGCTAGCTAACCTGAATGGTCCTGGTATCTTGACTTGAGGTCATCAACTTGGAGAAGCGTCCGGATCGCCGGCGCTGGATGTGCAGGAAGTCGGGATGGGGCCATGGAAGTCGGGTCGGAACCTGGGTGCACAATCTGCTCCTTTGGCAAACCCGTTGGGTTGCAACTGGCCACTTTTTTTCAGTGCTGTTGTTCATTTTATACCTGCCACTTCTGTTGGCCTGGAACACACCCCACTGCGTTCATGGGAGGGAAACTGGTGACCTGTCTTTCTCAGTTTGTGCCGAAACATTAGATCTTTTGATGTGAAGAAACAAACACTTGCTGAAGAACGTAAAGAACAGAAAACGAACCTGCAATTCCAAAGGCATGTGTTTTTGCCCTGAAGTGAGTGGATCATGGGCCCCTATCCTCCAATAGGTACCCCTCTGGAACTGCTGGACTGCGGTTTTGATCCTCCGACGTGTTCGCAAGGAGCTGCTTGCCCGCCTTTCAAGAGGCAGGTGCACAAATCTCGTTCGTGCCAGCAGTGAATGGGGAGGAGCGCGTGAATGGGAACATCTTCCGCTTTTTCAACCCTCGAGCCACACATCTTCGCGCCTTTATTTCGCGTGTTTGGTTTCAGCGTGTGTTCATTAATTGGGTCTTGGCTTAAGACATGTTAAGACTATCATGGGGTGTACCTGGGTTTTCCTGCACTGAAATCTGTTGTTTCGCTCAATGGCTGCAAAAGGCACCTTCTTTGGATGGTCCAGTTACAGTTCCCTTCTTTGGATGTTGCCTTGTCTCTTCTTCCGTGCAAATCGTCCGCGGTGCAGCGATTGGCGATCCTGATGCCACGACTCCAGTGACGAGCAGCGAATGAAGTCGAAAGCCACACCGACTCATTCGACATTCAAGACGGTGTCCTGGCTGGCGTTTTTTCTCCACCTAATGAGTGTAGTGTAGGGTAGGGTATTCCAACCAGGAGACCCCGGAATACGGAAAGACACATTGCACTTAAGGTTTTTTTGTTTCTTACATAAGGTTTTCTTCTCCCACCTTCATATTTCCCCTAGGAGATGGTTGCCCTTTGTCCTTTTTGGGTCATGGACGTGAGCTGTAGCATGGTGTCTAAAAGGGTCCGATCGCCAGACGAACGAAGTCAAGTTCAGAACGCTTCGTCACCGGGGAAGGTATGCCGAGCCGTTGGCGAAGATGCTGTCTTGGGTGACGGGCTGGCTGAAAGTACTGCAGAAAGTACTGCGGACATTTGACTCGTTTTCGGTGCGACGGATCTTGACTCTTTTTCGGTACAACTTGCTTCGTCGATGTTCCATGATTCCGGTGGGGGCGAGCGATGTTCGGTGGCTCCTAGGACCCAGGATGATCCGTTTTCGCTTGGCGGCACCGGGCCTTGGGGAGACCTTGATTCGAGAGGCACCGAGCCCCTCCACCATCCCTTTGGGCAACCAGGAGCTGGACTTGGATGGCGCTGCTTGGTGGTCTTTGAGCGAGGAACAGCTCGAGGCCCAACAGCTGTGAGCGACCCTGAAAGCCTGGTGGAAACCCTGCACTTAGCTCTAAATACTTCCCCATAGGGTCCAGCTAGCTTTGAGGATGGTCTTGCACGTGACAGTACTTCCTGAGTATGGTCAAACTGGGGCCAAAGGACGTCCAATTCTGAGGCGCAATAGACTGCAAACAATGCCGAGCAGATCTAAGCTTAGCAGCCTCAAATGTATCGAAGGGTTTTCAGAACATGAGGACGTCGGGGATTTAGTCTGTGAAACGTGCCTTGAGGAAATAACAAAAAGTGTATTATAGCCATTGGCACTGTGGTTTTATTGTCTAACCGTCTAACCCAGACATTCCATGTATGGCATATTTGCATACATTGGGGTGGCTTTTCAACGGGGCCTGTTTGGGGCGGCTATTCCAGTCCCATGGAGTGTTTGGGAAAGGTTCAAGGAAATCAAGGCTCCAAAAGTCTTTCGCTCCCCTACGAGCCGCTTTGTCATCTTCTTTTCCCTGACCCTGGCTATATAGGGATTAGCGAAGACCTGCAGCCCGACCAGTCCACCATGTGAACGACCGACATGCAGCAAGGTATCCAGGTATCCTCGGTTTGACCAACAGCCATATCAACCCTCGTATCCAGTCCTTCGTGGAGGGTGTGTCAGGAGACTGAGCGCCGTTGGACGAAGATGTTCCCAGAGGAGCCCCTGCCACGCGAGGACGGGGCCGGCCATGCAGCTGGCGATGACCTCGAACTGGGTGGTGAACATGTGAGCGGCCAAAACGTCCTATGAAGAGTTTGCAGCAGAATGACTAGCATGTTTTGACCGCCGCACATGTGTGAAATAGTTTGAACCCGTACTGTATGGATCACAAAACCCTTGGAAATCTATGGACTCTTCTTGGACTAATGACCAGGACTAATGACCTCATGTCATGGGAGGTCCTGGCGATAGACATGAGAGATCATGAGAGTCATCCAAACCTCACCGAGAATTGTGACGAGCTTGTGTGCTTCGAGCTGGATCTAGATTTGCCGTTTTGACTCTAGGGGCTATGACGGCAATGCTAGGCATGCCCGGCTACTGCCACTGGTTCGCGTCCTCGGACACCGGATGGCCTTGAGGCTGGCGATGTTACAGTGGAATCCAATCCAAGCATCGAACGTAACACCCTAAGGATCCAGTCGTACCCTCGTTTCGAAGGTGGGACTGGGGGTGGGTGGATGCCAGGAAGGTCCAGTCGTACCTTTTGAGGAGGTACGACTGGATCCCAGGGACACATATTGTAAAATGTCCACATATACCTTCCACCTTTTGTTATTGATTAGGCAGTGGGTGGTCCCAGGTCCCACACCACAAGGCTGGGGGCATGTCCAATTTCCACAAGTGCTTGGACTTGCAGTTTGTGGCTGTATTTTTGAAACCTGCGGCTTCCTTTTCGTTGTCATGGCGATTGCTAGGTGTTTGACACCACACACCCCAAAAGCACTGAACATACCATCGACCATCGATGTTGTTTTCAAGGCAAAATCAGGAACACACAAAACGCTGCTACATACCCACTGTTGGCAAGTCAGTTTTCAACTACATGATAGTTGATTATATATTATGTATATAATATTGATTATATATTATGTATATAATATATATATATATATCGGTGCGTTGCAATTTCTGCCAGTCACAATGCACATAACACTGCCATACACAGTACAGTGCTTTTGAAGGCACCGTTCAAAAGCTCTGATATTTGCGATGTGTTTTGCAACCCTGTGGCTGCCTTCCATTCCACCGCTGTTTGCGATATGTTGTTAGCTGTTGAATGTTGGGACCACGCTTGGCATGTCCAGATTAAATGTCAGGTACGGAAGACTAACTCAAGTTGGGAGGAAACACGTCTTTCCCGCGCCATGGGCATGTGGTTGTAGGGACACCAATATCACGCCACCCAAGCAGCCAAAGTCACGAAACCTGAAGTCCCCAGATACCGGTGCACCAAAAAGCCTAAAATTATCAGAGATGGATCAAGGATGAAAAAGGCCTAATCATGACCGAGCAGCTCGGTCCGAGACTGAAAAAGACCGTTCAAAGGCCTTCAAGCCTTAAGCCTTCGAGGGTGCAGATCCTTCAGGCGCATACTGTTTGTTTGGTGCACATCCTTAAGACCTTCATGGGCCCAGACTCCGTTTGTTGGACCCCTTTTCTGCCCCTTCATCCCTTCTCCACCACCCCTCGGCCGAGCCCCCGGTCTCCAGGAGTTGCGACGTTTCTATGGTCGACCAGTGTCAGGCGCCGGAGACCCGTCTGAAGGACGAGAAGGACAGAAGGGTGAAGAACATGGAAATGAACATGGAATATCTACTCGTAGCTTTTTACGTATGTCTCATCATTTCTCAATATGAAAAGGATATTTATATTGGCACTTGAATGAGGTCGCTTGTTTTGTGCATGTGCCACTCTCATTGGACGGTGTGGAGATGTGTTTGAAGCTTTAAGGATGTTTTAGGTCCAGGTACTAAATCCCAAGAGGTTCCAAACCTGCACACTGTTTGCCAGTGTCTACCCAAAGGAACTTTTCGGGGATGTGTTACTTTGTTGATATATTATTGATACTAGTGACTAGTGTTTGCGGGTGATCAACATTGCTCAGGGACAGACATGTAGACTCTCACCAAACTTATATTGTATGGTTGCTCAACAAGACTGTCAATGTTTACGGTGGAGCATCATCAGGCATCATCTCCGCAGTGCCTGGTCCAGTTCAGAGAAGGGTCTAGCAAAACTGTTTGATTGTGGTTCCGCCAAAAAGAAGTTCAATTTAAGCTCATCCAACCCTTTACAACTTTACAACCGATACTTGAGCCAGTGACACCCTCCCATAAAATTTAACATTAGCTGCCTATAGGGCTCCAACCACCTCACAAGGTGGTTGGGGTGGGGGCCCGGGGGGTCAAACCTTCTGAGGATGTGGTTAGAGCACCAGCAAATGAAAAGTACTCCTGACCATTTTGCAATCACTGCATCAGCGATGACATTGCAGCAGCTTTCGGTGACATTGAATGCATGTAAGCATGGGTATGTTACAGTGTTTTTTTTGAAGACCAATAAGGCAGGATGAGGACATCAGTAACCAGCCCATCCAGGATGCACTCGCTCTGCGTGAGAAGAGACGTCGCTGGTTGATGGTTGTTGGTGTCGTCTTCGGTGTCGATCCTTCTCGCCAGTCCCAACAGGTGGTGAGAAGGGCGTCTTTTTCAGCCACCGGGCAGCCTGGACAGCGGCCAAGGGTGCACCCTTTACTTTGCGCCCTGGCCCACATGCCAAGGGCGTGACACCACCGGGGGAAGCTTGTGACGTCCGAAGTATTTACTTGATGCAGACAAGAACAAAACGACGTAGCTGGCTGACCCAGGCGACTATGGCTTGGTATTCTTGGTCACGAAAAGTTTTTAAGACAAATCCAAAAGGATCCAACTAACTCAGGTGTTCGTGACCGCAGATCCCTTCAAGAAGAGCAGTCCCTTCTCTTCAGAAGAGCGTATGTCAGTTCACTATGTATACGTGAAAAATTGAAACGAAGCTCCGTACTTGGACCATTTGGGTCTGAGAGGGTGTAAGTACGTCTGTCCAGTGGAGGTTTCAGCCAAGGGTTGGGTGGCACTGGCACAGGACACGTTCTTGGGAGGACATCAGTAATGAGTGTTTCTGGCAATGGTTACTGCATCCGCAAACCAAGTGCTCCAAGTCAAAAACTACACCGAGTTGTTCTGCAGATTCATCAACTGACATGTGGTAGTCCATGTGAATGTTTCTGAAACACCACAAGAAAACCTAAGAACCTGGATCTTCCCAGTGACCTTTTGATCCCCTGGCTTGAGGTCACTTACGCTGGTAAAAGGTCACTTAGGGACACCAAAAAGGTCACTGGGAAGGTCCTGGAAAACATTGAATTCTTGGATCATCTTGGATCTATATAATGTTTGTTCCTATATGCATCCACTTGCCGTTTGAGAACATGTACTTGTTTTTCCGTGACTGGCACGCGGCTATATAGTTATATATCCATAATATTCAAGCATTTTCATTCCATTTGATACCTTTTCCTTCGCTTGGAGGCTCGACCGACGGCGGGACTCGCCGGCTGTGTCGCAACGACGAGTCGCGACGAGCCGTGGCGAGTCGAGGATCTTGGAGGATGATGTGGTGCCCATGTCCTTCTTGCCAGGCCCGTTTGCTGACCTCTAACGATCTGTATGTTTTCACGTGTTCACACAGTCAAAGAGAATAGCTGATGTATTCCATGTTCTTTTCTTTTTCTGTTTCGGACTTTTACACGAAAATGGGTGTCCTAGCTCCGCTGTCCACCATTTTTCAACCCCTGGCCTTTCCGATCTAGGACACCATGTGCCTGGCCGAGATTTGGAGGATCAGGCGATTGGGGAACCGACGCCCATGAAGGGCCTTTTTCTATCTTTTTCTTATTGGGCTGTCCGACTGGATCAGTTTTTGACCAGGTTTGGAGGTTGGACGCAGACAGAAGCAGCAGACGTGATCGCCTGACCTTTTTGCGGCCTTGGTTGATTTATCGGACAATTGATCAGAAGGTGGAGGAATTCCAACGCGTTCAGCCGCCAGGCGAAGTGAGTGGAACATTGGCACATGTACCTTCTGTCAAGCACCACTTTGGAACTCGGGGAATGTGTGTACATGATGTTCTATATGTGACATTGGATGCCCTTTGTACCTACTAGTCGCACAGACGGCTGCAAGGGACCACTGATTCATAGTGACCCAGACAAACATCTGGGACCCATTGCGCAAGTCGATTGTCGGTAGGCGGATGTTGGAGCGCCTTACCAGTCGCGCCAGTCGCGCCAGTCCTTCCGTGTTGGAAGGATCCAGAACGAACCCATTTTCCGCACGATCTCCACACACTCTAATTGGGTGGGATCTCCACCCGACCCTTCAACGGAGAGGCAAAAGGACTACCCTTAACTCACTGGTTCTTCGAAGTCGACACCTGGACATCCGGAACATGAGACATCTCGAAGCTTCGGCCAAAGGCCATGGAGTCCATTTTCCAAGTCTGCTGCTTGCGCTGGGCCTCCCTCTGGTCAGCGCTGGTGGAGGCGACCAATGCTTTGGAGGCCGGTCCCGACGTTTGGACCCCGTGCCGAGGCCAGGTGTGGAGGCCAGTGGTCTCTTGAGTGAGGTTGGAGGCCGGGAAACAGCATGTAGACCGTCGTGGGAGGTCAGAATCACCCAAACTCGTTGGCTTCCACCGGTCGGACCGGAAGGTCGTGGGAGTGGTCCACCTTGTGGGAGGTCAACGAAGCACCGGAAGCGAACGGTGGCTGAACGAGCTCCAATAGGCCTGTCGAGTCTGAATGCAGGCCCGGGCAATTGATTGGCACTTGCTCCTACTTGGCCGGCACAAGCAACCTGGAGGGATTGAGGACTTTGGTGCTGAAAGAATTTGGAGAAGGGTTTGGAGGATGAAACAGAACTCCAAACAGAAGACATAACTCCTTACACAAGGGTTTTGGAAAATTTGTTCATGCAACAAAATACACCCTGTTGAGTTGGGCTTGGAAAAGACATACATGCCATTGCGTGCCTGAAGATTGGGTGTGCAAAAACAGATCCTCGCACAGTCGTCCACACATCACCTTAGCCGCTGAGAGCGCTCCTTTCTGATCAGGTTTTGGTCCATAATCTTTGTTGCTAGTGGGTTTGGGGAGTATCCGCATACCACTCTTATTCTTAAGCGATAGAGCATCCTTTGTTTTGTCAGAGCTATCCTTTGTCGTGGAAGCTTGAGGAGAGAGGTGGCCGCCCCAAAGACAAATGGATTTTGCCCAAGACTGTTCTGCAGATCTCATCTTAAGGCGATCTCCATGCAGTCGGCAGTCTTTGATTGCAGTGGATGAGGACAGACATCCACTGGAGTGGTGGTACACTCACCGATCCTGATGTCCTTAGCTTCTGCAGTAGTCTTTTTGCCACGCTGTTCGCGTAGACCGAAAAGATAATGTTGCGGAGTGCATCAGTGACCCATGTGTCGAAAGGAAAGAGGGCACCGCTGGAAGACCCACAGGCAGAGGAAGTAGGGAAATCATTAACTCACATCCAGCGGTTTTTCACAGACCCAGTGGTAGGGGACTGTCCACGCAGATCAGCTCCTGAAGATGACTTCAGACTAAAATATGGAGTGAATTTCAGAGACGACTTCAGAGTCTCCCAGCATGGCTCCAGTACCATGTCCCTGTCCCCTTCAACAGAGACTGAGGTTTGGTGCGGACACCCCCATCGATGGAGAGCACGATCTGGTGATGGCAGGCTTCTCCACATGTTTGCATGATGCTTGGATCAAGGAACAAGGGGACGATGCGATGCAGAAGAACATACCCTTACAATCTATGGGACCGCAATAATATAATATATATATATATATCAATGCACATACATACACAACATACCCCTAAAACCACCTTCAAGCAGGCAAGTATGCCATCTATGGTTGCAATAGTATATTGTTTACAACAGCTTAGTATGTTTGGGATATACAAGGAGATGAACAATGATGAACAGAGGGGGCAGTCCAATTCGGACTGCATTGGTCTTTGCCATAGTTTGTAATAGTCTCCTGTGAGTACCACTGTTTTTGCCAGTTTCCCATGATGGGAGTCGAGTCGAGCCTTTTGCTTCTGAACAAAAAATAAGAAAAACACATCAAACACCCTGGGTGTTTCATTTCTTTTTTCAGGATTGAGCAAATTGCATTTTGGATCAATACTGTATACTATGAATACCACCCCGACCCTGTGATTGGTATTAGTATGTATTAGTGCTTGGATTGATGACCTCCCCAAAACTTTGAACTATATACATATTGTATAAATATATTGTAAGTCTAATTACTAATCAGATCTTCGCTTAAGGATCTTTTGCAGCAGCATCAAGTCCAGGGGGGACGCCCCTTCGCCGCTTAGACGTCCGCGTTAGACGACCAGTCCAGGAGCCAAGACGATGAGCCAAAGCTTCCAACGACTCAGTTCATCTTGGATATTTTGATATCGCAGACATTCCCAGGGGCTGGCATATGTGCCTTCATTTTGGGTGGTTTCAGTGGTCTCCAACGATTCGATACCACACATGGATGGTTTGGCTATCGAATTCGAAGTATACTTAGTTTCTTGCGTGTTGATCCTTTCAACAGGTGAGCTGAAAGGAACTCCTCGATCCGCACTTTGGAATTTGAGAAACACAGGGCTCTCCCCCACTTCTTTGGTTTATTAAGCTCGTAAGCTATTTGTTGCTCCCAACCAGGACTTCAGATCCACACCGTTTGCTCGGTCGTTTCGATCTGGACTCCCTTCTGGCGCCTATTTCCACCCACACCGCGCACCGAGGCCTACTGCGTCTCCGCGCGCGGTGCGGAGCTTCTGCTTCAGCTCACCGACCTGAAACCGGACGGATCCAGTCGGCGCGGGAGCGAGTCGGACGGACCGGTCTGTGTGGCCGAAAAGGCAGAGTCAGTAAAACGTGATACGGATATTTTAGAGAAAGGCCTATCCTTATTGATATCATGATCATCATCCACTGTTACTTGGACCTTTGTTAGGAAGAGACCATGTGTTGCCCAATCCATATCTCGACTCTCAATGTGCGACTTCGAATGGAAGTAAATAAAGACCAATTAGATGCCAATTACAGAAGTCTTCCCAGAAGATCTTCCCTATAGCAACAAAAAGTGTACCGAGCCAAAGAGTCATGTCATGCACTCGTCACAACAAGTTTTGACGTCTCTCCACAAACCTCGAAATCTTCTGAAAGCCGTGTGTTGAATTTTACCTCAATGAGTTCTGAAAGCGTGGCTTGAACCAGTTTGTGTCACTCGGTGGCTGCTCGTGGCTTGTCCTATATATGACCTACAGCGAAGGGGGCCACATGATCGCCAAGGGCAAGATGTCGAGCGCGAGACATCCTGGAAAAGACCCTTTGATGGCTAATTTTCTAGGGGTCCCTAAGGTTCTAGGTATATACCATATGCAACTGGTGGTACAAGTTAGGCTATAGAATATAAAAATTGTTATAATATCTAATGTTATACAGACGCTAGTTAGTAATGATGGAACATAAAGGGGCCCATGTAGCTCTAGGAAATGCAAGACCGGTGGAGAAAGTGTAGGGGCTTCTGCCCCGTGTCTGAACAACAATTTGAGAGAGGGAAAGGATCTGGCGACCGGGTTCATGTCAGCAAAGGTTAACAAAAAAAGCAGTATGTACCTATAAACCATTTACAGCCAGAAATTTCTGCCTGAAGCCAACATCTGCCTTTTCAAGGTATTGCTGAAAACACACACGGCTCCGGTGAAGAAATGAGGGCAACTCGGGCGAAACAAAGGACACTAGAACACTTTTTGCCAAACATCTAGCCCCGAGTGAAGGAAGAGGCTGCGGGCAAAAACAGAAATGCATCGGGCAAAGTTTCTGCCTGAATGGCTTGAGCGGCTTCAGGCCACAATTCATGCTTGCGGTGGCCCTTGCCTATACTTAGCAAAGATCACGGGGTTCATTTAGGAAAATCCTGTGCAGAACATCATTTGTAGATTCTGTAATTTGCCGAAGGCCGAACCCTGGATTTCGTCGCTGGAAGTTCCAAGAAGCAAGGAACTTGCTGTGATCCCTTTGATCATCTGGGGAATCCCAACTGCCCTGCGGCCGCGGCCTGTTGGAAACAGTCCATACGGTGTGCGTTCAAATTCTTAAGCCTTTCTAAACCGGTGGATGTGTTTTTAAATATCAATTATTGGTGTGTGTTTTTAAAGCTTATCAAGTTGTTTACTCGGGCAATATGTGGCGGTAGTCTATATTCTACTGCTGGCTATATAGATTGTGCTCCACTTTCGGGATACCCGATCCCCAATAAATTAATGTAAAATCTCTCCAATCGTGTTTTTGTTCAGTCTTCAAGAGCAAGGACACTTGCAGAGGACACTTGCAGAGGGAACCCCTATTGTACCTCCCACCGCTTGGACCGTGACACCTCCAAACACGCCGGACACGAACCGCGACCGCGGCTCGAAGGATCCCGGGCCCCAACTCATCCCCATCGATGATTTGCTACCAGGTGGTTCCGGCGGGGGCAACGGGCCGGCAGATGGGCTGGACCAAGAACTGCCGGGCACGTGATCTTTCTTTTTTTGGGAGGGGTCATTGGGAGATAGATATATTCCCTAGAATTGTTGATTGGCTAGGTGAAAACATGGCGCCCTTTTTGCTTGAATGGCAATCCAGAGAGCAAACTGGTGGTGCCACTCACTTCTGAGGATTTCAGGGAGTGTATTGTATGATAGATTCCGGTGAAACAGGGTGAAACCCATGAACCTCCCCTCACTGGTTGACTGGTAGGTCCAAGACTGCAAGGTGGACTGGTCCGGTCTTCTCTCCCACCTATAGTAGGTCTTGGATTCACCGAACGCACCGAAGCAGGCCTTCAGAACGCACAGAAATCAAGTCATATCAAGTCCATGAAGCTGCTTGCCATGGACATGCGCGTTTTGGGCAATATTTGTCAGGTCGAATGTCTCCAGGATTGAAACACACAGAGAAACTCCATTTATAGTTCCGCGGGTGAAAAACATCGTCATGTGTAAACTGCGATTTTACGTCTAAACCCACCAAGAACGTACGTGCATATAAGTCCAGTCCAAGTCGTTGATTCTGGACACTGACTTGTAAGTTGCTTCAGCCTCAGATTCCACGATGGGATTCGATCACCCACTTTTTGTTCCGCTCAATTCCTAGAACATTCCTAAAAAAGCTGGTCCCAGTGTCTCAGCGTCCATTGTAGGTCTTTGGTCCGGCCAACATCCACGGCGGGATCTGGATGAGCTCCTGTCACTCCGCTAGAGACGCTAGAGAGGGGGGTCCGGGCACTCGGTGGGGAGCAAAAGGATGCAAAGAGTTTGTACTCCAAAACGAAGGTCATTTGGTACTGAACTGTCTTCATGTACTGAACTGAAGAAGCTAGGGTGGAGGCCATCGCTACTAGGAGTAAGACGCTAGTATATATGCGCCACGGTCAAAACATGCGAAGACCACTTTAGTAAAGAGGGGTAGGTTTGTGCACAAAACCCTGCAAAACGATAAGGTCCACCTCAAAACCGATAACCCCAGCGCTGTATATGGTCATAAGTATGCGACGAACTCAAAACGCTGTAAAATGATAAGGTCCACCTCAAAACCGATGACGTCCATTCTTTAGCTGAAGAAGAATAAGGAGTTTTGACCGTCCCTCATATCGTCATTTAGGTTTAAATGGACAAACCACGGCTTATGAGGTCGGTCTAGTTCATAGTGGAGTCTGACGCCTGGAGTCTGAGTGATAGCTGTGTCGCATTTGGACGAAAACAAATAACTTATAGCTGGTTCGCTCCACTGCAATGGTGACTCTTGATTGAACAAGAAAAACACTATATATATATACTATTGTACCTACAATCTAGTATCCTATTCTATGTATCTATTCTATTGACATATATTGTACCTATTCTAGTATCCGACAGAATCCTACAATCTAAGATATAGATCATCAAGCATCTCCGGCGCGACTCTCGGGGCGCACCGGGAGTCCTCCAGGCCGACGTGGTCCGACCGCGGGCGGGGCCGGCCCTCCGTGGTCGCCTTCCGAGAGGAGTCCGGTGGGAGGTCGTGGGATTGGAAAAGCGAAGAGATCCCAGACCATCCATGTAATGTAGACTCTTGGATTAATACTCCTCTACCTTTGAATTGAACATCCTCTTCAAAGGTGTGTGTTTTTTTGTTTATAATGGTCCTCAAGAGTCTATCGTTATGAACTAGTGTGTGCATACAGGCGTTATCATGTAACCATACATGGATGATCTGGGAGAAACGTGTGTAGCTCAAATAAGGAGTCGGTCTGCCGGTCTCGACTCCCTGGGTTCGGTGGACGACCGGAACGAACCCAGCCAGGGGCAAGATTTTAGGGGGTCTCCCTAGTAAAATGCACACTCATTATGACCGTAAGTGTAAGTGTTTTTGGAACCCATAGGGATGAGTGGGCATGTATTCGAACCCAAAGGTAACCAAAGCAGTGTTGGTTTTAGTTGCATTCTTCTTGGTGCACGTTGTGACCGTTTTGGTGAGGGGCGTATTCCTTAGCACGCCTGCATCCATACAGCTTCTCGGGATTGCACCTTCAGCAACAAGATGCAAAAGCTCGTGAATGTGTGGCTTGGTACGGTTTACTACAAGATCACGTCCTCAAGGTAGTGCTCAGTTTGCACATTCCCCGCTTGGATGATACACAGCAGAAATGGGGTACCAAGATCTTGGTGCACACCGGGATGTTTGAATATCCAGGAAGATGTGAGAGTCGAAAAAACATGAACTGCTGTGGACGACAAGTGCCAAGCAACCAATCGTTCTTTCGATGAACAATTCTAATCCGGTGCCATCGACGCATCTTTTATCATCATTTCATGTACACGGCGCGGCATGGAGTACCAACTCTACAGCCATGGCCTGGAACCAGGTCGCTCGCGTGTCTTACGCGGCAGGACCTGGCCTGGCAACTGGAAAGTCTCTCCGCAGCTGATGGAGAAGTCCTGGGCCAGCTGTTTCGGAGCTTTGGCATGCAAAGGAAGCGCACAGGTTTGAGGAATCAACATAATACAACAAGTTGTCGAAGACTGGTGTGTGCATATACCCAGTATTCCCTCCCCAACCAGTGCAGGAGATGTGAGTAGGGCCCAATGTGTTCAAAAGCCCGATCAGAGGTCCATAGACGACCCGCCCAGGTCGTTGATGCGCTCAGATATTGATGTGGGCAGCGGCTGGCGCGCCGCCGGCGACACCTCGTTGATGGAGCTGCTTGAAAAATGATGCAAACAGTGGGGGGCATGCACTGCTTGAAGGGGTCAGGTTCCTTTTCTTGAATGTTGGGCACTTTTGCGTTGTTCAAAGGGTTTGTACACAGTAGCAATCTCAGTCTCCCTCAATAAAACACTCTTCTGGGGTCTTCCAGCAAGAAACATGAAGAAACCGTGTCTCATTGCAAGTGCTTTTGCAACACCATCTGCCCAAAGGGAGAGTTCTTCTTGGTTAAGATTGGCACAGGTATGTTCAGAAAGTCGGTGTTGGGTGTGTGCAGGTGTGATCACTCTGCAAGGGGCAGCTTTCCCATAGCTACTACACTGCCCCTTGTATTGTTCCTCTCTGGGTCGTCGGTTGATCGGTTTATCCAAATATGAACAGCCTCTTAGAGGCGGACGCTAAGCCGCTCAATGATGGTGACCGGCAGAAATAGGAAGGTACAGTGACTCCCCTCTCAACATATTAGACGTCATCAAGCTATCTCTTTGGGCAGCTCGGAACAGAGGTGCAGGACCTTCCGACTTGAGATGCAGCTCGGAACAGGCCTTAAGCCAACTGTCAGATCTTTAAGGATCATTTTAAGGACCCTGTAAGGATCTTTAAGGTGTATCGCCCCCGATTTGGAAGTTTAGAAAGAGCGAGCATCGAGGGAAACCCGGTCAGGGGGTCTCCCTATTGGATTAGTTCACTCCGTCGAACACATCACATGGACGTGGAAAATCCATGAAAACTCCTGTTATCCTGTTCGTAGAGAGGAAACTGGATTATTTCAAGGGACCCTGCCATCCACATCCATGCTCCGAGGGTAAGTAATTGAGATATTGTAGCAGGATCTTCCATATGGGTGTGTATTGAAATAGGGAACCTCCCAGGGAACGATTCCCTGGGTTCTAAGGGACATAGACCAGTCTACCTAAAGGTCGTCCAGCCACCTCTACAGGCACCCGCTGACACGCCTGGAATGCCTGCGAGCAGTGGCGATGGCTGGAGCAGAGGCCTCTGAGGCGGGATGTTGGTCATGAAAGGTCTGGGTTTCAAGATGAACAAGTGGGAAACGGTCCAAAACTCTGAACATGAGTTTGAGTGTCAACTGCCATCAATCAAAGAGCATGATGTTTCATCGTATATCATCGTATCATCACACGTGATCCTTCATGTTGACAAAAGGAAAGTCCGGAATCGTGGCGTGAATCGTGTCAGCTTCGCGTTCAGTTCCAAGATGTTCCAAGTTCTTGAGGCTCTGAAGAGGACATCCAGGAGTCTCCAAAGCGCTTTGGATGAAATCTCCTGGCAGCAGCTGGCGCTGGCCCTTTTGCAGGCGCACAGTTAGCGTGACCCAACGGCGCAAACAAACAGCGCATAGTTGCGTGACCCAACCCGCCGCACTGGGACGAGATGTTGGAGGTGTGAGCTACAGCAGCCACAGGATGTAGCTACCTATACATATATCATGACTATGAATGATTGTTGTTCAAGGAAATATGATAGAAATCCATGTGTTCAATTGATTCATGAGTCACTAAATATCAGCAGGATGCTAGACCTTGACAATCCTTGGGTATGAGCATGATACAGAAATATACAGACATATTGTTTGCATGAACAAGCTGTGTTAGTGTAATATGGTGATGATCTGCGCAGCACCTTCTCGTTGTGGCGCCTTTTGCTTATGTCACTTTTGTGAGTCTTAGATGTCACTTATGTCACTTCATAGAGCACTGTCAAGATGCTGTCTTGTACTTTGCGACCATGTTTTCAATGCACAGACGCTAGCCGCTAGTAGACACTTGGGCCTGCAACTCAGGAATCACCAGAAATCACCAGGGATGCAAACCGTCGGGCTTTTCCCCCGAACGGAACCACGCTGCGATTTCTCGGCCGTGGCGTTTTGGGGGTCCACCTACGTGACGGGACCTGGGCGAAATCATCGTCACCGGGTGCTTCGCTCCTTCGGCAACTTGACTCGACTGGGAGACGCAGTCCATCGGGGTTTGGCTGTCATTCCACCCCTTGGATTCGACCATGCGCGCTGTCCAAGGAGCAACAGAACTGCAAGGAGGAAGATCCGCTCTTGGACGCCTGGAGTTGCGTTTTCAGTGATGTGGTGTCATGATCGTCATCCTGGAGTAGATAGAATGTGGGGGTAATCCAAACACCAAGGAAACTGCTCATGTTTTGGGGTTTGCAAAAAACATCTACTTCAGGAGGGTTATAGAATCTAAAGATGTTTTCCGGTGATTGACATTGAGGAACCATCCGGATCTGATGTACTGGCTGCCAGCCCGGACTCTTTAGACTCTGAAGGTGAGTGATTGGTCGATCACCAGTAGCAAGTAGCAGAGGCATTCCATGCAGGGCTTTAGAGTTCCACGAAAACAAAGGACCCAAGTTGTCAATGCTGGTACTTCTTCTATAGATTGATTTGTCTCCTTGGTGAACTTGGGGGAATTACATGTATGCAGCCCTGCAGTCCCCTGTGCTGTTTGCTTTTTCCTGAAATCGCTTCTCTTCAACCCCGAACATGCTGGGGACGTTCACCGCTCCTGGCAGACCCGGTTTCTCCCGAGGAACACTACGTGCCTGGCTGCTGGATGTTGACCTGCATCTACTTACTCTCAGGCCGGTGTCCGTGGGAGGCACCTTGTTGGGGGAAACCGGACATTTGCGAATCGGATTCGTGGAAGGGTTGAAGGTAGGAAAAACTCAGACAAACTGAACGAGATAGAGGGCACAACTAACACACAAGACATTATGCTTCAAGGGAAGGAAGATAAATAGAACTCAATAGAAGTTGTGGGAACAACACTGTTCAACCCTGACACGAACATGCTGCCGCCCCAAACACTGCTGAGCTGGGGGTTGTTCTCCAAGGTCAAAGCCACATGATCTCCGATGATCTCTATTTTCGAGCTCCTTTAGAAACCTTGGTTGGTGGCCTTTAAAGACCCTGGGTAAACTCGAGATGGACATTGAGCGAAGCTGGATGACCTGAAAACAACCTGGCCATCCTCTACTACTGGGAGCAAGGATGCTACTTGGGGCTCCTGGCCTTACTACTAGTATTTTGGGATTCCATTGGGGCGCTCTTCAGGAGTGTAACCAAAGCAGTGCTCGTCCTTCAGACAACACCAATTTGCAAGCCTTTTTGGCATCAGTTTTTGTTGCATGTGTGTGTGAGCCAGGGTGCTTGACAATGCAGTGTTCTTTACATCCAAGGCTCAGTGTGTACCTGCACCCTCCAAACAGGACGTGCGAATGTTGGGCTTTGCGCAGATCTCTATAGTACCCTGGTCCCACCCACCCTTGTTTGTAGACCCAAGACTCATGGGCGCTGGGGAGCTTCGTGAACACAAGACTCTTTGAAGACTCTTGGGCTCACTTCGTCATATGCTTGGTAATAAAGTTTGCCACATTTGGTTTGACAGGGAGTGGTTACAATAGGTCCTCTTTCAAGACTTGGCTTCAAAATCAGCCATTAGGAAGAACCCACAAGCTTCACAAACATCAAATCCGTTTCACCCAGCTTTCACCATGGTCAATGGTACTCCAAAACTGCCAGAACTGAGGGCCATGTCTCTCCGGAGGCTTTCCCGCCTGACCACCTCAGGCCGCCACCTGGGCGGCGCCGGACCTCGCCCCGACGGCGTGTCCCGCACGTGTCCCGCCCTCGCGCGGCTGGGCGGTGTGGCCGAGCCTTGCGTCCGGGGCGGGTTTGGTGCGGGGGAACGGGAAGCATGGGATATACTAGTAGATGAAACAGATGTATACGTTGATGATTGTTGATGTATTTAATATATATATATATTTCAATGTTTTTGTCTCCCCATGGCCACGTGTTCGGGATTCACTGTGATGGTCTCAGTCTTTGAGTCTCATCGCATATTCTTGGCGCGTTGGCCATGAGAGAACTTCCCAGCCCCAAATAACGATGGATAAAACAACACAACCTAGAGCTTGAGTGACGTCCATGTTGGACCACTTACCAGCCAACATATGGCCCAAAATCCTATCAAACCAGTTGTCATGCAAGGACTGTACCTGAACCCCCCCAAAGCACCATTGGGATCGGGTCAAGTGGTGCACATCACTGTCCCGATGCCGTCCATGTGAATGATAGGGCTATGTACAACATCCAATTGCGCACGATTTTGACAAGATATGCCAGATATGCAGTCACCAGGTGCTATTCTGAATGAGCATAATATACAATTGTGTTGAATCCAGCTCTTAGAGATGTCTAATTCCATTGATTTTCAGCTCTTATAGAGATGTTTATTATCGTGAAGTGATTTCTTGCGATTTGAGTGCAGGTTTTACTTGCCCTCGGCAACCTTACCCCAAGTCACCCAAGGATGCCCTCCAGCGGGGCGAGCAAGTGGGCATGTGCGTGGACGAAAGGTTCCAGCAGGGTCGGTGGCAGTGGAGGTCCCAGAAGGGTCGGTGGCTTCTTTTAAAGTTCATCCCATGAATGTAGAGTCTTGATTAAGACAAACCCATCTCATTTGGATTCTAAAACCTCCTATACTCATGATGAGGGGCTTTGTTGATCAAGAGTCGAACCATTGGCACCAACTCATCCCACCATGCCGAAAGTCGTGTCGTGAACCGGTCACCGGAGGGTGCAAGTATGTGCAAGCTCCCGGGCTTCGTAAAATTATCAGAGAGCATTCAGGATTGGCTGGGTGCATGTTTCATGAGTTTTCGGCTACTTAGTGCTAATCAAAATGAATGTTCATGATTGTGCAATAGCAGTAATTACCATGCACTACCCAATCTCGCTCAGAACTCACTCAGAACAATGCCCTCCAGGCCGCCACCAATAGTGTTGGCACCCGAAAAAGCGGAGCATGCATCACATGTGTTTACAGAAAGGATTTAGCAACATCAGTTTCAGGGCATATTTGGAGGAGATGCACCACATGTCTATCTATTTGAGCTTAGAAAACCGGCTTCCAGGGGTGGCTTGTGGTTGGCGACACCTGGAACTGGCCTGTACATTCACTTCTGAACGAACGAGCACAGCAAACTTGGAACCAACAGTAAAATTCAAAGAGTTTGGGTCTGCGGAACCATCCTGACTTCCGTTTTTGAATAGCACCTATCTCAACTGCTTCCATCCTTTTTGATCCAGACGTGGTTGAAGTTTCCACTGCAGGCAGATGGAGTCCTTGAGCTTGGGCGAATTCCGTCGGAGCTTCGAAAGTGAAGGTCGGCCACTGCTAGTGAAGGCCGAGACAGGGAATGAGAATCACCCGTCCGCGTCGTACGGGTGATGCTCTTGCTTAACAAGACGGAGTGAATGGCTTTCTCATGGAATTTCCTCCAAAGAACAAGTGAAAACCCTCATTCCGAGCAGCATCCAGGAGGAGGCTGTCTCCCGGTGCCGTACACAGCGCTTTGCATGTTGGATTTGTTACCCTTATGGGTTGATTTGCCGCCTAGTGGAAGCCGCTGGAAAGCCCAGATACTTCCGTCGCAGGTGTAGCTGGACTTCGTCAACAGTAGGTGTAGATGTGTGGCACGTTCTTCCTTTGAAACCCAGTGGGTAGCCACAACAAGCAGGGACTATATATATATATATATAGATAGTGATGTGTATTACACCATACGTGCCATACGTACATGCATACATCCATCATCATCCATCCATCCATCCATACATGCATACACACTTACCTTCTTACCTACTTACCTACTTACTTTCTTACTTACTTACTTACTTACATACTTACATACAAACGCACACACAGACAGAGACAGACAGACAGACAGACAGACCGACCGACGGACGGACGGACGGACGGACGGACGGGCGGACGGACGGGCGGGCGGGCGGGCCGGCAGGCCGGCAGGCCGGCAGGCAGACAGGCAGACAGGCAGACAGGCAGACAGACAGACAATGTTGTTGATTGTTTCAATGAGGGAGTCTTTCAACATGTGTACAGTGTATATGCATAATAATACTCCATGTAAAGCAGATCATGCTTATACAATTGATTCCACATACAAACCAGTCAAGTGGTTGGACATAGAGAAGCTTACATGTAAATGTGGGTCTTGGAATGTTATTGAATTTATTGCACTGAGGTTCATTTGGAACTTGAACACCAACAGCCGCACTCAAGTTTGATCAGACGACAATGTTGTCCTTTTTGACCTTTAAAGAAGGAGACTCAAGACGTGTACGAGGTTCTTGGGTGAAACCAGTGCCATTGAATTTGCTTATATAACTTTGTTTCACCTCCATGTGGGTTTGACAATTTCAACTGGAGTTCTCCAAACGTTGCATAGCAACCTTGCGGTTCACAATGGCTCTCACGAGTATGAGTATATTCGTTCAACAGTAGTTCAACGGTGACCATAGGAGGCAAACCCTTGTAAAAAAGCCATCCTGTTCCAGTTTCGATCACTTCACATCCCAGACTCCAGATAGCCTGACATGGAATATCCTCATGGATAGGTCAGCAGCGTCCATGTGGGGACACACGATACCAGTCGCGATGGTCTTGAAAGGTTCGGACTCCGTAAAATCACCACCGTTCCACAGCCAAATCATCACCCAGCTAAGAAGGGCTTCCATCATTCACATGTTCTTTGTACAGAAAAAAACCATCTCATCAACTCAAGGATCCAACACCCAAAGGGTGGTTGGTTATTGGATGGAAAATGCATGGTCCCGGGGGTTCGGGTGGTGCTGGATCAGGTCATTAAGTGATGAAAATAGAACAGGTGAACTCAACAGACTAAGTTGTTGATCTCCAAAATCCCTCGCGGCAGCCGGCAGCCGTGGATTAGTTTGAAGAGCAGTCTTTCACCATCCGGTGGACAGTGGTATGTGAGGTCGTGGTCGTGGCCTTCTGTGATAGATTATACTGCGTCATACTGCGTCCATTATTAATCCACTGTCACTTTAGACTTTGTAGAATCTATTTGATTCTATGTGTATCTATTTGTAGAGTTTCAAACCCAAGTTTGCTTGCCGCTCCCAGTCGGACGCAGGCTGCAGCTCCTGCTGCGTCTCAGCAGCCCGAGCGCTGGCACGTCCAGACGCTCCAGCGCTCACTCCAGCGGCGCCCGTCGCCCGGTTCGGCCCACACGGAAAACCGCGTCTTCGAGGGCAAATCGATGTTGAAACACGCGCCAGGTTGGCCAGGTTGTTGGAAAGCAGCGGTGGTATCACACGGGGGTTTGCTGACCATAATGTCTCAAAATCTATGATCAAGTAATTCTGATGCTTGTTGTTTGTAGTGTGGTTACAGCTCAGATCGTGCTGCTCAGGTTTTGTGACACCACAGTTTTGTTGCTCACTATTCGTTGGAATTCGCAGTTTTGTTGCTGACTACTATAAATATAGTCATTTGTGCTTGCGTTTCCACCTGAGGTGTCGTTGTCACATCCAAGATGATGCCCTGGCCCTGACATCTGGGAGGACCCTGGAGCGGGAGGACCCTGGCAGCTGAATCGAAACCAAACAACCATGTGGTCATTGTAGTAGAGCCCCCACGAGCGGACCACTGGGAAGACCAACATACAAGAACCCCTCAGATCCCCTATCCCTATTTCATCCTATTTCAATACAAACCGGCCTGTGTTTTGTTGTTTGAAATCAAGTGGCATGGTCTTCTCGGCTTTGTGCCTGACTGGGGGGCACCTCGAGAGATACTTGCTCGCGGGCACCTCTCGGTTGCACGCAACCGGGTAACCGCATCCCACTGAGACCGTCCCCCCCCGTTCAGATCGACACTCTCGGGATCGTCACGGTGTCCACCGCGTCGAGACAGAGCTGGGCCGGTCGCAGGACCAAGCTCTCAGTGATTCGCATGCCATTCGAGGAGTATGTGAGATACATGGACTCCCACCAGGACTGACACGGCGACGAAACAGCCAATTGGTGCATATTGGTGCCACGTTAAAAACTGATGGCACTCACAGTTCGTCTCGATACTGCAAGATGTATTGAAAAAAGGGCGTGTGTGATTATAGGGGAGTACACTTGGAGCTGATAAGTATGCACACTTCCAGGTGACTAAGCTGAGGGTTTCAGATAGCAGTCCTGACGTGCTTTTGTTGAGACCTAGAAACTTGGTCAGTGCGGGAGAGAAACATATCATATCATTTGCGAGGAGTTGGAAGAAGACTTTTTTTGGGAATGTCCTGACATTATTTTTTTAGGTGGATGTCCCGATATCCTAATGGAATTGTCGTGATCCCCTGTTCGTGTGCTCAAAGTGGGGGGGGGCTATCCCACAACCATGCATCTGTTTGTTGGTCATTTACGGTTTTTAAAGTTTCTAATCGGCCTGGATGTACTCGTAGTAAATTGACCTGGAGTGTTGTTGAATTCACTGTCCAGGTGCCATTGACCCCGTACCGCGAAAAGGACAGTGAACCTCTCTATTTGTTCCAAGAGTTCGAGGAAGACCTGCGAGAGGCCGTGACAGGGGCCGCCCTTGTCGAAACTGGACACCCCGGGCTGATAGAGATTTGATGTTTCAGTAATGTACTTAGCATCCCACATCCTTTGGGATACTGGAAGCCGCTCTCCAAGATGGATCTTGAACAGAACCCAGCTCTCCGATGTACACCTTGGGACCTTGTTTGGTCATCGTTGTGGATCGTCAGATGCCTCAAGGCCGTCGACAGCAGTTTCCATGTCCCGGAGCTGTTCTGCGAGGATTTCTTCTTGGATGCCCAGGAGACGCCGGAGGCGAGGACGGTCCGGGCATGCGAGGGCCAATAAAAGGGAGGCAAGAAGGATGAGATGAGCAATCACCTTTAATTCATTCTTTAGTAAGTAGTCTACAGTCTACAGCATGTACTATTGGTTTGTCCAACATCAGTATTCGCTGGTGAACGAGATAGGGCCCCCACATGAACGAGAGACGTTTATTGTTGATACTATGACTACAGTAGTCTCAGTTTGAATGAGATACTGTGATGTGTTACCATAAGTAGTCTGAACGAGATACTGTGACATGACCTCCTAAGTAAATAGTCTAAACAAGATAGTGCCCTAATATAGTGGATAGTGTTTATTGAGTTCAGACATGAATAAATGCCACCGCTCAGATGGTGAAAGATCTTGACCCTTGTTTGATTGATTAATACGCGCATTGTACGGATATTTTTGACATTGTTTGAACATCCTCGCTCTGAATCTTTGCGGGGGTGTGAATAAAGAGTCAACATCAAAGCTTGTCCGGGCACACGCAGGGTAGGACTGCGTTCCCACAGAATGTGAGAAACAAGGAACCAACGTAATTAATTAACAAATAAAGCGATAACAAAGCAAACACATAGTGACATGTAAAGCAGAAGAGATAGCAATCTAGCGCGTAGCAATTGGATGGACCGGAAAAAGTAAGACAGCAGCCTGGCCAAGCAAGGTACTGGTGGTGGTGGTGGTGGTAGCTGCTGCTGCTGCTGGTGTGCTGCTGGTGTAAATGCCTACTGCTGCTGCTTCCGCAAAGGAAATGGAATAATTTCGTATAAAGCCAAAACATGTTTCAAACACTAAAACGCCTTGTAAACAGGAACCTGATGTGACCCCGTCGCATCGGGCCCCCCCTTGCAGATTAACAGTTTTCCAGTCACCTGATGTGACTAATATTGGTGACAGTAAAGTTAAGTAATGATTTTATGAACCAAAGACAATGAAAGGCAACAAGGCTAAACATCGCAACACATGTTTACTTTATCGTGTTTTCTTTGCCACGTTTCTCGGTGGTGCTTTTTTTTGGGGGCTGTTGTTGTGTTGCTTTGCCTTCCTGCCCTGGCCAAGTGGCCATCCGTGGGCGATTGCAACTACCAACCCTTGAGGCAGGGGCTTATCCAACGAAGAAACAGACCCGACTTGCCGCCAGTCTACCCAGGCTTCGGGGCGAAGCTTCGGGCGTCCGGTCGCCGGCGGCATCGCGCCGGCCGGTCGCGTGCGCCGGTCGCTTCGACCAGGGCTTCACCGGTCTGGCGGGATGGCTCTTAGTGGGGCCCGCCAGTGACTCGGACGGTGGAAGAGCGGGGTGTGCTGATGAGGTAGACGGGGGGATGAAGCGGATGTAAAGGATGTAGACCTTTGATGAGGTAGATATATACGTAGATCTTGAAATCTGCAATTATACTTGGCATCAATGTCTTCCATCAATGTTACTCGAGTGGTGTAGAAAAGGCAACTTTATTAATCTTGATTATTGCAATTGTTGTGTTTTTAACCAGGTAAGAAAACATAAGAAAACAACTACTACAACTTGAAATTAGTGAGAGGATTTGATACTTAGGATACTTGGATCGCTGCTGCCCTGACTGGCTCTCCGGTTTCCAGGCAGTGGCTCTCGCTGGCACTTTGACCCTTGGGGTACTGCTGCCTGGACCGGAGAGCGGTTCGAGTCGCTTTCTACGTCAGCATGCATCAGTCAGTTCTGCGTGAGCCAGGTCGGGGGGGTCTTGTAGGTCTTGCTTTTGATGTAACAATTGCATGTTTGGCATCTTTATTTCCACTCCTGTGTTTTTGTTTGGAAGCAGTGGGTATCACTATGGTATACAACTCTATCAATTAAGCCATGTCTCAACATATCTCAACATGTCTGTCAGTGTGTCTCCCTATAATACCCCAACAGTTTTCTTGTTAAAGTGGACAATTACATGAAACAGCCATGCACATGTTGCTTTGTGCTGATCCCCTTTGCTTGAGTAGGGTGAACAAACCGGCCTTCAACGCTTTTTTCCATTTATTCAGATGCCGTCTCGTTGGTCTGACTGGAATAAAGTTGCTATAGGAGATTAACAAGTTGTTCATGTTTGGTGTCTTTGTCAGAGTTTGACTTGAAGAGTCATGTCCATTTCAGTGGTCCAACCACACCGCAGGAACCTTCTCTTCGAGGGCCAGAAGCTCTGGGCCTTCTTCCCACCCTCTGAGCACCAAGCTCCTCCGTACGTGGAGGCTCCCACCGGAGCTCCTCCGTCGTTTTCAAGGATTGGAACTCCATTCTCGATTCCTGAACTCACCGGTTGCACCATTCCAATACCGATCCAAAGAGGGACATATCTTATAACTAACTCGATCAAATTCAATCATTCCCAAACATCTTCTTCTCAGATGTTATATGTACATCAGGTGGATGCTGGCTGTTGAAGGGAGGTGATCCCATTAGAATTACACACCCATACAGCCTGCATACCCGATGGTGGATTCACTCTGAATACCAACCGAACACTCAACACCATTGTTTTCAGGCAATTCAGGATGCACTGTTCACTTATACACCCAACAAATGTGTAGACTACCCAAAAGCCTGGTTTGACCTCGGAAAGACATGTGTGCAACTCAATGGTGTTCACCGAACCTTCCACTGGTACAGGCGCAGCTCTTGGGCGGCTTATCGGAGGCAGGTCGGACGTGTGATTTGATGTAAACACGGCCCAAGTGTTCACGTGTGTGAGCCTCACAGAATCTGGTTTGGAACACATGGGTTCATCGAGCCCAAGCCCCAGCACCATGGGTGATTTCTCGCCTGAAAACCATGGATCATCCAGGTGAATCTGGTCTGACAGGCCTCTCACTTCTACGCTGCGCCGCCGGTCTTGACCTTGGCCGACCTCATTGGGAGCGGATCTGGGATGTGGCAGTGTTCTGTTCGGTGAGATGGTGAGCTCTCAGAGGCTTGTGCCCCGGCATGTAACATGTAACCCTCCAACATGGGTCCAAGCAAGCTATCACTAGGGATCCAAGTACCTTCTCAGAAGGTGATTGGGGACACTCGTATGTAGGTTTTGAGGGAGCTATATATGCCACATGGATTCTGTCCATTCTTCCACGCTCCACGTCCCCGAAAACGATCTCTCTCTCTCTCTCTTTCTCCAGGACGCCAGCGGCCGCCACGCTGCGATGGGTCTTGCAAGAATCAGGTGACCTGGTCTTCATCCCCAGCGGCTGGTGGCACTGCACGGTGCCCGACGGGAACTGCAGGGTGAGACATCCCAGCCTCGGAAGGAAGACGACCAGCACGTTCCTGCTGGGGTAGATACAACAAGGGAAACGCGGAATCTGCCCAACAGGTATATAGGAATATCATAAATGTAATTAAATGAATATACTTTGCATCAACTCCAGCACTCCATAACAGATGTAACTTTCTACAACTTGACGCACTGACTGGGTGATGAAGCAAGAACGATTGGGTCCTCATTTTCCATCATGTTCCTATTGAACAGTTTCAAGAATCCTGTTGAGCTTCCTGCAACTCGGCCACTGATGCAACTTGCATAAAGTCACGGTGAGAGTTGCAGCTTTGGAGATCGAGTGCATTGGTTTGGAGGCCTTCGGAGATCACCCGGAACCCGCCAGGTGTCCTTGACCCAAACATCCGCCTACACTAGGACTGAGCGGGGGGGAAAGCGACGACCTGTATGCTGCCCAGCCGTTTGGAGGTGCATCAAAGCATCAAAATTCACAACACATGACGTGAGAGATGAAGAATAAACCCCAAATGGACGAATCTGGAGGATGATTTTTCTGACCGGTTGAGTTGAAATTGCTTTGGTGCTTCTTTCGAGGCTGGCACTGTTACCATGTTCGGTCGGACCAAATCTTGCCTGGATTCTCTTAATTTTGGAGGAATTATCGGAATTCGTCTCCATGGCAAAGGAACAACATGGAAAATACCACCTTCGCCTCACCGGCAGTTTGAGAACGACACTTTTCCGTCAGATCCAAACCAGTCCGTCAGACCAACGCCTGACCCGGTCCGGCGCTCGAAGGAACTACATCAACGGCCTGGGTCGCTCAGGGCCGGTTCATCTCTCGCGGGAGAGTGGAGAGATGTCGCGTCGGTCGCGGCCAGGTTGGCCATCGAGGTTGGGAGCCGAAAATATGTAAGACAATTAAATGAATATACATAATCAATCATAATCAGTAGAATGATTGTAAGCTTAAGCCAATTGAGTGGTAGTTGAGTAAGAGTATAAATAGTTCCTTGGTTCCTAGAGTGAGATCAATGCAGGTCCTCTAGATTCGCAGATTCTATTGCCATGTATTGCCTATATCGATCCTTATGTCCATTATTCGTCCTTTTGCAGACCCAAGATGAAGGAATTCTCACTGATTTCCAGAGAACAGTCTGTAAAAGAACTCCGACTCTGACAGCTCTGAAAGAGGTTAAGAGACCCAATCCATGGAATTTCAAAAGAAAGCATTCCCTGCTACAAGTCCAAAGACAAGTAAACCTTGTTTTTCATTCCTTGAGTCGTGCTTTTCTATGACTCCAGTAATATGTCAAACTGACCTGTCGAGAAGGTGTGCATCTACCGGTGCCAATCTGCGGCGTCCACCCGGCCCCGCTTCGGCCCTCACTGATCCATGGGAGGGAGGGGCTGTTTCTCCGAAACCCAATTCATGGGACGGGAGAGATTGATTTACCATTGACCCTCAAAAAGACCCAACACCACCCCAATGCAGGCAAATGTTCCAGTCCTCATGGATGCTCTGTGCATGTCTGTGGATGTGTCTTACCAGGTCACAACTACCAGGTGGCTGAGACGGCCCTGGCGAAGCTCCATCCGCTCATGGCGCAGCAGTTGAGACGCTGGAGCCGTGGATATAAACTGGGCGAGTGGATCGGACTGCTGGGATAGAGTGAACGAGCACCCCTTCAGCCTTGACGGTCCATCAAGGCTGATTCTGATTCAGTTGGTCATTCTCAGGATTGATTCTACAATAGTCTACAGTTTATATATGAATTGTTACTTTTTTCACCGTTTATTATAGTTTATTGAATAATTCATATTTTCTATATATGGTTTGATGGTCTGCTGGTCTTTGCTTCTGCCTCTTGCTCCCGAGTTCGAGTCAAGGATTTGGCGCTTGCATATGGAGACTTGGTTTGCACATGGAGACATGTTTCCCTTCTCCGTCCGACTGTATGGGCGCCCTCATTGACACAGCATACATAACTTATCATAGGTGTTATTTGTAAACAAGATCTTTGGGATAAACAGAAGAGATCAAACGGATTCAAACAGGGTGCTGCATGTGTTTGAGTCATTCATGATTCACATCATGGACTTCTGATGGTTTTCCAAGCATGTCGTCCTTGTGTATTTGGAGCCTATTCCCGGGAGGGTATGTTACATGTTAATAACACCTCTTTGCTGAAGTCTAAGACTATATACGTTCGCGTGATTCGGCTTTAGTGGCCACCCTGTTCAATGTTGTTTGCTGTGTTGCCCGGAGTAGGTATGCCTTGGTGGGCAGGGTTTCTTCCTAAGGACGACAGCGATGAAGATGGTGATGTTCATCCTGTGGCAAAGAAACCCAGGAAAAGGTGCTGGCGGCTGCTGACGAGAGTAGACTGACAGTTGTTGGCTGTTAGCATTGCCATCCTGGTTTTGACATGTGTTGGTTCATGGAATCATTGTAAGGCCTTTGGACCTTGGAGATATGTAGGACGTGTTGGGATCTTTTAGAGGAGCAAATTAACAATTGAGTGTATTGTGCAAAGTGCATGTGAACATTGCCGACGACTCTCAATGGCATGGGTTCTCAAGCCACGAGCAGACGCAGGTGCCAACAGCTGGCCCCAAGGACACAGCCATAAAAACACCAAGATGACACACTCCTTACATTACAAGAATCAATGGATCGAAGTGGAGCCACCGCAGAACAAAAACACAAAAAATGGTATTCGGAAGATGGTCATCTGAAAGAACACCGCTTCAGGTCTACTCAGACTCAAGTTGGACGCCCTTTCTCAAGCCTAAGTCCCTTTTGCATCGTCGCTCTGTCACCGCGCACGGCTTTTGTTTATTGCAGGTGGGGGTTGGAACGTGGAGGAGAAGCAGCTTTCCTGGATCCATGGTTTGTAGCCGTGTAGAAAGATGAACCGAAAGGCGTTGAGGCTTTTAAAGGAGACTTAGACTGTTGATTCAATTTAAATCATAGCCCCCCTATGGAGAGCGTTTTACAATCCAACTGTTGGGCGGGTTATGCATCAACAGTCTACGGCCAGAAGATTCGATGTGGAACAAGTCGCCCAAACTCCAGTCCAGAGTATGAATGAATGTCGATCTCTCTATGTGTTCAATTAATGATGTCTTCACTGGGGCGGGCGTAAACTATCAGGGTTAACAGTGAAGCCAAGACAACAGTACATGGGTTCCAAAGCTGAGATCTCTTGGGTTCGTTCTGTGAAACCTTTGGATTGCCAAGAAACTGTGGATAGGCAGGTAGCCATGCGGAGCCACTATATGTATGTACATGGCAGTCAGTGACAGTGAGCCATTCTAGATTGCACTATCCACTTTTGTCCCTAAGAGTTGCACTGCATTCCTTGCAGAGGAGATGCAATTCTGCTAGCAGGGGATGTGTTCCTCGAAGACATTCGAAGACACTTTCTTCTACAAAGGTGGACACTGGAAGCGAAGCCCATGGTATTCCTGTTGAAGCTTTTTGCAACTAAAAGGAGCAGAAGGCACAATGAACGAATACACAGGTATTCATGGATATTCAGGTATCCATCCATGTTTCCTTATTGTGTTCATGTTTTGGCCAACAATCGGTGCTTCCCAACGCAGAACAAAGACATACTAAGAAGGTTGGCTTCGTTAGCAGTTAGCCGTGTAGCAGGGGGACATGCCGTTGGCCTTGGCTCAGGGGACAGGCCGATGCCGCACATCATCCACATCAGTTGACCCAACACAGCGCCAAACACACCGCCCGGCACCACCATGACCCACCTATCACCCCCAAAGTCACCATTGACGACCTCCCATGGACGCGGCCCGTGGAATCCGTCGACTCCCTGGACTGGGCCGGACGCCGCGTCGCATCGAGCCGACGCGGCGTCCGCGGATCCCCACGGCGTCCGCGGGCGGCGTCCGCGCGCGGACCGGCGGCTTCGGCGTCGCAGCGCTTGGCTCAGTGGGCTCAGTGAGGTCGGTGCGCAGAAGGATGGGCGCGCGAGAATCGTCCGCCATGGCTCCACCGAAGAAGGTGGATGGAGACATTCTGGTGAAGCTGGGGCAGCAGACGTTGGAGGCCATCAGCAGATTTACCAAGTCCATTCCCCAGCAAGGCGTGGCTGGGCCCACAAGTCTGCGCCCGGAGTCGTCAGTGTGGGCCAACTAGAGACTGAGAGCATTTGGATGATACTGTAACTGACTGTATATAACTGATAGATGTTTTATGAATCTTTATGATTCTTTACCCTGGAAGTCCAAGGTCCTACTTTGTAGGATCCTCGGATTTGTTGAGAAAAGAGGTCCTAAATAGAACATCGGCGATAGTCTTCCATTCAAGGTCGGAGGTCCTAAAAAGAACATCGGCGAGGGGGCTATTTGATGGCCCCTCATTGCTGGTGTTGGCTTGCTTGAGGACAATTGGCATCGTGCAATTCCAGACCTGTATTTCCCACCAAATAAAATGAACACCCTCATTTATTTGCTGTCTGCTCATAGCTAGCGTGAGCAAAAGTCCTGAAAAGTACCTCGGAGGTCCTCTAAGGCACAAAACAACCTCAACAGGAAAACAAAATCCCTCAGCAAAACGTGAGCAATCGTGAGCATTGGCATGGCATCCTACACACTTTTGTGCGCAATTTCTATATGAATCTGAATGAGTGGACGTTTTTTCAAGATTGCTCACGAGCAGGGTTGTGATTAAATTGTGGACCAAGGTTTCACAGGATCCTATATCCCCTTTGCTGGGTTTCCTCGGATTCCTCGGCGTTGAAACCCCGGCAACTTCTATGGTTTCTCGGACATCGGCCTTTTAATAAGGACCTCCTCGGCGGAGGTCCTACTTTTTAGGGTCCATGGACTCTGAGGGTTATGTTATTATGTCCACCCTGGAAATATCATGGAAGTTGAGCTTACCATTTGTTTGTTTGTTTGGTCTTCCTTTCGGGGCCATGACATCCACATAACCACGATGATTCCAAGGAGGGTATACATGTATGATCATGTATACATATATTGTACTATACATGAATTTTAATAGTTAATTTTATGTATTGTTTCGTGCAAGTTGGCACGTGCTCACGCTAAAGGACCGTGTTTTTAATGTGCTTTAGGAACTCAGGACTCTGAGCATGAACAGAAAGTTGAGACACCCTTCGAATACTGTTCAATCTCTGAGCGCGCTCTTCATCATGCTTAACCTTTGTCAACACCAGAGATGTTTCTTGCACACATGAGTCTTCACAGTGTGTGGCCGTGTGGAAATCCATGCGGGACCAGGAGCTCCACACTGTTGTAATACAAGTTGTGTTCCTATACACCTTTACACCACCTGGTATGCGCCAAATTATGCACAAGTATTCTAAGGTGCGCTCCATATCAATGCCTTTTCTGTGCTCATCTAATTATGCAGAAGGCCTTAAGGATACCAGTGCCCCTTCAAAGTATCACAAGGTTGACTTACTGTACTCCCTCACATGGCAGTGACTCTGCAGACATGGTCCAACCTAGGTTTGGAAGGACGTGGAACCGGGCCAGCTCGCGGCAGACTTTGCCAAGGAGGGGCACAAGCCCCAATTATATACAGCGTGGCGATGATTATGTTTGTACCACTTTGTCACTGTGCCAATTGAAACCGCGGAGTCAGTCGGGCCTATTGCTGTATTTGATTGTATCTGTTTTCTGGGTTTGCTTAATCATAGTCCTGTACTTCCGAGTGTTTTCCTGAAGCCCCATTTGCAATCATGTTCGTATAATCATACGACACTGGCAATAGCTAGGGCGTGTCCCTTTACCAGTAACCATCCACAAAAGATTATCACAAATTGTCGAGAAATGCCTTTATTAACTATCATCCACTGTCACTGGTTATGGGGGGAAAACCCGCCAGGCGATACCAAGGCACTTTCCAGGCCATTCAGGCCTGGTGTATCGCTTACATATCCGTTCTTTGGGTTCCTTGCTTCAGACCTGGTGAGGTCAATCTCACAGGTCAGACTTGGCGCCCCCTGAGCTCTCCTCTCATAACATGACCCGTCCTGCTGAAGTATTTGTGTCAAGTCTTCAATCAAGACCAGCCAAGCACTGAAACCTTACCTTTAGTTACTTTCGTATAACATAGGAGGAACCCAAGCAACCATGGCGTTCCCTGTCTCAGACATTGGAGGATTTCCTTCTGTAGGTCAACCCTTCGTTTGTTCAGACATATATGTAATAATCCCGAGTACCTATTAATAAACACTCCCCAATTAAAAAAAAACCACGTCCGAACCCCTAAATTCGGTTTATATTTGGTTTTAAATTGCCGCCCTTTCAAACCGCTACTAAACTACCAACATGGTCGATTTTGGGGGTAGTTTTTTTTATTAGGTTCCCCAAAACTCCCCCAAAATAGGTCCCAATACACCCTCAAAATCGACCATGTCGCGTTGCAGACTCTCCGCTGGCTCTCCTAGTAGCGAGGCCAGGAGCCCCTAGTAGGGGCCTTACTCCTAGTAGCGATGCTAGGCGTCCCTAGTAGCGTCCTTGCTCCTAGCAATAGCTAACTCTAACTGTCTGGCTGTCCCTGACTCTCCACTCCCTGTCCCTCCACTGGCTGCCTGCCTCTCTCGTTTGTGCGGCGGACTGTCTGGCTCTCTGTCTGGCTGGGCAGGTTGATATCCTCTTGCCCCAATCCTACAAACATGCCGCGGTCAAATATTTATGTATATATTTTAACCATGGCTATACTAAAGGGGGTCTTAGAGGATATCAACCTGCCCTGCTTCTCTAGCCGCCTGCTGGCGCCTGGCTCTGCTGGCTGGCTGCCTCTAAACTGGCTGACTAGCTCTGCTCTCTGCCAGGCTGCCTCCCTGGCTGTCTGCCTGCCTGGCGCCAAACCCTGTCTGGCTGGCTGCCTTTAAACGGCTGGCACCTGCCACGAAATCTGCCCTTCAAGGTCAGCAAAGTACTGCACCTGCCACGAAATCTGCACTTCAAGGTCAGCAAAGTACTGCACCTGCCACGAAATCTGCACTTCCAGGTCTAAAGAGCACTGCACCTGCCACGAAATCTGCATTTCAATGTCAACAGAGTACTGCACCTGCCACGAAATCTGCACTTCAAGGTCAACAAAGTACTGCACCTGCCACGAAATCTGCCCTTCAAGGTCAGCAAAGTACTGCACCTGCCACGAAATCTGCACTTCAAGGTCAGCAAAGTACTGCACCTGCCACGAAATCTGCAGTTCACGGTCAACAAACTAGTGCACATCCACTGAGCCTATTTTGAACCCCCCGATTTCAGGGACCCCCTATTAAAAAAAATGCGACCGAGGTTTTTTTAATAGGGGGGGGGGCCGTGTTTATTATTAGGGGGACGGGATTATATATATATATATATTGACATATCCCTGAAAATGGATTACATGAACATCCCCAAAGACCACTGGCTACAGGGCACCGATGGGGTCTTCAGCTGCCAATGGCCATCCACCAGCTCCAATTCAGGAGCCCCCAGTGGAGCCGACCGAATATGGCCAGATCTTGCAGAAACTGGAGACCACCATCTTCCCGGGTGCCTTAAGCGCCACCGGCATGCGGTTTTGGGGTGTGTTTGGGTGCGTTTGGGGCTCGTTGAGACCTCCGGCGGAGTCCTTGACCCTTAAAGAGGAGCCGCCCAGGCCAGGTTGGAGAGCGGTCATTGCGAGTGGAGTTCCTTCCGGCTCGCAGCTACCGGAAAGCATGGAGCTCAATAAAGCAACACTAGCATAAACATACATAAACTAACAACAATTGAAATCAGAGAAGCTTCTAAGGCAAACAGTTTTGGCTCCAAACCATGCTGATATCCACAAAGCACTGCCCATTAAGCAGCTACTATATATCGTATACCTTAGGAATCCTCAGCACGACGCCGACCGTGGCGACCGTCTCAACGATGGAGGTCTCAACTTTGCCGGAAGGATGGTACAGCTGCTTTTGAGCACGCGCATGTACACAGTGCCTGTGACGCAGATTGAAATGGTTGCCTTGAACATGGTGATGCATGGTGATGCAGATGATAGAAGAACGTAAACATCCATCCATTTTGCACTTGCCTAGGTTATTGTGTTTGGGTTTTATTTGTTCATGCCCGTCATTTTAGATCATTAGATTTATGTATCCACTGATGTGAGACACCTCAAGAGTGACCTCACCTTGCCGAAAAAGAGTGACCTCAAGAGAGCCTCTCACGTTGCCTGTGTGGGCTTCACCCTCCCGGAGTGAAGGCGGCAGTTCTCTGAAAAGATCTGGAAAGGATAAACCAGGGCCCTTAACGCATGGGGGTGGTTAATGGACATCCCTTAAGGAGCGTAAGGAGCTATAATTAGACGCCCCGAAACCGGGGGCCCTGGAAGATGATCAAGTCATGTTGTCACATGTGTGTTGTGTGTTGTCCTGATCTTTTGTGATATGTGTGTTGTCCCGGAGGTCCAGTCCAGCAGTCTCCCCCCCAAACAGTCTTCCACTCCTCCGACTCCTTTTCCCTCAAAAAACAGACATCAACGGCTGAGTGTTTTTTCAGCTCTCCTTTCATTTCGACGCTCGGTCGCAGAAGCTGTTGGCCAGGTTGGCAGCACCCGAAGTTCATGGCCTACTACCCTTCCAGCAGTGGCTTGGGAGCGATTTCGTGCACGATGTCCTGGGACCGAAGGACAGAAGACTCACGTGAGAGAGGAAGCGTTGAAACCGTCATGCAACGGCGGTTTGGGGTGGACACATTGTGGAACGGCCGCGAGATGGGACAAGCACTGTTCCACTTCCTCATGGTCCAGCTCATAGATAGCTCTAAACCATAGAAGACACGATGATGATGATGATGATGATGATGATGATGATGATGATGATGAGGATGAGGATGAGGATGATGATGATGATGATGATGATGATGATGATGATGATGATGATGATG
>CAXAMN010005335.1:1058642-1081584 GCA_963970005.1 Durusdinium trenchii | reverse complement strand
GATGTTTTACCATGTTCTTCTCGCAGACTTCCAGACGCCTGTCATGTCTTGCAAGCGTAGGGGGTGTAACAACAGGTTTGGAGTCTGGCGCAGTCGCATTCTGGTGCAGGACTCGCTCTTGGAATTCACTGAACCCCATCAAAAAGGAGTACATCACGGTATTGCTGAATCCTCGTCAATCATCCTCAGACCACACACCAGTTACACTCTGATTCAACATGGAAGTGGAGTACCCCGAGGACTCTGACTCATGGCCCCGCTGACTCTCTTCGTCTTCATCTTCGGGTCGGCTCGGTTTCCCGAGGCAGCGTGCCGGCCATTTTGAGCGAGACGGTGATCGCCAGCATTGGGTCGGTGGGCTTGCAATGGCCGCTTGGAAAGCAACCGAAAGGATCGGGGGGGGGGACCGGAAGGTGCATGAGGAAGGTGAGGAGAAATCGAAATCAGGTCGCGGTTCTTGGAAAGCTCCTGCCCCTGAGAAAAAAAACAGTAATAAGTAGCAATAGCATGCTTCCCCAGAGGGTTCTTGGTCGTTCACTCCAGTTTGTTTGGACCTCCCATGACCTCTCGTTCCACCGTTCACTCCGTTCGCTTCCTGGACGTCCGCTGACGCGTCAGGAAGTCCAATCCCATCGGCACCGAGTTGGAAGTGGTCGTCATGGAGCCTCGGGAGCCACTTCGGCGCGTTCCGGCGGAGTACCGACGTGAAAACAAGTACCCGCGGGTTCCGGGACAAACGTCCCGGGGAAACCGGGGCGCGTGGCTTTATGGTGGAGAAAGCGGAGAAAGAAACCGAAACGGAAACCTGGAGCGTTTTTGTTGGGCGCTTTGACTTGCGTAATGTTTTGTGACGGTTCAATTTTATTGATGTTTGATGCCTGTTAGATCCTGTTAGGCCGGTTTTTGAAGGATTTGGGATTCTTCCTAAAAAGCATTGAAGGTGGAGATGCAGTGGAGATGTTGATTGTGTTTTGTTTAAACCAATCCAGATACACCGTGCCAAGCATTTTATCAAACTCAGGTGATATCAGCCTGCAAGCACGAGTTTCTCCACCAATTTTTCTATTTGATGGTTCAGCACCGGTTGTCATGGATAGAACCCGTGAATGAGTTTTGAGCGTTGTTTGGTTGAAACGTTATTGAAACCCGAACATACTCCTCTTTGTACCACTGGGTTTACCTCATCCCTTTGTTTCACTCCCCTTTTTCCACACGACCACATTCTTTCACCGGGCAAAGCCCTCGGAATCAGGATTGGGTCGCTCAGTTCCTGGGCATCGGCCCGGCGTTCCATCACACCTCCGGCGTTGGGGGTGGGATCATACAGAACACCGCAGGCTGGACAGTCGACCGTGGACAGCTGAGCGGCGACGGTCGGATTGGGGGTCTATAGAAAAAAAATACCTGGCACTTCCAATGGGTGCCCAATGGAGACCTGCAAGTAGGGCAGGGTAGTCTATTGGACACCCATTGGATGCTCCTGGTATGTATTTTTGTTGTTGATACGAAGTCTTCAGAGTACCGGCAAAGCTAGGGTATTAGGCCATCTTATCTTGTGTTTAATTGTTGGAATATTTGAGGTTTTTGTGTACTCCAAAGATCTCCACATTGCACCCGGATCTTTGCTTCTCTTGATGCATCTTTTGGCGTCTAGTTAATCCCCCTTCAGAAGTTTTAAGTTAGCCTCAGTTCCCCAATGTTTGCAGAACATTTTCTCCATAAGACCAAAACGGTAGGAGTTGGGGTTATCTATCTTAGGAGTTAATCATTTATATATTATCCTCTCTTCTATTGATAGCCCCTTAGATGTTAAGGGGTGTCCATTAACCACCCCTTGTGGGTCCTGGTAGTTGAATACATGTTCATAAACAGCGGTCTGGGGTCGCCTTGGCGAGCCCAGACCGTTTCGTCAGGCGAAGCCATGCTGAACATCATGATTTGCGCTCGCACGCGGATGCATCGGCGACTCCAACCAGATCTGTGACCCGGTACCCGGTAGCTCTATAGACAGTGCTATAGTTCCCAGACGCCTCACAATTGGGGGTGATGTTGAGATGTTTTGAGGGTCAATGTAGATAGTCCATGCATGGATTGTTGATTGTTGGGGGTTAAGTCTACCCCACGGGGTCCGGGTACTCTCCTTTTGCACGGAACTATTTTCTTCGGTACTCATGGCTTTTATTTTTTTCAGGGATTTGAATCGAGTCAGGTCGTGGGAGGATGCCTTTCATCAAGATTCCTCCTCCTTTGTCGTCTACATCTCTGACCAAGCGCACTTTAGCGTGGAGCACCCCGGCGATCTTGAGAAGTCTTGGGCAACTGCAGAGTTTACTGGATCTTGAGAGAGAGAAAGTCAACACCAAACCAGATGAAGAATGAAGCTTTATTTATTCTTTTGACTTGAAATCCCTTGTCTTTGATGAACCGCTGTGTTTCACAGGGCTTCAGAACGACCGTTCAGAACGTGGTCGATCTTCCCCGCTTCTTCGCGTTCTTACGAGGAAGGCCTGTCGCTTGGCGGGGCTGAGATGCCGGCGAGTGGCTGCCAGATTGGAGGGGAACTTCAGTCTTCAGCCCAGTGGCGTGGACGAAGTTGGTGCTGTGGGCTGAGAGAGTTCCGAACGACACGGCTGTACGATCGGCGTGGGCCGTTGTCGTAGGTACAGTCTAGAACGAGAGTTCTGGGTAGGTACTTTGGGTTGAACTGTTGAGTGTGGAATTGGATGAAACTGGGTGTGAACCCTCCAGAAATCAGATTTTCCGGTGAAGAGGGGTGAGGATACCACGAGGCAAGAGATACCACAGCTGCTTCATTGGCTGAACTCACTGCTTAGGGCGCTTGATATGGAGGAGTTGGCCAACTCTGTGATTGCTCTCGTGAATAGGATACACCCAAGCCCTGGTGCCCTGTTTTCGTCTCAGCAAGTTGCGCGGGTGGGTGTGGGGGTGGGGGGCCGCCGTTTTCGTAGATCCTAAGCTTTAGAGATCACCAAAGGAAGATGGCAAAAGGGAAAATAGCCATTCTGTTCCGGCTGGTGTCCCATTGGGGTTCTCAACCTAGTTAAGCACTCGGGTCTTATGCTGTAATGTTATAGCTTGTCGTTGTAGTAACTGTGTTGTCCACATACTTTTCGTGTGGAATGAAGCTTCTACAATAATACCATACCATTGGGGATGTGTGACTCTACACAAGCATGAGTACATCATAGTACATCGAATATGCTTGTGAAGAAACCCAGAGGATGGAGGGTCCCCCGATTTCCCGACACACATGACACACTTGCAACTTCCATTTGCTGAGTCTAATCTTGCGGACCAGGCGATGTGAAGGAAGCCATGGAGAAAGACCGTGCAGCAGGTGTGGCTTCACTGCGCAAGACGGAACGCGTTGTTGTTTCGCGAGACGGAACGCGTCATGCGACCCTTCGAGGCCTTCAGAGAATGGAGAGAATCGACTCATTGACCCATTGACCCATAGTCCTTGTCTTCCAATTCCACATGTTGACCTGATGTCCGAGAAATAGTAGAACAATGATGAAAAATGTATAGCTGTATACATGTAGAAAGCATCACCCCTGTGTAGGCTAGGCTGACAGCTAATCGAACCAGTTCACCTCACGATAACTATATACAATAACCATATGATTATCTATTCCCTATGCCAGCACCATTCAAAGGGGTCACCAATGGAAGCCCCTACACTACCTAGGGATCTCCATTGGACACCCCTTTGAAGGTCCAGTGCTTCTATATATATTATACTATTTATTATTTTATAATACCCATGATCCCGAATCCGACGAAAAATACTTCACTAACCCTATCCATTCCCATCTTGGTCATCCCAACACGTCTTTTGGACTTGAAACTCATGGACATCTCCCATCTTCCATGACTTCGCTCCCAAAAAGTGCTCCAATACCCGATGATCAGGCCTGAAGCCAGTGGCCTTGGTCTTAACGTATGGCTCCACCAACACCTCCGGCACCGATGACATCGCAGCCTTCAAAGACTTCGCCCAGGACCCGGATCAGTGCGAATCTCCCGGGAGACTGCAGAACGTGATGGCTTTTCCAGGTCGCCGTCGAGGTTAACACACACCCTCCAGGATGGTCACTACCTAAGAACTTGAAGTTTGCAAGATCCTCCATTTCAGAGACTTGTTGGAAGGTGCTGGTATAAATTTTTGTATATTATGGTGGGTATTTTTCAGCAAAACAATAAGTCAACCAAGTCCCAAAGACGGGATCCGGTGTTCGTTCAAACGAGCAGTTTTTCAAGAACCTTCTGTGATTGTGAGTTGTTGAGACGTTTGGGCAGTCAGCTACATTCCGTCTTCCTAGAAATCTTGCGGGTCGAAACTCATATGTCAGGCAAGGTCCATTTTTCATCCGAAACTCTTCTTCGAAAGCCAGGAAGATGACTTGTGGATCCATGTGGACGCTGCGTATGCGGGTGCAGCGTGGTCTTTGGATGAGTTCAAAAAGGATTCGTGCCTTGTTACCGGTCATCAGATCATACTATACATCGTGTCTTACAAATGCACAAATTGCCTCCTCAGGGTGATCATTCATTCATGGTAGGATTCAGTTCGATAGAGCATCCCATGTGGCACCACCGGAAGTCGTGAAGAACAGACACAGATTAGACACAAAACAACTGGTTGTTGTGACTTGTACATTATATACCGCCAGAGAAGTCGGTTCTTGCAGTTGTTGTCTCCCAGACCGGCTGTACTTGACTGGGCACGTGTGGCCATCCTTTGAGCCACGAGCCTTCGACGTCCATGAGGCAAGCTGTCAGTGAGGTTGTTACTTCAGTGCCACTTGGATTGCGACAGTTGGATATGATGATGTGTGTACAAACGGACCACCAATCCTCAAAGAACAGTAGGCAGAAAAGTGTCATAAATTTTATATATAAGGTGTAACGCGTGTGCATCAACACCACACTACCTAATCCCACATTGCATTTCTCCATTCTCTACCCAACAGTTGTGTTTGTATATAGATTGTATAGTGAAAACTGTGTTCGAGGTGTCTTTCTGGTGTTTGCTTCTTTTGAGTTATTACTGGCCTAAAAGAAACAAGCGTGATCGAGGACGACTCCGCGGCGCGAGGTGCAACAAACCAACAACGTCGGCGACACGACCAAAGTCATGTGGAGGGTGTGCCAAGATAAAGCTCAGCATGGTTTTCCCTTCATTGAAATGGAACACCCCTCAGAGTCACCTCTCCTCCAGGCCACATAGGCCTATGTGAGGGTATCCGATCCGCCCCTCGCAGCGAGGAACATGAACGGCTCCAAGTGGTTCCTTTGCGGCTTTGATTCGGCGTTTTTGTGGGTTCGGGATCGAAGCTCGGCTTGAGTATTGGGCGTTGACTTGGGCGTAGAATGAAGCGGTAGACTCGTGGTAGACTCGTGGAGTCTCAATTCTCCAGAATCCCCAGACGTGGAGTGTCAACCCTTTTCATTAGGGGTGTGAGAAATATACTGTAATCCAGGAGTCACATGTCGGGGTGCCGAACGAACGGAGGCTTCTCGGGGTGTTCACAATCCACATCGGGCTAAAAACCACCCAAGTCCATGAAGGTACCTGATGAACGAAGGGACATGACCCGATCAAATGACCCTATCAAAATAGGTATTATGTAATTTGTACCCATCACTGTTTCAGGTACTTTGAGACTCTCTCTATAGGCTTCAGGTACTTCTTTTGGGGGTTCTTCCAGGTGTGTTTTTCCTTCTGTTTCGCTGATGTTCCGTCCTCAAAGGAGGGTGGAACCGATGTCTCCCGATCTCCCCGATCTCGGTGATCCGCACGAGGAATAGGGCTTGGATGGGTCCAAACGCGGTTCACACCAAACAGGGCGCTTGTCGACATGTCGCGAGATGTCGCCGGTGGGTCAACGGTCTCGTTTTTGTTTTTGTTTGACCACGGCCATAGTAACTGAACTACACCACTGGGATTTGCCAACGTGAATGTGTTTGTTCCAACATGGAAGTGGAAACCATGGGTTCCCAACTAGGCCGCGGTCCGACCTGCTCACCTCGCTGCTCCGATCAGGTCAGCTCCTGTTGGACGTCTTTTCGGCGTCCGGCGTGTACATGGCCGACGCGGGCGAGTTGCCGCTCAGCGGTCGGGCGGTCTGGGCGAGCCGCGAGCCGTCAGCGGGTGATGACCGCTGACTGCGAGATGACCGAGGTGAACGATCTCTTTGGACGCGAAATGACGCAAAGACAAAGGTTCAGACTCCAGCACCACCCAGTTCTGATGGTTGGATCGTAAACACATGGGATGAAGATGGATGAAGGAAGGGGGCTCCATACATCACTCTTGGATACTCTTTGAGCTGTGCCTTGCTACAGAGTGTGGTTCTTGGTTACCAAAAGGCGGAGAATTGAAGCCAGTGATAGCCAGTGTATAGCTCAAAAGACTGCGACAACTATGAGAAACATGGATAGAGGAGGCGGTTCCCATATATTATATATCTGGTCATCCCCATGGGGTATACGGTATCCATCAATAGCCTCCTATAGAGGTGATTTAGGGTGTCCATGAAACACCCCTTGTTTGGTATATTTGTTTCTGTTTATCTGCAGGTGAAAGCCTTAATGAAAGGGATCATTTGGGCTAGAAAATGAGACCGTCGATGGTCAAGTATGTGAATCTTTGCATCCCACTCAGAAAGAGAATTCGCGATTCTCAGGTCGATCTACAATCCAGAGTTTAAGGACGGCCCAAGGCTTCATGTTTGAAAGAGATGAAAAAGAGGAGTTGACACTTTTTCCTGAGGAAGACTTGTGCTCTTGGACCTGCAATTCCGAGATCATAGGATGTCCATCCCAATGTAATTATATGATTTCCCGGAGCTTTACTGTACCCTGCTTGACTGTGCCAGAGAAGTCATGGTCATGTCCATGTCGAAGAGCACCTGACTTGTTTCGGGTCACAATATTTCGCCCCGAATTCCAGCGAACCAGATGCTGCACGTCATGAACTGCCCTGGATGAGAACGAATCTTTCGATCGATTGGGTTCTTCGGTCCGTTTTCCGGTCGTTGGGTGCTGAAGGGGAGACCGACCCGTTCGTCGAAACGCCCGGCGATTCACTGCTTCCTTCTGTGGTCTTCAACTCAACTGTAACTATAGTACCTGTACTCAATGAATATGGGAAGAAGACACCTGCCTACTGCAACATGCGACTGTACTCGCAACATGGGCCACCAACGCATTCCGGATGCTAATATGCAGTCTAGCGAGATGACTTATAGTTATATATACATGCCAGCACGTTTCGGGTAACATGGTTGTACTGTATCAAGCTCTATACTTCGAAAAAGACCTGAAAATCCGATTACACCAAAAATGTATTCAGAAGCCATAGACCCTATGCCTCCCTGTTTTCAGGAGCTCGCACAAAAGAGAAGAGGAATAGAATAGATCAAAGAACACCACCCAGCACTGGAGTTCGGGTGGTAAAGAGTAAACAAGCCACCCCAGACGAGGTGCTGGGTATCTCCACCCTGACGACGAATTTAAAACAACAACACCCGAGGTCCGAGGTGGTTTCAATATGTTTTTTTATCTCCAGTGCTGGGTGGTGTTCTTTGATCCATTCTATTCCTCTTCTCTGGTTTTTCGCACCCAAACCACAGCGCCCTACCACTCACCCCACTCACCTCCAGGACTGGTCCGTCCCCTTGGGCCGCCGCTTCCGGGCCTTGAGCACCTCGGGTGTCACCGCTGACGCGTCTGAGTCGCCGGCCATGGGGGTCGCCGCTGAGCGAGTCGATGGCACTTCTCCATGGAGATGGTTCAAGGGGAGTTCAGGGTTCCTGGAGGGTGGTGAAGGCGGTTTTCCTCCTGAAAGGCTTTGTTTCCTCCCCAATTGAAAGCTTCGAGTGTGAAGAAGCAGAGTTGGGTTGGCCGACGACGAGTGCTGGCTGATGTCGGGTTTCGGTGGTTGGGGTTGGTGTCAGGGGGTCAAAAGAACTTCTGAGAATGTGGCTCTAGAAAACCTAGGCATCGTTCGGGCATGTCGTGCAGTTCGCTCCTTTTCGAAGGCATCCACATTTCATCAGTCACGATGGTTAGCCTGCCTTTCACGCCCACTTGCTCTCCCTATTCTTGAATTCCGTAGCTGCGTCATACCCACAGGGGAAACGGTGGCCATGCCTTTTGTCATTGGAGGTTGGATAGTGTAGCAGCTTCAAAAAGGTCAGAGCTCGGGCCTGCCAGTGATGGGCTCTATGCTTCAAGGCAAAATCGGCAGCACCGAAATTGAAAGGGCAACCAGGGTGACTAGATGCCATGGGATTGCGGGGTCATTGCTTTCAAAAATGGAAAGGAAGAAATCATTTCATGAGAACCAGGATCTTCACAAGATGAGTTCACTAAGGTTTGTAAAAGGGCATTTAGGTCACTTTCAAGCTCCTGGTACGGACAAAAAGGAAAACATTATTAAACAGTTTTTGAAGATGGAGGCAAGAACACCAATGCTGAGCTCAAAAACACACCACACCCCTCCCATTTGCGAGTTTGTCATGTTTGACCGCTTTGTATAAGACAATCCATCCCAAGCTCAAACGAACTGTTTCGTTCATGAGTAAGCCTCCAGCCCTGCAACATGAATATCAACCCATCCTGGTTTGGGGGCTGGCCAGTGAGTCTGTCGGCAGCCCAGGAATATGGATGGTCTTCGAGTACTTCGGGACTTCTGGCATCCGCTCATACATTCAGCAGGCCATTGATCAGGCGGGGCATGGTGATAGGTCAGTTTTATAAGATGTTATACTGTGAGATACTGTAATTAGTATCTTGCGTTGTTCACTAATGCTTGGTGAAGCTTAGTACTACTTGGTGCATTGTTCAGAAATATTTCTTGATTTGAATACCTCCAGCTTCCATCATTGGGGCCAATTTGAATGTTCATCCGAAAGATCCGATCTTGTCAAGAAACTTAATGAATTTGGGATGTTTGGAGACAGCGCGCCACCAATGTATGGAGGGAGATTGTGAAATGCGCTCATTCATGCACTCACTCCCACTGCACATAATGCTACCCCACCTTTTCGTCGTCGCCTTGTGAGGCCAACTGGCTGCGGGAGCGCATCGAGGAGGAGCCAAAGGGACTCTTCGAGCAGCCGGTGACCACCAAGTTCGGCTTAGCGCCTGGCAGGAAGGGAGTAACTCCAAGAGAGGAAGGGACTGCAGATGGTTAACCGGTAGGGATAGAATCTATAGGATCCCTGGGAGTCTCCTGACTTATTCACCCCCTAGCTAGCTTTCGTTCACCCCCTCTGGCCTCAAGTGGAGTAGTTTGAGTGAAGGAACTTGCAACTCGGAGGTTGGACTCCCTAGTCGTTTGGACATGGAAGTGACTCCGACAGTTGGATCAGCTTCCGACACAGCCCACGACGCCACTGGTGTTAGGGCACCGGCTGGGGCACCCGAATGGAGACTCCACAGAGAATCACAGAAAGCGGTGCCCGATGGCTTTGTATTGAGTAGTGAGCTTGAACTGTTATAATATCAATGTTCCGAATGGATGTTCTGAATGATTCTTGTTCGTCAGGTGGCTGATGTGACGAACATTGGATGAACAAGCGGGATTGCTCAGGAACCACTGGCAAAGGCTCAATCCATAATAAGACTCGTCAACGACATCAGGCTCTGTAAAGTTTATCTCAGTGGGTTTCGGGTTGGTCACCACTGTTCAGGCACTTGTTCCATGTCCAGTTCCTGGTCTGGGTGCTTTGGGTGTGCCGAGGTCTGCGTGCGCTGCCCGAGCGACGAAGCCACTTTGGGCCTTGCAAGCCGACTGTGCCTTGAACAATGTAGTGAACAATGTAGTGAAACTGAATGTGTGAAACCAATTGTGCCATGTCGGTTTGTCAGGAACATTGAAAGATTTGTTGGGGCTGCTGGTTATTGGAGCACCATGCCTTGAAGAACCCTACAGAACCCCAATATAGCTTATCCCACGATATAAATATACCACTATATATGTACCATATAGGGTACCACAAGGTCTCCCAACCTCTCTTGAAACGGATGCCGTGCTAGACAGACGAGCGGAGTCTCCGTACCCCGGTCGTTCCGTCGCTTGCGCCGTTCTCCGTTTGGGCACGTATCGTTTAGCATGTTGTATTCTATGTAGTATCTCTCATAAGATGTCTCTAAATAACACATAAATATACAGTTATTTTATCTAAATATTAAATTATATAGCCATAGACATCCATAGACCATAGACCAGACAGTAGTTTCTCCCTATCCTCCTACATGTTTGCTCGGTTCCAACCCCCAGGAGTGAGCTGGGCTACGGCATTGCCCCTTCCAAGATCTGCGATCGTGACGCCTTGCGCATCGCTTTGGGCTCCACAGCCACCACCCAGGCTGGGTCGGTGCCCAGGGCATGGGCCTAACCGGGCCAGGTGAACAACCGAAGATGGTGTTTTTTTGCAGGTTTAGGCATTGTGCATCGCAACTGTAGCAGACAAAATCACGATAACAGACCATCCCCTTGGTTGTTCATTGAGTTTGGTTGTGCTTTCATCGAGTAGTCAGTATCCTACAATACCCCAAACAATCCATCTATATATGTTATAGTATTTAGTTTACTTCCACTTATATACATTGAACTACTGTAGGCAAGCATATTTCATTGATGGATTGGTTGGGTAACGCGTTAAGGTGAGGCTCAGCGCCTCTTGCACGCATCACCTGAGAGAGAGAGAGAGAGACTATGACATGCAAACAAACTATGGCAAGACCAACATATGTTGTTAATGCTCAAGTCACTTGTTCCCTTTAGCAGTTTCTTTCCGAGCCAAGGAGATGCGGCCATGGACTCGGGCCGTGGATCGAAACCATTGACAGTAGACCATTTACAGTTATGCTTCTGTTCATCATGACCGAGCTAAACCGAAGGTGTTTTACATCACCAATCTTATCATGACCACGGTCTCGTCATCCTTCACCAGCGCATCGCCTGGGCATGTTGTTGAGCCATCCCTTGCTTAAGCAAGTTGTTTGGGGAAAAGGGAGCATGTTCTTTTGTTCAGCACCTTCTCATGTCGTTGTGTCAACATTGTCAGGTTTTCATTCATAACAGTGGCATTGTTTCAACACCACATATATTTGTTTCCTGAAATCATGCTCTCCAGGAGCAAATTCAAGAAGTTGCCAGCATACATGGTGTTTGATGAATCCTGCTCTCACACAAGGATCTTCATCGGATAAATCCTGATGAACGCCAGGCCCTTGCCTGATTATAACATGCACCACCCTCCACATGGCCGAAGCGGCGCCAAAGGGGCCTTGACTCTCACGCTCTCTCTCTCTCTCACACTGCACTATATACTCACTAGTGTCCTTGTTCCGTTCGCAGCGAACCTTGTTCCTAGTAGTACGGCCAGGAGCCCAGCATCCGACCGCTCCATTCGTAGCGATGCCAGCAGCAGCGTTCGTAGCGTCCTTACACAGCCTGAGTGCCGAGGCCCACGTGGAGCAACTTTGGAAGGACATGTTGGCCTTCGTCCAATGAGCCGAAGATGCGTTCCGCGAGCTACGTCCGAGCTGACGACACTAGGTGCCATAGGACCACAAGGGGTGCCATAGGAGTTGGTCTGAAGCTGTTCAGAGGTTTGGGTGGCGATAAAGTGGCATCAACAGGCATCATCCATGTCCCTTGACTCTTGCTATCTCTTGCTGGCTATTTTCTTTCGCTGGGTTTCTTTTCACAGGCATGAAGTATGTAACCATGTGTGTACTTTAAGAGGGAGTCCCCCTGGCCCTGGCTGGGTAGACTGGTCTATGTTCCAAACCTTCCAGGGCATCTTTGTGAGGTCTCCTTATTCTGAGAGTTTTGTTGAGATGGACAGGAAACATCATGAAACTTCTCATGCAATCTCGTACCGGGTGAGGTCACCTCACTCTGAGCAGGGACAGGACTATTGTTCACCTTTTGAGCCGACCTTGACCATGTCACTGCACCTGGACAGAGCCGACCAACTGAAGAATCGCCCTGCTGTGGTGGGCCGTTCGTCCGTTGGCAACAAGAGACACTCATGACGAGTCATGACAAGTCATGGCGTACTGGCGGAAAAAACAACACGAATCAACAGCGGCCACACTTTGCTGAGTCGATATTGGAATAGCGCACAGGGTCGACCGATGCCGGGTGATTTTGGGTCTCAAGTACTGCTGTGGTCAAGAAGCAAGCTGTAAACGATGTCAACAGAGTGTGGTTTCGAAACTTTGCTGACACCAGGTGTGATGCTTTGTGAAGAGGTCATTCGTCCATGGTTTTTCTCCACAGCGATACATTTATATAGAATGAATGATAATGAATGGACAGTTCCCACGGCACACTTCCCACGTCCCCAGCTCACTTCCCCATGGATCCTTCTGACCTTTGGATCGTTCTGAAGCGACTGATCGGATAGCATCCTGTCTCGATGCTGACATCTCTTGATCGGATCAAGAGAGGCCGGCGATAGGATCACCACCTGTGGATCGGATTGAGAGAAAACAAGAAACCGGTCAAGAGGTGAGATCGATGACTGGTGGCGGATTACGTTCTTGGTATATATCCCATGTTGGTCCGGGTTTTGGGCAGCCGTGGACACTCCAACAACTGCCTTTCAAAGTGTCGTAAATAGGTTCTTTTGGCTGTGAACGCAACAGAGGCCCCAACAGACTGTTGAAATATATTGAAATTAATTCTTGTATCAAATGAAAGACATTTGGATTTTAATTGAGTCCCAGGAAAAACAAGAGTCTGGTGGTCATAAGAATAGAATCGTGATTAAGTAGACTTGAAATCATCTTGGCATAGCCAACACAGTAGGCTGTTGCTGCAGCCTTCCGCTTTCATGGTCCAGTCCGAAGCACAAAGATACGGCATGTTTCTCACACCCATTTGGCATATCATCTAGGCTGTTCAACAATGTGGTGTATACCAACAGCTTGGTATTTGTATATCATAGACCACCTGGAGATCGATCGACACCACCGATGTCGGCCGTTGCGCGCTGAGCACGCTTTCGGACCGTGCCTTGCAGGTGGAGCCCGTGCGCGCTGAGCGCCGTCCGCGAGCGAGCGCAGTGACCGGCGCGGATGTTCATGCCAGGGTTTGGGAAAGTCAAGAGATTTGAAGAGAACCACTTGACATCACAAGACACACAGACACTCAAAGACACAAAACCACTTCACCCTTGACAAGTGTGACAAGTGTTTTTGTTTTGCAAACGCAAGAAGTGTAGTCATTTGAAGAAAGACACTTGACATCACTTGACCATCCGAAGACCTACTTTAAGAATCTTTAAGATGTAGAAAAAGACTCATGTATCTACATTATAGTAATATTACGATCAGAGCCGTCCACATCGGAACAAAAAGAGTGCGGAGCAGGTGTCTAACCAAAGGGGTTGATTGACCAAGTCGATCTGGTGCTGGTGAGGGTCTCAGGCCGTCTCCAAAGAAGGGACAGAAGATTGCCTGGTGCATAGTAAGGAATGAGCCTGCAGATTCAATCTACTAGGAATTTCTAGTGATTTAAGAAGTTTAGTAAATTTTAGTTGTTTTCATCGTTTGGGGAGGTTTCTAGGCGTTCTAGGCGATGTGGTTTGAAGCGATCGATGTTGCGTGATGTTGGTGTGATGTCCCACCCCTCCCATCTGCTGCGCTGCGCTCTTTGCCAACTTCTTTGCCAGCGACTGGTGCAATCCTAGCGCCGCTGGGCCGCAAAGGTTTTGTCAAGTAATCCTTTGTAAAGACCCAAGCAGCGTCGCATGGTCGCGACAGATGCTGCTCCTCCATGGGTGGCTCGGTGAACTCGGGACACCCGTCCTATGAAGTCTTCGTCGCTCCAACATCCACTCACCATCGGTGATACCCTGGATGTTGCAAGCTTTTCTGCGATTTCCCAAAACATATGCAATTTGGGTCTCAATCGATATAGCTTCCATGACTTGGAATAGGATTGCGAGGCTAAGTGAGCGTAGGCATCCTGAGTTGGTGAGACTAAGTATAGATCAACATCGAGCTGGAAGGTCGCAAGGGCAAGGGCTTAACAAAAGAAAGAACCTATAATGCAGGCATGGCTCGCAGAACTCAAAGGCTGCCCTTCTCGCAGTTGCAGAATCTGTGGAAGACAAAAAAGTACCACTTCCATTGAGGATGGTAAAGAACTTGTTCACTGTCCGAACTGCGTAAAGGGCCATCTCAAGCATCTCACAATCGCATGACACCTGCAGAAGCCAAGTGAGCCAAGGTTTCAACTCACTGCCTCTAAAGCCGTATGGTAACTGGTGACTTGGCAACAAATTAGGCACCTGGTGGGTGAGAAAGTCTTCCAAAAAGCGGCAAACAACACCAGTATCATGACCTTTTCCAGCTAGGCTTGTGGGGAACGTACGTGGCCTTAGTTGTTGTAGATTGGATTGCGCGAAACATGTTGCGCAACACAAGTTCTTTCTACATCATGCAAATGAACATTAATTAGACAAGAGTCCCCTTCACGCCCATGGCTTTCTGGGTCCACACATCACACGCTGTGTAGCGCTTCTCTCTCTTGCACCATTGGATGAACGCAGTGTAAGCTGCATCGAGAAAGTGGCTCAACTTATCCCCAAAAGGACTCACAAACTTCTTTTTGTTGGCCAGCAGAACAATTGTCGATGAACAGAAATCAACACCAATGCCAATATGGAAGGTGTGCACAATGTCGGGCATGATGCGCATACATGAGTCTGCACCCGGCACTACCCAAAATGGGTGTCTGCGTTTGAATGGAGACCTTTCTGCAGGTCTTGGCAGTGCCTTCCACGAGGCGCCAGCTGAGAAGTCATACCACTCCTGGCACAGGCTAGTGGGGCTGGAGAGAGTTGGGCTTTTGAGGTGGTACTATGTGGTACTCAGATTGTGTTTGGTTGTTCTTTTTGAGGATCCAGACCTTTGCTTCGCACCAGTGACATAGCCTTTTGGAGGTGAAACCGGTGGCTAAGGCAAATGCCTTGGTTTCTGCAGAAACTGACCGAAATACGGTGCACGCGCACAAGTTGGAAAACCCATATAAGGGCCCAGGGGCTTTTCGAATGTAGGGCCAATCACCTTTGCCCGCGATGAAGATAAACTTGAATCGATGGCCTCCTTTGACCTGCGAAAAGGAATGCATGGTTGTCATACAGGCCTTAGTCTAAACCTTCTTCCCGCCTCTATCCCTGTATAGTGGAGATCACGCATTTCATTGGCCCAGGCCCTGTTTAAGTCTTCAAGAGTTTGTTCTCCATTAAAAAAGCGACTCGTGATGCAGGAGTGCAAGATCCGGGAGCAAAATGAATGCCTCAGCTACCCATGGACGGCAATCTTAAACATATATATGTTCCCAAAATAGACATAATAATGGTCAGCTTCCTACTTTGTTTGGGATCCTTTAAGTGGGATTGTAAAATCAACGCCCAGCAAAGAATTATGTGCAAGCAATGGGGCCCGCTTGTGTTGGTTTTGGCCAGGCCCTTCCATGACAGCACCGGTTGCCATGCTTGTACCATAAATGGTTGTCGCCGAAGGCCACGGCCCTCGTCTCCGTGTATCATGTACGGTATAGCTGTCTCAAGATCAGTTCCATCAGTGAAGACTGGATGATTCGGGTCACATTGTTGAAAGGTGCCCCAAAAAAATCGCAAGAGTGAACGCCACTTGCTTTCTTGCTCCAGCATGTGCCCTCCAAGCAACACCTGGGGAAACTGTTCCATGAGAAGTGGAATCCAGCTCTTCATCGGAAGAACAGGCCACCAAACACGTTCGATTCTGACTTTCGGCTTTCGAAACCTGATGGTCGTTTGAACTACATCGATAGGAACTTGAAGTGATGCACCAGCTTTGTGGATTGCAACGGTCAGGTTCCTTGTCACATTGGTCTTGCTGTTGGCCGCCGATGCGATCTTGCAAAGAAGATCTCCAGTCCCTTGGCACAAGAGGGGGATGGCTGGGTTTGCTGAGACTGTATTTCACAAGCGCATCATACTATATAGTACGTTTAATTATAGATAGAGCTACGTACATATTACTATATCTACGCCAAGGCGCTGTGGGAGCGATTTGCAAGCGCGATTTGAGCTGTCCTCGTAACTTTTTTGGCTGTCTCTGCCTTGGGTGAGCAGTTATCAATCACATGTTCCACATATATTGAGTTTAGCTTTCCCGAAGTGAAACAAAGTTTTGTCAAGAAACTCCCGAGAAATAGCTTTCTAGAAGCTCCAAGGCATGGGTGTTGTCCAGCTCGGTTTGCTCTCTCTCGCCATCACATCCTCCAACGATAGCTAACTCAGGAAAAAGAGTTAACTCTCCTATATATAGCAAGAAAACCAGCATGCGCAGGATCAGCTTGAACATTTTGGCCCCGCCTCCAACCATAGAGTGCAAGGCAATCCGTGCATCACGACCTGGCAAGTCACACCCAAATTGCCTAACCTCGGTGTACCGCGGTGTACCGCGGTGTAGTTCTTGCAGTGCAGTGGGCTCCAAACACGATGCACATGCACAATTTTTGAGCAGCCCCGAGCATAATTATGTGTCAAATGGTGTGAGCCACTTCTCGGCCACTGGAATCCATATGCTAAGTTTCCATATGGAGCGAGTTCGAAAACGAACTATAGCGAACCCCAAAAGCCAAATCCAGCTACTTACTTCTAGGCCTTAGCCTTAGACTTAGACTTCCTCTTTGGACGAACCTTATCCTTTGCTGCCGGGGCCGATTTGGCCTTTGCAGCAGCGGCTCCATTAGGAGCGGCTCCCTTGGCCTTGGAAGCAGCTTTCGCCTTGGGTGCCGGCTTCAAGGCCCTGCCCAGGAGCAATCAATGAACATATATATTTAAACTTAAACTGAACAAACATCACCCACAAAGAGCCTTGCTCTTGACAAAAGGTTGTTGATTTTGATGTCCTTCCGCGTGCAATTGACAAAGATCTTCCGCAGATCCTCTCTTGAAGCTTCCTTAAAGCCACTTGATGGAATTTGAAAACTATATAAATGTGTTCAGTGTTATGCACATTTTTTCATGCAACCGTGAATCTGAAGGTTCAGCCATTTCGCAGCATTTGTTCTGAAAATCAACCAACTCATCGTACTGCAGTTGGTACTCTTCCTGTGTCTTCTTGAGCGAGTCAGCCATCCTGGGCCGTACAGCAGTGTGGACACGCAAATACGTGGCAGAAGGACAGGCTTATTAAGACCATGTGCAAGCTAGTGTCTCATGCGACCTTGTGGTGTTGTACGTGCTGATCTTCTCCTCGCCGTTCCAAGTGTGACATAATCAAACCGTGGTTACTGCGTGGCGTGGTTCCTCCATGAACAAAAACACCCAAAAAGCGAGAAGCACTCCTGGAATTCTGCAACCTTGTCAATCTTGCGGCCCATTTGGTCGATGTAAGACGTGATGTAACCTCGCCCAAGACTCAGAAACAAAATCGAAAATATGTACGTGGCGCATCTCTTGTACTTTGATCAAATTGATGTCAATCTACATTGACGTATTCAAGACACTGAAGGGATCAGCATTTTGCTGAATCATTGGAAGCCCCTGCATTCGAGCGCTGTTGGCAGATTGCACAGACAAGCTTCCTCCGGTGTTGACCGCTGAAGCACCTCGCCTGCAAACAGACACACACACACACACACCCTCTTTAAAGTATAGTGCTATTGCTTTCCACGACTAGTACTACATGCTCTTGCGCAAAAAGACTTGCACACAAGCATCATGAGCTAGGTCAGTGGTTTGCTAAAAGGCCTGATCAGGCTATCGACATCCACGCCAGAAGTGTCCAATAGATGACCTTCTGGATCATCAACCAGCATTTCTCCAGACCCCTCGGTCTCGTGCGAAGTTCTGTCGGTATGCGTGTAAGTGGCTTCAACTGGAATGCGCCACTCATCTGCACCATGAACTGGGTTCTTCTTTAACAGGTTTCTGCTCGCAGCCCACTCACGACTGTTCTGGATCATCTGCCTGGGTTGCACCCACTCAGAGCAAAACAATCGTATACATATTATAAAGTGTGCACATAAATACCACTGCAAAACATATATTAAGCTATGCGCTCGGTCCACCCAAGGCGTCCAAGAGATACCTCTGTGTGCCACCCTCCCTGGAGCGTCTCTTCAACAGTTTTGGAATGAAGCGATTTGACCTTGAGCTCCATCTTGCCAAAGGTTCCCTCTCTACGCAAAATCTCTGCCAACTTCTGACCTTATGTGTGGAACAAGCTGCTTTGGGTGGTGTTGCATAGAGCGCAAATGGGTAAACACAATATAATTGGCAATCATGGGGCGTTTCTCAGGGTCCTTGAACATAGCACATGCTTCCTTGCTGGCACTAATCTCACCGTCTTTGTTGGGGGTGAAGTACCGGCGCAACCTGAAGTCATGCGCACAGCAAGTGATATTCAAAGACAAACCATATGAAACATATCAACTCGATCGTCTTTATAGACTAGAAGCTTCCAATACGTACCATCCTTGTACATGTTCGGCGGGTCGGCATCGGCTCCAGCACGCGCTGGAGGAGGAGGTTTCGCAGGAGGGGCCGCAACAGCTGGTGAGATTGGGCGCAAAGAGGGAGGAGGAGGAGATAATCCCAAGCTCTTGGGAATGACCGGGGAAAAGGGTGACAGAGAGCGAGGCTGAGCGTCGGGCCACTCTTCTGATCTAGACTGAACAGTGGCAACTGACGGTGATAGTATCAACGTCTTGGGCAACTGCCTCGTTCCCTGATATTGCTTACGTCTGGCTTGTGCATCTGGCGTCTCCGTGGTTGGAGGGGGTGGAGAGGGCATTCCAGGCGCAAACAATCCGGCAGCTTTGGGTTGCTGGAAAAGGTCACCTGAGACATGAACATATATGAAACAAAATTATCGAAGAACATCATTTTCTATGAAAGTGAACTTCTTCAGGGCGTGACACCTGATCCCAATGATGGGTCCCCTCCACTCGCAAGTCCCAAACTCTGCTGAAGCTCCTTGATGGCAGTTTGTGCCGCCTGAGAACATATGCGAGTGGACAAGGCCAAATCTCTCCAAAACTAAATATATAATTACTTATAAACACATCTATGTGTATTGTTCTCTAGAAGACATGCTTACTGCACTCATCCATCCAGAAGGGCTAGTGAAGTCGAGTGACATGTATTTGAGCGTCAATGTCAAGACCACCCTGGTTGTTCAAGGCCTCAAGTCCCTGGTCCAAGGTATGGCACGAAGCCGCTTGCAACACAGTCGAGCCTGACATGTCACCCTGTACGCAACAGAAGTAAGTACGATCTGAGCCAACTTTCCCTGCACAGTAATGTGGCGGCGTGCACGAAAGCCCTCGAGACATGAAATGCATTCTGACACATTCAAACCAAACACCGCTGTACATAGGCATTTTTGGATGCCCAGGCCAAAGCTTCACGAAACAAATGGTTACACGTGCACAGCTGCTCGCTTCTTTACTTAGAGGCCCAGAAAAGATCTATATAATAGCTATCTCAAACTACGAGGTTTACGAGATTTCCCGATTTGCGGGCGTTTGCTGGTTTTTGCGGGCGTTTTGCGGGTTTTTGCGGGCGTTTTGCGGGTAATTCTGGTCGTTTTTTTTCTAATACTTCAAGTTCTGGTGATGGGCCATCATGGTCGAGCGAGAAAATGCTAATTAGCAATTTCATGGCTTCGAATTATGCTTCAAGCGTGTCTTCACACACTTCATTGATGCCAAAGGGGTCCGGATTCTTCACCTGGGAATGGCAGTGTGAAGGCAGAACATGTTCTTCACACATCATGCCGAATGGGGTATCACCGTTCAATGGGGATCTGTTTCATTAGACGAGTTGCCTTCGCTAGGGCATGAGCAAATTCATCTATAGCAGCCTTCCATTCCCTAGTTGGAATACGTAGCTTCTTGTTCTTGAGGATGTAAAAAAACATCTTGGGAAGCTCAGCATCTTCCCACGTATCTCCCATCGGCATGCGTTTGAACGCATCCAAAGCTGAATTGAAAGCAGTCATGTCTTTCTTTTGCCGCAAACAGGGCGTAGGAGTGTACATGAAGTGGTTTTCCGTCCAAATCTTCACCAGGTGTTCCCCAAAGCCTCTCGGGTATTCCCTTAGACCAAGTGGAAAGTGAACCAAAGTTGAGTCAACACCCTCAGCAGATGACAAAATAAGCCAAGGACTGGGTTTCCTTCAACTCGCTGGTCCCGCAAAAGCCTTTGGAGCCATCGGCTTTCTCGTATGCGCCTGGGCTGTCTGTCAGAAGGTTCACGGTCCCAGGTAGGGGTGGTTGGTTGTAAGGCTCCCACGGGTTGTTTTGATATGTGTTCTCTCCTCACGTTCCACTTTGGAAATAGGACCCATGGCCTTGGACATCAACACCCAACAGTTGTGAACTACCTACCCTATAGATGATATTGATTGAGGGCAGGGCCAAGCTGTCGGCAACTTCTCTACGGTTGGTCCAAATGATCGTGGGCTTTAGGCTGCCCCCACCAAAATGAAGCATGTGGAAGTGCTGCCTCCAAACCTGAGCCAATGTGGAAAGGACTATATATAATATATATATAATATGCAGCCAAAAGATTGGTAGAGCTGCGCAGATCATATTTGACATCCATATGTTCAATCAGCTAAGGTTCAATTGCGACACGGTTGCAAATCCATGAGAACCGAGGATAGTTTGGAAGTACATCTCCACTTCCCAAAGGCTGTTCAACCATGAAAATGCCGTGTGTGGCAATGGTCAAGAGCAAGGCCACCGACAACCTTTACAAGACCCGTTTTTGAATCAACCGGAAGCACCACTGGAAGCACCCATGTGTGGTTTCGTATTGTGTTTATATCAAGTAGCCCTGCCTGGATATCATAAGGTTTCCAGTTTGTACAAAGGGAACTGATAGGTCTCCAAAACAATTGATGCAGGTTCTCAACGAAGTGCCCCTGGATATACGTGTCCAGCTTGAACACACCGGAGCGAACAGGTGCAATGCTCCTGGCGATGATTGCAGCAGCATCACCAAGGCTAGCCTGGGGCGGTGCCGTCGAGTGAAACAAGTTGCTGTGGCTTTGGGCAAAAAGCTAGGTCTATTTGAGGCAATCAACGCGAATCCTGCGGAAGAGCACCAGTCCATTGAGGGTTCATCCCTGAGTTCAAAGTTGGCTACACTGTACCTGTTCTCCCTGAAGCACGCGCTTACATGGCCAGTTCCGCTGAAGAATTCCAGCATGTTGTACCGTACCGTTTCCTCAACGTTGGAAGTCCAGGTCAATAGAAGTACCTCGATTCATGTGAGTGAGTCATTTGACCACGTAATCTCACACAATAGCTAGCTATAGCATTCTTGGTCAAGGTGAGTCGCAATGGCCAGTAGCACCTGAGGCAGAGGCACAAAAAATATATATATATATATATTCGTGTTTGGGAAAACGAACGGTACTTTAGGCGCCCACCTTTGGGGCACCAATCTGGGCTAGGTTGAGGATCAAGTTGTCTTCTCTACGGAGCGGCATTGCGTCCAGGCCAATATATTATATCGCGCGATCTATATGTAGGAGCTCCCACAACGTTTGCAGCCAATCGAGCTACGAGAGGGTAGCATGTTGATAAACATTTTAGAGCACAAAGAAAAACTGCAAATACAGAGCGCTAGTAATCTGGTCGGGCAGGCTTCCTGAGGCTGCTCTAGAAGCAAACCGTTCAAAGTCGGGCATCAAGAAAATGGAAGCACCTGCGTGGGAAAGTTGTGTTTGAATGTTCATATATATATATATATATTGGTGCTTTGCTCGTGCATTTTGAAAGCTTTTTTTGCATGACACGTTTGCAAGGGTAAGGTGAGAACATGTGTCTTGCGTACCCCCTCCCTAAGCCATGGTGATTACACACCCTAAGGCCTAAGGCTTCCCAGGCAAATGAATTGCATATGTACGCACCAACTCATGAGCGCAACTCCCAGCACTGTCCTATCAGCTTCATCGTGAATCATTCCCCGAAGGCCATCATGATCAGGTAGTGGAAGCATACACCTCAGTCATGAGCGAATAAACGGTTGCAAAGTGAATCGCTTTTTTCAACCAAAGGACTGCAGAGGCTGCCTTCTTTGCTTCTTCGTCGCTCCATCCTTCGCTAAGACGTAGCTTGCGTTCCTTGTGGTATGCAGAGCTTTTCCTCGACATGAGAGCCTTCTTTGCTCTCTTCGCTTCATCCTCAATGTCACCCTTCTCGCAAGCAGGAGCCACCTTCGCCTTTGCCTTTGGCGCTGCTTTTCCCTTGGCAGCAGGCTTGGCCGATGCCTTTGGCTTGCCAGTAGTGCTGACCGCCTCGGTCATCTCTTCGTCCGCCTTTGAAGCGCCAGTCTCGTCCTTGGCCTTGCCACGCTTCTTCTTGGGCTTGTCCTCTGGCTCTTCTTCTTTGTCTTTGGGAAGTCTCTCCCTCTTCTTGCTCTTCTCAGCATTCTCCTTGGGTGCCTTCTTTGCCCCTGTCTTCATGTCACTCTCCTGATTGTTTTTGCAACGCATCCTCTTGGTCTTTTTGCCTGATGCTACCTCTTCCGCTTCCTCATTGTTCTCATCTCCAGGCTCGACCTTTGAGGCCTTCTTTCGTTTCTTTGCTTGATTGTCTTGTTTGTTCTTTTCTTCTTTTGGCTCTTTCTCAGCGTGCTTGGCATCATCCTTGTTCTTCTTAGGCCTCCCACGTTTCTTGGGTGGGCATTGATCATCCGGAGAAATGTAGGGCAGCTTCCCAAGAGCTGCAGGCTTGCATTCGTCCTCGTCAACTGGGCCACGACCTGGAGCGGTCAAGTCTTTGTCATCCCCGCTTACTTTCAAAGGCTCTTCAATCGCAGCCGCAGCTGCAGCAGCCTCAGCTTGGCATGGTTGGCTGTCTTTGGGAAGCTCTCCAGCC
>CAXAMN010005335.1:1026906-1053259 GCA_963970005.1 Durusdinium trenchii | reverse complement strand
GGTGGTTACAAGCAAGCCAACATCATCATGTATTGAAATTCCAACTCCCCCTCCCCTCCCTTTTTATTAATTCTTTCAAGAACCTCTCCCCCCCTCGCAAAGGAATTGATAATTCAATTGCAGATTGAAACGTCTAAGGGGGGGGTGCGCCCCCCCTTGTAAAGTGAATTGAAAGAGGCTATTCGACTCCTCCCTCGTCCTTGTGAGAAAGCATACCAAATGCCTAGAAAAGACAATATGAAAGTCGATGTTTTTGTTTGTGTTCGGTTGACTCAGCCAACAACACTTTGCGCTCGTGGCACAAAAGCGTTGCGTTGCTGCCCTCCCTCCGCGTCCCCTTGATCCTTCCCTCGCTTTCGTCCCCACTGTCCTCAAGTATATACTGTATACATAAGTATAGTATATACTATGTATACACACTTTCAAGGCCACATTTATATATATATATATTGAACACATGAGGATCACGTCTCTTCTAAGAAGGGTCCCCACCATCACCTGGTTCCTTTTCGGGACTCCGCTGTCTCGCCTTCTTGGGTTTCTTCTAACCCAAGAAGTGTTTGTGCATGAAACGACGATATTTGGTATTAAAGTAGGGCCAGGGAGACCTCTCAAAGACCACAAGAAGAAGGACAATGGACCAGTCTACCCAGTTCGAGGTGACCATCCATCTCAATCTCATCATCCAGCCATCTCCAGCCGCCAAGGCGGCAGAAACCACTCAATTCAACGCCTTCTTCGGCGCCAAAGGGCACCATCTTCCAGCGAGGCCAACATAACGACGGTGAGGGCGGAACGACACAAACGGGTCGACGCAAAGACCTGTTTTTTTGCGGTCCGGTTTTGAACCAACCCGTTGGAAAAAGAACAATCAGAACAGATGCTGCCATGTCGTTGTTTTTTTGGCGATGCTGGGCCATGGCTCCTTTTGTTGCTTAACATACTAGTTACTAGTTGACCCTGCAGTGTGAGTATATTGAGGTCTCACAAATAGTTCCAAGTGCGCGCGAGTCTGTGTGTGTGTGTTTTCTCTTTTGGGGCATTCTGACATGAGGGGACTTCAATCCCAGTTCCTAAATCACCCTGATCGATGGTTTAGCAGGCTGAGAACAGCTTTCTTTGTGCCAAGAGTTGGGTTAGTTGATCGAGTTCAAGACACCGGCAGTCTCAGGCCCAGCAAGTGGCTGACGCGAGCCTCGGTGGCTTTTCGCCAGAGAGAGTCCGATGAGACGAGTCCGTGGATACGTGGTCGTTGTGACCATGCAGAGGCTTGGGTGTCTTGATTTCTAGACATGGCCTCAAAGTGAGACTTGAAAGGTAAGAAATCCCGTGGTGTGCTGACGAGGATGGTTTTGTTATTTGCAGCTTCGTTTTGTGCAAAGATTCTGCATCAATAAGACAAATGCCGGGTGATTCATTCAATGAACCTGTGTTTAACTAGGTCTAAAGCAGACATATGTAATATTATATGTAGTTATGCATGAAACGCTGGAAAACGATCAAGAGTCAAATGACCCAAGAACACCTTCAAGGTGGTACAGTACAACAAATATTTTTCTGTTTGCAACCTCAACCTTTTCATGGCCTTTCTCCAGCCTTTGGGAGAGAGAGCCAAGGAAACAGGAACACTTCCACAGGTCCCTGGCAGTATTTGGTTTAGTGAACGACCATCACCCCAAAATGCTTTCACGGCGAATCCGCTAAGGAGAGCGAAGCTTCAAAAGGCTGAAGCTGAGATGTTCCTCGGACGCGCTTGGACGGCTCTGGGGGTCAAAAGGTCCGAGGAGTCTTAGGTGCTGATCTTTGATCTCATTGGCTTCGACAGTCTCTTCGAATTTGTTGCAAAGAGGTCTAAAACGACTCATCAACCGTTAGACTGCTAGACTTGTTTCGAAACCGGCTTCGCCCAGCAGAACACCGTGGCCATGCAGGGAGGCGATCAAGAGGAAGGCGGAGGAGGCGGAGGAGGCTGTGAAAGCTGCAACGAGTCCTGGCTGAAGGAGGGACAATCCGAATAAGAATCCAAGCAGGGACCCAAGGTCTTCATGAGATTGTTTTGCGAGGATGACAGGTAGCCTGTACCCTACCAAAAGACTTATATACAGAAGCTGCCAAGTCACCACCTCTCATTGGAGGTTCGGCTCGTCAGTTCCACCGACCGTCACCATGCGTGGTTTCGAGCGAAGGTGCGGTGACCTGAGCATCGAGAACAGCCCGACTGAAGAAGAAGGGGAGTAGCTATATATGGAGGTCTTCGCGAAGAAAGCCGAACTAGGCAACCCACAAAGACGAAATCTCCATTCCGTTGCCAAACCGTTGCCATTCCTTTGCAATGTGTTGGTCAATACGTTTGGTAGAGGAGTTTTCTCCAAGATATTTCGTGCACGCTCGCAGGCCAAGCTGCCCACTGTTCTGGCAGTGTTGCCACCACCCACCAATTGGGATCGGGCGGGACCAAGGATTTGCTTGGAGAAGGCCACGTACGATTCGGTGACATGCTTGGTGTTTTGAGACAGGTGTGTATATAGAGCCAATACATGTGGTAACTTAAGATGAGATGAACTGATCCACACACAAGACTCAAGACCTTTCTGGGTGGATCGCAGGTATGCTCACCATTCTCTCTTGTTCAGAATTCTCATCCATATCATCAAACCTTTGAGTGTGCTCAGCATTGCTATGCAGGTGTAAGGGTTTCTGCAGGACTCTTTGGCTTTAGTACATGCCTTGTACGGTGTCGCCAGCGTCGCCAGCAAGCAGCTGCTTTAACAGGCTGCAGTCGATGACACACCGCTCCCAGCCTAACCCAAATGTCCTGCTGTATAGGTTTCAGTATCAAAGGCACCTATATGGCTCTATATGGTGTGTACTGGTGTGCCATTATTTTTGTGTGCTGGAGAACAGAACATGCTTGTTTGATGATGTTTGTGTTTTCGTTTAATTGTGTTGTTGACTAGGAGATGGAGATGGTTGTTTTGACCTAGTGACTATAGATATTGGAACTATGTTGCGCAAACATGCAAACACCGAGGTTGTTCAATCTCGCTGAGAGCTCTCACACTCACTCGACTTCCGGAAATTACAAGTCGGACCTTTCCCTTCAGACACTCGAAGCGGAGATTGGCAGGCCCAAGAAGAGCAGAAAGCTGCTGCAGATGCCGCCAAGATTGCGCTTTTGGAGGGTTCGTTGACGGTTCACCTGTTTCCCACGGCAAAGGTCATGTGATGTGGGCTGTGGCAAAGAAAATTGAATGTTGTTCAACAGAGTGCATTTCTTGTTTCCATACAGCAGCTTTGCCATTATGCAAATTTAAAGAAGTTTTCTCGCAAGTGGCCAGACACCTCGTGTTTAATCCCAGAACCGGTAGAACGAGGTGTGTTCGGTGATTTTTCCACACATACAACTTGCATCGGCATCACCCCATGGTCCTCCTTCCAGCCATTACTGATGTTTTGGTCCGCTCGGGTATCTTGCGCGAAGAGCTGTCTCGCATCCAGTGGGGGGCCGTTCAGACCCAGACCCTACCCAGAGAAGCTATCCGAAGGCGATGAAGGCGGCACGCGAAGAAGTGACCCTGGAAGCTTCGTGTGAAGAACCGAGCCTTGTCGGACGGGTGGGATCGAAGCATCGACCTTCGCCGCAAGGAATGGCCTTCCTTCAGCAGTGACCGACCTGAAATACATGCTTTCTGTCCTGCAAAACCACCCACCAACGCAATGAAATGCGGCTTTGGCCACCCATGTCAAATTCCTTGTTGGGAAATTCTTTGTGAAGGCACTGGTACGGTAGATGTTAAGATCGCCCTTTAGTTGCTTGGTTGATGAATCATTGATGAACCATGAATTCCGGTCTATGCTACCTGGCATCAACCCAGGGTGTAGCCTACCAATAACAACCATGTAAAAGATTATAGACTATCACTCTTTTAAAGAGAACGGCCTAAAAAACCATCATCCACTGTTCCTGGTGGTGGGATCGATCTACATCCACACCCCGGACGTCTCCGATCCGCGGAACCCGCGGAGTTGGAGTCGAAGCTCCTCTCAGGACGGGTCCCGTCCAGGCGCGAGTTGGGAAGAACAGGAACGACCAACAGCTCCCATGTACTCCATCTGGATCCACAGACCGAACCTCAGGAGGTACGACTGGGCCCGACCCAGGCGCCGTCTCGTCTCCCAGACACGACCCGTCTGGGACTGCCATATATGCTGATCAGGCCAGGGGTGGTCGTTTTGGGGGTCAATTGATCGGCATATATGGCAGTCCCATGGAGTGTGTGGGAGTTATACTTAATACAACCAAGCGAGTTGAAGTGGCCTGAACAGGACCCGTATGATCACTGGACTGGTGGACCTGTGGGATACGTAGTCGAACTAGGATTCTTTAACCTTTGTTGGAATGGGACCTACGGGTTTCTCAACATTCAGGTTCCTGGGGGTAGATTTTGGAGCAAAGTCACTCAAGGTCTAGGTAGTTGATTGATTTCCCCAAGTGCCTTAGTCCAAGGGACGAAAGAAGCTTCACACAAATACAGAGGGCGTTTGTTAATCAGTACTGCGTTAAGATGTCGAGGTTCATGATACAAAGCTGGAATTTGACTTTGCTTAGGGGGTGTACCCCCCCTTCTCAGATATACCTTTTTTACTTGGAAGTTGCAAGTTTCAATGATTATGGATGTCCCCCGCCACGTGCATACATTTCCCTTGAACCAAGGATCTTTCCTGCGGGCGGTTCCCACCCCCCTGCCAAATATGAGAAACCAATAAACCTCAAAATCCCAAATCCACCGGTGGCCTAGATTCTGGACCAGTGTCTCCCCCCTTGTTTCATAATGTTTCATCATGTTTCATTTTTTGCATGTTGTTCGATTTTTGTTGCCCCTGTCCTTTTGCCTGTGCAGAAAGAACGGGCCCGCGGCCCGCAACCTTTCCGAAAGTTCGGAGCGAATCATCATGGAACCACGGACTTTGGCCCGTGTACCTTTATATAAACCGAGCCGCGCCACGTCGGGCTTTCTGGCGAGCCGCGTCCTGACCTCGCCGGGAAGAACGTCGTGGCTTCGCCCCGACAGGTGCGGACCACCGTGGTGTCCACACCGGAGGAGAAACACGCTGGATGAACACAGGGGTTTCCACGGAGGTCGCACTGGATCAGCATCCCAAACAGAACTGGATGGCAAGCAGAATTTGTGGTTTGGTTCAGTGATGTATCCTGTGTATCCTCCAACTTTGTTGGCTGTCACACGCTCTGTGCTTGGTTAAGCGCCACCATACTTGGCAGATCATCTTCCACGATCCGTCGCACATCTATCCGGCAGATGAGCCGAGCCGGGCTTCGGGCAAGGCACGTCACCGGCTCGTCCAGGAGGCGGACATGGTTCTTGAGAAGCTCTTCACCTTGACGGATCGCTACCACGCCATCGACACTGAGGTGATATATGTTTTGAATCGAGACCGCATCCCATTGATCGTCAGGAAGAACTGACCCGTCGAGCACCGGGGTTGCCAGGGGGGGGTCTTTTGAACCCATAATGTCGACGTAGGATTAATCAACCTCCCCCCCCTTCAAGGTCAACAAGGTGAACAAGGTTTGAGATTGGAGGGATTGGAGACCACATCCCCTTAATAAAGATGATGACCTGATGATGGATGATGGATGATGAGATGAGGACAAGATTGGGAAAGATTGGGATTAGGATGATTGGGATGATTAGGAAAGAGATCAATGAAAGAGATTGGAAGACAATATTTTGTCTGATTGGGCTGATTAGGACATATTAGGAAAAGAAAGAGGATTGCGGGATGAAAGAGATGGAAAACAAGATGGAGGCCAGAGGGTGGGCTTGATTAATAGGGGAGGGGTCCCTACTATTAGGGGGTGGTGGGGCCTGTGTGAGGGGTAGGTACCCTTTGTGAGTTTGAAAACCTTAAGATGTTGATAGAGTTTTAACAAGGGAAAATGACAGAATTTTGCTAGCATTTTTTTTGCATTTTAACAGGGAAGGATGAGAAGAAAAAGCAGGATGAGAGGCAAAAGGACGATGATAATGATATATAATGATTGATGATTGGTTGATATTGACTACTAGCAAAGAAAGAATTTATATAAATAAAAACAAACAATATGAATACAGTTGTATTATGTTTTTGTCTGGTGCAGCTGGGCTTGATTAATAGGGGGGGTTCTGGCAAGGAACAAAAATTATCAGGGGGAGGTTGCAGGGTTTTAATTAGTTTAGTATTGGAGGCTCCAGCTGGGCTTGATTAATAGGGGGGGTTGGTTAATCCTAGGTGCGCATTAGAGGTGAGAGGTTTCACGATGAAGTTCCTATCTTAGTTCACTTGGCGCGTACAAGCTGGCGTTCGGAACTGATGCTTAAAAGCATGCGTTCTGGGACTGCACCTTCCACACGGATCCTTTTTTGGGGTGTACAGGGACATAAATCCTTTTGTTGTGTTCAGTGACATGGATCCTTCAGGGTTTTTAGCAAGGGTTACCTTGTTATGATTTGTTATGGTTCAGGAACATAACTGTTTTGGTCTTCAACAGCTACCATCAAGCCACCAGGATTCCTTTTCCAAAGCCCCCCAAAACGGATTTGGGGTTACGGTTACCTTGCCATGATTCAGGGGTTACCTTGCCATGATTCAGGAACATAACATTGTTTTTCCAAGGCTATCATCAAGCCACCTATATAGATCCTTTTTCCAAGCAAATTGAAGCTGCACTTCTGGCCAATTTTGACGCCTTCGCGAGAAGCAAAAGGTAGTTTCACTTATGTGAAACAAGCAAGCTTCTTTTTGGAACAGGAGCTTTTAGGACAGGCAAGCATTCAAAATTCTAAATGTTCAAGGAACTTCAATGTCAATGTCTGAATCCTACTTTTTGGGTCCTTGGGGAAAGATTTGGGGCTACATAGTCGCATCGTTCCCAATCCCTTTGGATGAGTTTTCTATAAGGCTCCTTGATGATAACATCCAAGTCCTTTTTGCTGCTCGAGGGAAACAGGTTTTGGGAACTACCACAGCCTACGTTCAGAACTTACGTTCTGAACGCGATGCCGCAACATGTTACATTCTACGGGCCGGGGGTGTCCAAGGTTCCTATCAAGTTCCTATCCCAAAAGATGATATGGCAGGAGTCGGTACAATGATATATGTACCCCTGATCTATTGTCCTATACCCAAGACATCCCAAAACAAATATATGGTTCCATCCATTGGGCATCTCGGCATCGCAAGCTGCACAGAGCGATGTTTAAAATTTGTTCATGCCAGGTGCGTGGTTGGACACCCGGCACGAGTCCCTACTTGAAAGGAGAGGCCGAGTAGTTCGGCCATCGATCTCATTTTTCCGGTCGCTTCGACTCGCCGTTCGGCGACTTAAGGGAAGAAACGGTCACCTCGGGCCTCGGGGTCACGTCGCTGAGCTACAGGCAGTCAGTTGAAGTTCCAATCAAAACCAATCAAAACTTAATATCAAAACCATTCAAAACCTGTCAGTGGAAGACATGTTTTTGCTCGGAACACGAACAGATGAAGGACTCTCGCTTCACCTCCGATCCGAATGGATGGGTTTCTTTCCACATCCGATCCGTAGGGCCTGTCGGTATTCCGGGCTTCACCCGTCTCCTGCGGATCCGACTTCGTCTCCTTGTCTACGTCTACTTCGCCACAAGCCGCCTTGGCCGAAAGTGAACGGATTCTTTCAGGACATCAGGATACATCAGGACATCAAAGCTTCAGCTTCCTTCCTGCTTGACAGTCAACTCTTCGCATCGCTTTGCACCGTAGTGCGAAGCGCAATGCTTCGCATGTTTGGCTGCTGGACTTGGGACCTTGATGGTCCAGCCAGCTCTTGTTTTGTGCTCGCTCAAACACATCACACACAGGCAGCTTTGGGGATGGACCCAAGTTTTGTCACTATGACATGACAAAAACTTGATAGAGTTGACCCACAAACCGTCGCCGTGGTCGCCACCGCCCTTTTGACATGTTGTTTGTGGACGGTGTTTGTTTGATGTTGATATCTGGTAAAGTAGCCTTGACTGCACGGAAATCCATTGCGGCGCGCGCTTGCACACCACAGGTCTTTTGCTGGTCCATCTATTGTGGTGACGACGTGGACTTTGGCAATGGCCCCAGGCTTTTCATCAACAACTTGAATGAGGAGAGCATGATCGACTGCCATTCACGTTGATATGCACCCGGGGACCTGGACCCACAAGAGGTGGGAGAGGACACCCGAAAGAACCTCTAAGTACTGTATCTCTGAGGACACCTTTGTGGGGTGTTTTTAGAATGGTCTCGGTCTAGGCGCAGAGAGGATTGACTTTACATGGCGTTCAGACCTTTGTGTTGACCTTGGCCCTGTTGCTTCCCACTAGCGGCGGAAGCTTCCGCACGACCGCGACGACGCTTTGGTGCTCCGCCTTTGACGACCTCCAGGATGGAAGCTTAAAAGGATTGGTGGAGTACTTCAAGAAGACACTGGGCTTATGGGACCTGCGGATGTGCACACTCGAATCAGTCGACTTGTCTTTCCCCAATGACCCGGCAGAGCTCATTCATCAGTGGAGTAAGCGGACCGCTGACTCAGAGGAACACTCGGAAATGGCGGCGGTCCTGTGGGCCACATACAACAAACACGACCAGTGGGATCCCGATGATACCGCCTACATGGACCCCGTTTCCACCACTCCAACTGATCGGCATACCATACATGGAGTGTTTGGGTTAAGGACCTTCACATGACCATGGGTGTCTCTATACCGCCTGTCTCAGAGGAAGCCGTGGATCCGACTCAGTTCTTTAATGCTCCAACGACCGAAGGTGGGACGGTTCGGGTGGGTGCCAGGGGGGGTGGAGCGGAGTTTTTGGGAAAGAAAGGCCACTTTGATGAATCAATGCCCACTGCTGGTGCCAAGATTTAGACCTCCTCACCACGTCCCACGGTCTCACCAACAAAAAGAAGACTTCGCGACCGGCGACCACGAGAGAAACTGCTTTAGTCGCCTTTTAAAGCGAGATCTTAATAGCTTCTTGCTCCTAGTAGTAAGGCCAGGAGCCCCTAGTAGCGTCCTTGCTCCTAGTAGCGATGCCAGGAGCGCCTAATAGCTTCTTGCTCCTATGCAAATGGATGGATGCCCAGGTACTTGGAAGATCCCAAGATCTCCAAGGCGCGATCGAGTGAACCTGCATGATAGCCAGGCGAGCCTCATCAACCCAACCAGCTTTTCTTTGGAGACCCCGACCCCCAAACAAAAACCAACGAACGGTGCGACGGTCGTCCACATCTGGCGCTGCACACTCTCGGCTCTGAGAAAACGACCGTCGGCGCAGACCCCGCGCGACGGAGCCAGGTCTTTCAGAACTATTCCTTCGATCGGGCTCAATTCTTCCGACACGGCTGCCGCGTGGTGCGGAGCGCCTGGGGGACTTGAGGCGAAGTTCGCCATATTTGGGGCGAAGCAGGATGGCAGAAGTATCGCAGATTGCGTGAATGAGTGGTGAATGAGGTGGAAACTAGATTGCGTAGCTGGGTGAAACACCGTGTGGCTTTTGGCATTTTGAGGCTTTTCCTGAAATACTGGCCAAAGTTGTTGGACATGGCCTTTGTTTTAATGTTTACAGCCCAACAACTACTGTAGGATGGAATCATTCCCTCTTTGATGAACAGGGCTCGACTCGATAGAAAACACATGTTGGACCGCAAGCGAAGAACATAAGCGAAGTGTGCCAAAGTGGGCGCCGTCTTTTTTGGCCGTTTGGTGCAAAGGATTCTAGATGAAAAAGGGTCAGGTTCCCCACATCCGGAACATCTCCTCAACTCATGAAGTCTTCATCTTGCCATGGCTCGCCTGAGGCAGGATTTGCAGGAGATACAATGCCTTGCCCTCAGTTCTTGTTCAAGTGCAGAAGAGACCTTTCGAAGTAACCAGCTGATCATTTCACTCGCAAGTCATTTTTTCACAGTCACCGGACCCAAATGCTGCTCAACCCTAGAGCATCCATGGGACTGGAAGAATTAGATGACTTAGATTGAATTAGTTACCATGCAGGGTCATAAATCGTACATATAAGTTTGGCCTTTTGACATAAATTCGAAAAAGAAGATCATTGGTATATATTCTATCTCCCGGAGGATTTATACCATTTATATCTAACTTTACGTCTTGTCTTCGCTCCCGCTACCCGCCCGAGCCGGCGAGCCGCCGGAACCCGGTGTGCCCGTCCTCCGGTGTCGTTCCGTTGCACGGCACTCATGGCTCAAGAATCCCAAAGGGTCAGCACATGGTCAACACGGCCGAGGGGCTGGAGTAAGTCCAAAGTAAGTCCTCTTCTTTCAGATCGATCCATCAATCCTCGACGAACCCGCCGGGTCGAGACATCAGCCTCGCCCTCGACATTTCGGTGTTTTTAAGTTTTTCTCCGCCGGAGCGCTCATGGTCATGGTGAGGCATTTGGCACGCTTGCAGAATTCCGATGCAGAGAGCTATTCCTTGAAGGATGCGGAGTCATGTGAGCTGGTGTGTGGTGTCAGCGTGGGTCACGTGGAGAGCATGTTGAGGCAGCCAAAGCACCACTTCGTGAGAGGTGGCGAATAGATGCTATAGATAGGGTGCCTGCCGAGTAACGGACTAATAGAGCGTCTCCAAACTTTCTGGTCAACTTGGCTGGAATTGTTGGGTTCCTTATAGGTCACAGGTCTTAGTTAGTTGTTTGAGCCACATCAACCTGACAAACCTCAGCCCACCGCAGTAGACAGTGCTTTTTGCATGCTTTTGGCGGGTTTTAGATTTATCATAATTTATCCAGTAATTGTGGCATATTGTGGCAAACATTCTTCTAAAGGGTTTACTAATTCACAATCCACATTTTGATTTGTCGTGTTTTTGACTTGTTGCTTGGGTGCCGGTCGAGCTCAGCAGGAGCTGGGGAGGCGCATCTTGGATGAAGCATGGGTGAAGGAAGACCTGCCACGGCTGATGAGGGAGGCCCTCCCAGCTGCAAGTGTGAGCATGGTTTGATCTCTTTTCCATGAATCAGAGCGTGTGGGGTTGGAAAAGGCCAGAGTCTTTGGGCTTCACCTCGTTTTGGCACCTGGGACCTCATTCGGGACCTCAACAAGCACGTCCGAATCGCAAGGGCCAAGCAACGTGTCCCAGTCAACTTCACTTGCACGAGGAGTCGACAATTCGGTTGGGACGTGGGTCCCTGGGTCGAGTCATGAGATGGGTCAACCGGTCAACCTGACGTTATTGCGGACAAGGTGATTGAAAGAGCCAGGTTGAAAAAACGGACAAGTTCTTGTACGGAGACTTAAAGAATCTTAAGAGATGTCCATAAAGTAGAATCAGTTGTTTCCAGATCCCTTCAGCAAGTGCAAGGAAGAAGGAAGTTCCAGATCCGTGACATGTGCACTGAACCACCCAATGAACAATGCCAACCGCAAACTGACTCTCCAGAAAGAAAATCATCACGGTCTTTGCTGAACATGTTGCGCTTCTTGAGCTGGTGGAGGATGATCGTCCTTATCTTCAAATGCTTAATTGCGTTATTGTTTTTGTTCTAATCTTATCATAATAGGTTGCCTTGTCTCCGAGTCGCTAGAGGTTTGAACCTTTGAGCATCTTTGAGCTGAGAATTATTGAGCCACGGGTTTCAGGTGTTTCATGATCAGGCATGTTTGCCATGTGTTATTTTCATTACGTACAATGATATGCACACCCGTTCAACCATGTTCAACCCCTCAAAAAAGTCCTCATCTCTTTCTTCCTATCCAGTTGCAGCCAGTTCCTCACGTCACGCATCGCGAGAAAGAGGACTTGAATATCCGTGCATCTTGGGTCGACTACTCCACCTTCGACACTGTCGTGACCTGGAGAGTCCACAAGGCGGGACAGAAGGCGATGTGTTCACCGCGTACACCGCGATACACCGCGTCGTTCACCTGACACCGCGTCGTTCACGCGTTGTTTTATTTCTTTTTCCGGGATCTGGTGATCTGGGGGATTTGGTGGTTGGGACATGACCGCATCACCTGGCAGAGTGAGTCACAGATGGCCTGACCGTATCAAGATCGAATGAACCATTGATGCTGAGGATTCTTCATGCTCAACAGCGTGCGGGGGTATGCTATGATCGCTCCTGGTTCCCATCCCCCCGGGTGTGGTCTTTCCGGCGCCTTTTGACTGGAAAGAGGACAGACAACAAAGGAGAGCCTCTTGGAGTTCGTGTTCAGCAATGGCCTCCAACCTATATAACAGCACCTTTACTTTGGAAAGAGGATGAAAGAGGTGGTACTTCACTTTGACTCTTTCGCTTGTAGTGATGAATTGGACACGCATAGATACTTCATTTGAGAATGGCCCTTTATCCGAAGATCAGCACTTTGGTATCCAGGTCAGATGTCTCCGCTGAGCTTTCTAGAAATATAGAGAAAAAGGATCACCAACCAAACATTGCTAGCACAAATCCCCGACAAAATAGACGACTTTTAGGCGGCAGAGCCCGGTAGAGCCAAACATGCGGGCGTTCTCACCCGAAACAAGGGTTGCCAGCAATCGGATCTTTTTTCAACCCCCAAATAGATAGAAAGTAGATCCCCGCTAAACATGTATTGGAAAGCACTCTATATATCTATTTGGCGATCACTATCAACTCGTTGCTTAAACTGCCCATCAAAGTGAATCACTTGTCAAAACTAGACGTTAACGAATATATCCCCCTCTCTTTCTCTCGACCAGATACTGGTGTGGCACAAAAAAACGTGTGTTATTGTCGAGCTTTCTAGCGAGAAGGGGCTTCCGCATCTCGCTACGCCTGCGACGAGGAATTGCGATACATGTTGTCAAGGAAGCGCCTTGACCAAGGCAGGGAGACGCCACGAGCTGCGCGAGCTGCATCGGATGGGCGTTCTTCCGAAAGAAGCAGATCAGCTAGACAAAGACTTGGTCATGTTTGGTGGTTGCAAAGACTTGTAAAGGGCCATAATGTAATCTTGCACAAACAGAATTAGAGCTTAGCATGTGTTTGTTTGGTGTGGGGCGGACGCAGTGGAAGAGTTTCTTCTCGTGGACGAACATATTCCTGAAAGAGACCTTTTGTCCACTCGTCTTAGGTTCCTTTTCATGACGCTTGGCCGAACCAACGTTGGGGGTTCGTGCCCGAAGCGACTGTCGTTTGCAACCAACGGTCACTTTGAAGAACCTGGTCCAGGTAAGTCAGACACTTCATTGGAAGGAATACACGCCTACATTGTGACTTTGACCATTGACCTTTTCAGTCTGTTTAAGTAAAGTATGTCATTGTTGCATGGCCTCCCTCTCAGGGGTAGTTGAGAGCTAGCGACGTAGGGGGTCTATCAATAGCATTTAATAGCCCCGCCTTAGAGGTTGAGGGCGTTGATTAACCACTCTGACTGACAGTGGGTCCAGGTAGAGATTTACTAAGAGTTCCTTCTGTTCTTGACTGCTCAATAGTGTCCTCGTGGCTCCTGCAATGGCACATTCATGCGATCGCTGTGGTTACAGACCTTTGTGGTATAATGTGGTATATATGTGATTGTTTGTTTTTTCCGCAAACAGTGTGGGCACACTGAGGGGTTCTTACGGTAGGTGAAAAGCAGCTGATGTATAGATCGCTGAAGCGCGCCGGCGTGAACGGCTAATTTATTGCTATTTAATTAAGTACATTCATGCCGCTCGATATCGTCAATGTGCATTTCAACTGCGCAGGCTCGCAGAATCTGAGGCGGGTGCTTCTGGCGACTGCGCTCTTGTTGTGGTGCCGTGCGCATTTTCGGACGTGGCGGTCACTTTTCGTGGCAGGCGCAAGGGAAACCTCATGTTTTGGTGCTCCAAAGTCGACTTTTCGTGACAGGTGCAAGGGATCGGAGCTGTTTTACTCACTCACACTCACTTTCATACACACTCACTCTCACTCACACTCACTCTCACTCACTCTCACTCACACACTCACACTCACACTCACACTCACACTCACACTCACTCTCACTCTCACTCTCACTCTCACTCTCACTCTCACTCTCACTCTCACTCACTCACTCACTCTCACTCTCGCTCTCGCTCTCACTCGCACTCTCACTCTCACTTTCACTCTCACTCTCATCTCCGACTCTCACTCACACTCTCACTCACCACCATCGCCACCGTCACCACGATCCCCACCTTCATCACCACCATCACCTCTCTGGACCCCAATGCTCTAGATCTCTAGACTTTCTGCTTATATAGACCTCACACACACACACTGTTCGGGGTCTCTTGCCGGGATAATTTTGTTTGGGCTTTGCGTTGGTCTTTCGTGTTTGCTTTAACGCTTTGATCTTGGAACCGTCTTGGATAGGAAGCCTTGTCGACTTCTACGACAAGTTCTGGCTGCCTTTTGCAGAGGTCTTGGTCCACATTGAGGACCGCCCCACGGTGATTTCGGGCCCGAGTACTGTCCTACCAATGACAGATGTTGAACAGGTAGTTAGCAAGGGAAGCACCTTGCTTTGCCACAAGTTTGGCTGAACCAGCTCATTGATGTAAGAATTCCGGTCTTGGGGTTTTCAAGGTCACGCATAAAGAAGAAAACGAAGAATGTGTTTAGGGTCTAAAACTCACCCTCTTAAAAAAATGGTGGGGTTTCATCAGACAAACATTGTCGGCTCCACATTGATATTTTTTATCTAGATCCCTGCGTCGCACCAAGTGGAGTGAGTCTACCACAGGAATGCAGCGCTTGGCACGCCCCGCTTGAGCCCCACTCCCGGGCTGCCAGCCTGCTTTAGCGGACCAGCGGGATTTTCTGGAGGCGACCGATTGGTCGCCTGTTGGATCACACACAGACAAGAATCATGTTCACGGCATTGAATGGTTTCAGCTGGCAAAACACGTTTTCAACAAAGAATGCAGACCGTTTGCCCACCACATGTTCAGGAAAATAAGAACAAACTAAACATGCGCGTGTCTGACGTGAACGGTCGTGGTCGTTAACCGTGCAGCGACGGGACGACACCGTCGACTCCGGGAGATCGACGGCCGGTCAGTCACCAGGAGCGGGGTATTTGCTTGGACCAAGACTTCCTGCGGGAACAAATGAAGGCCCGGCCGTCTTCGGAAGGGTTCGTTCGGGTGGCTTTTGCGGACTGACGTCTTAGGGCGCCCAGGATACGGGTGGTGCAGGGGGGGGATGGAAAAAAACATCGGGCTGGGGGAGTCTACAAACGACCCGAACTGGGTGCTTCTGGACATGACCTCCGTAATTTTTATCGGTTCAAAAGGAGAAGGACTAGATTTTAAAACAAAGAACACCTCCCACAGATGGTTGAGGCACTGCCTGTTATCGATGCATGTACGTAGTTGCCAATTAGTTTCCGAGGTGTCCAGTCATTGATGTTGGGGGGCCACTTGTCTGGGTCCTGGGCCTTGGATTTCATGTCTTTAACAGAGTGCCAACAATTTTTTGTGTGGAACAACTATACAACCAAAAGAGTTTACAGTAACCACGGCTAAAAGAAAGATTGTAAGAACTTCCCAGAAATGTGTTCAACTCTCACCACCCTCGTGATGGCTGAATTTCTTACACTCTGAGTCACTAACATGGAAGTGGACAACCCCCAGTTCGCAAAGGAAAATAGTCTTCCAAGATCTTCCAAGGGACCATCGGACCATCTTCCATTTCTATGTTTGTGTGTCAGAGTGTGCGTTGGCCATCTCTCCTGCCACGCCCATCCTCCAAAACAAGCCTGGCAGCCTGGCAGCCCCTTCGGACGTTGGCTTTGGAGAGCTGCAACGATCTTGGCCGGAGAAAGAAAAACCAGGTCGTCCGACGGTCTCAAGGTGCGGTCTTGTCCATCAACGCATCGTGCGGTTCGGTCTCCTCACTCTCGGTCTCAGTCTCGAAAAGAAGGTGGCCGCCCAGGCACCCTCCACTTGTGTGGACCCAGAGGCATATGTACTTCAGCAGGAATTATGTCATCTTGCATTACACTGGACTAGCATCAATACACGGATGTCCCAAGGACAAAGCAATGGTCTTGCTCAAAGCTTGTTGCCGACGTGACCCAGTGCGATGAAAGAGCCAGAGTTCTGTCCTTATCAGCAAAGTTGGGCCTGATCCGCATCCCTGACATTATCATGCGCGGAAGGCAGGCACGGCAAAGAGTAGCAGGACGCGGTAAGCTCTTCCACCGGAAAAATCAGAGCAGCCGCATTACAAGGGGAGTTGTTTCAATGCACACTTGAAATATTTCAGCTGCTCAACCAAGTACAGGATTTGAGTGAGAACTAACGGGTTCCGCGCGCTATAGTCCTCAAACAAATTTAAGACATTCAAGTCACCCTTTTTCAACGGAAATTGTTTACCCATGCTTTGCAGGTAATCCACGTAGAGTTCAAGCCAAGTCGTACTGAAATCAGACGGCTGCGAGCTCTTCGGCCAGCCGCCAGCCGCGTACATGTCATCAACAGCCGGTCTCTTCCAAGAGACCCAGCGCTGAAACAGGACACCAGTCGCATGCAACACAATAGCCAAGGGAGCAGAAAGTCACACCTTATCCCGAAAGAAAGAGGTCCAGGTACAATGTACAACAAATCAAAGAGTCGCCATCCCATTCAGGTTACATCATACCCGCCCATGGAACTCCGGACTTGGGGCAGGTATTTTATATACCTCATTATGCCCGCTCTTCCAGAGCCCCGCTTGGGGTGGGGGCTGACCCAGGTCGCCATGACGCACTTGAAGGAGGACGGACGTGGCGACCAACCCGGCCGCGCACCTCGCGGAGCGGACGAGTAGAATGTATCCCATACGTTTGCTGGAAGAAGAGTAGAATACGTCAGCCAATGTGTTCGATCCTTGTTATGTTTTGTTAGCTTTGCTTTTTTGTACTTGGATGTAATTAGTTGGGTTCAATTTGATGATGTTTACGATTGAGAATGGTAAACTTATGTGGGTCAATGTGGGTGTCATGTGCATTGAAAAACATCTTGAAGATGTTTGAAGGGTATACCATTCTCCCAACAATTGTGAGGGAGGATGACTTAACACCACACGGTTGCGCAGAACATGTTTGGCCGAAGAGTGCCGACCGTTTTTCGGAGCTGAGACGCTGAAGCTGAGAACACCTGTGAGGCTGCCGAAGCTGAGAAGGCCTATACCCCAAAGTCCCACTGATTTGGTTCAGTAAGGTCAAAGGGATCTTTCAAAATGTTCAGTAATATGTAAATTGAACGATTGGGCACAGTAGATTTACGACAGCAGGGCCTGGGTACCACTCTTTTGATACAGAACTTTGTTTTGGTTCATGAGCCTTGAGGAGGAGGAGGCTTTCCTTGACTTTGTACGCGCCGCATGGGAAGAGAGCAGCACTCAGGGGAATACTTCCAGCAAAGCTGGAACAAGTGATGACTTTCAGCCCGTTTTCAAGGAATGAGTGCATGTTGTTTTTGTTGTTGTCGGATGTTGTTGTTGGCTGTTGTTGTTGAATGTTTTTGTTGTATGTTGTTGTTGGATGTTGTTGTTGTCGTTGTTCATTTTTTTGTTTGTTTGTTTGTTTGTTTGTTTGTGTGTGTTTTTTTTTGTTTGTTTGTTTGTTTGTTTGGTTGGTTGGTTGGTTGGTTGGTTGGTTGGTTGGTTGGTTGGTTGGTGTTTCGAGTTCCTATATAGATGAGAAGACACAAGGAGACATTGACGGCGGCTGTGTCCGTTTCTCGTTCATTTGGCGACTCTTTTGAGCCTTTTGGAGCGTGGTTCCTCACACAGGCCTCCTAAGACTTCATCCCTGAAGTGGAGGGTGTTGGAATTGCAGTCCGCAAGGCGATAGAAATCAACCCTTTCAGAATGTTTAAGTCTTCTTGGAGGAAGACTTGTACAAACATGTTGTGCAGGGGGTAACTGATCAACACAGAGGCCGCCCCACTAGATCCAGATAGATCGTGTCAGTTTAAGTTGAGCATGCTTCTTGGGGTGCAAGCTGGTAGCCACCAAAAAATTCTCGCAACTTGTGAACAAATGGTGCAGCACTAATACTGTACCTGTGTTTAAGCGATCATTTCAATTTCTTACTTTAAACTTTCTAGGGTGTTTGGGGGAGAGTCTAGGTAGGAAGACAAATTCCATAAACCTTTGCGACGGTGCAGCAGCAAACGCTTCAGGCGATATCCTGGTGATGAGCGGTTGAAAGAAGGGATCCAGCACCTTGACTTCTTTGGATCCGGGTCCGAGCTTGAAGATGCATGAGTGCACAACCGCCTGAGTATGGACAGTTTGTCATGCCTGGGTGTACTAGAATCGAGAGATCCCCAACTAGTAGTTTGAGGGTTGCATTTTCACCCGGTCTTGGGAACTGCATTCCCTTGCACCAAAACTCATCCCACCTTGAAAATTGGGGGTTAATGGTGCTGACCACTGGTTCACTCGCGTGCCAGGAAGTTCAATCCGAACAGCAATCTCCAGATGAGGCGCAGCCGGTTTGCAGCATTGTGAACACCCTGTATGGAAAGAATCTTCCACAGAGCGTCTCACGGCAGACGACGTCTCGATGTCATCAATACTTGAGGTCCCTCGATTTGATCAGATTCCATCAGATTTCTTAGACTCACATGGCACAGCTGGCTAAGGGCTCCGCAGGTCCACAATAACTGTCGATGTGTCGGACGGTTTGATCTGGAAGTCGTATCGACTAAATTGGTGCGTCCAGCTTTCTTTCTTCGTCATTTTCCGACTGCAACAGTTCTACACCACACGTCTGGGGCTTGCAACCAGTTTTTACAATCTCCAAACCTACACTATCAACCTGCAAGCGGCGCGGGTTGTAGAACTGTTCCGACTAGCGACTGGTCTACCACAGGCAAAAAAGGGTGTGGATGGTGCTCAAGTCATTTTGGGGGATGTGTCGCATCTGTTTCACCAGTGTTTTGTGGCACCGGAACCCGGAAGGAACAGGTCCCGGTGCCAACGCCAACCGGGGTCTGTTGAACCCCACCACCCCGGCGGGTCTGTGGCGGTCGGTCGCCCGGTGGGGTCCGGAGCAACTCCGAGCTCAACTGGTTGATCGAGCCAGGTCTGCTCTCCTTCATTGAAAGCTGGTTTCCGGAACGCATTCACATTGATGCCCAGGCAGTTTCTCTACGGCCAAGAGATCAAGGCGGAGGGTTTTATTCAGATTTGAAGGGATTTTCAGGTTTGAGGTGTCCTGTTTCCTGCTTTTGAGCCATCTCATTGAACGTGATCCCTAGGACCAGCAAGTCCCCATGTGGCTATTGGGTTTCGAACCAGGGATAGGTTTAACTTTCCAACCTCTATCAAGCATCGAATTATTATGAATTATTCAGTATGTTTGGAGTGGAGCAGTTGGAGGCCATCGCTAGTAGGTTGGAGGCCATCGCTCTTAGGTTCCTTTTGCGCAGCTTCGAGATCCTGAGCGAACACTGATTCGGATCCAGAGAGTTCAACTCGTGGGGGAAACACCATGGCAAACTCTACAACCATGGCATGGCGTTTGTGTGGGTTTCTATGGTGAGCATAGAAGCTGACGTGTTTTCCCATGTTTTCCATGTTTCTCAAGGCACAGTCCCTCTCAGATTCCTCGAGGTTACAGGATAAGTCTTAAGTTAGGTTGATTTTTGTTGCCTTCCTTCTCACCCACGCCCTCAAACAGATATTTGCAGTTCACTCACTCCAAGGTCCAAATCCAAGTCTACATGCAAACAACGTACTGTAGACAAACATTTGCAATTTATGCAAATTGCATACGTATAAGTTAACAGGTTTGCTTTGATAGTTCGGGGTGACTATAAAGATGCTTGATGGAGGTTGCCCACTTGGTTTATACCCTACCACACTGTGCTTCCATCGGTTTTTCCATGGTGATGCAGTATCCTGTGGCGGCGATTGGTTTGGGATGATTCGGGTATGTCAGTGCTTCTCGGATGAACAGCTGTCCATGCCCACCTTGGGGGCTCCACGTCCCCCAAAGACCTGCACATAGCGGGGTTTCATCACTTGTCTTGTCTACATTTATAGCTCCATGAGTGTGTCTTGCACCAAAAGCACTAGACTCATGCGGGGAATGTATAGCAGGGTCCTGTCAACGCCTCGGCGAAACATTCGTCGGTCTTCCTCGTCCGCCTCGTCGGTCTTCCTCGTCCAGACCGTTGCCAACTTCTCGGTGGGTGGCTTGGGCTTAGACAAAGTGAAGATTGGCCGGCAATTGAAAGTGCCTTGGAGCAGTGGGAGGAGGTCCTCGAGGTGCGTGGCGACATGGATGGTTTTTGTGAATTGGACCCAAGAAATGGGCGTGGCTCAAAAGTAAGATCCAGATCCTGTAGGTGTGGGTTGCTTTCCTTAAACTTTCTGAAGGTTTTAGGTGGGTGGCATCCTATATCCTATCTTCCCACTGCTTAACATAAGACCCACAAATGTTCGTTCGAGGAGCACCTGATATAGCCTTGATTTCACCAATGTGACCTGTTCATACAGCATGGGTAGTCGGTTGAATCCGCAGTCAGGGTAGTCGGTTAGCCAGTCCAATGCAGCGCAACGTGACACTCCCAGGACAGCGCCAGCCGTGAGGCCCTCGGCGAGCGACGCGAACTGCGGATGGGTGTTCGTTGTTTGGTTTATGTTGCATGAGGTCGTAGCATCGTGTGAGGTTTTGCATGGGTTTCCAAGTGTCTAATCCCCACAATGTTGCAACTGCAACCAACCCTGCAGGGTTGACACCTATATACCGTAAAACCTTAATCCTTCAATTTCCACCCTTCTTCGTGACCTGGAAGTGACCTCAACCTCGATGCGAGGTCGATTTCCCCGACGCAGTCCTTTTTGGAGGTTCCCAGTGTCGCAAGAGAATGATTCTCTCAAATTGTCGTTGTCCCTTGTGGCTGTTTGGCATGGACCATTGAGGACTTGGGACCATGGACGACACCCAGCATCCTGAAAGACCGCATAAGACTGCCTTCCAGATGCTTGAGTTTCTCCAGGCTATCGAGAAGCTGGTGCTTCAGAACCCAGAGGTACGGAAGGAACAAAGTTTCGTCCTGACAGCACGTCATGGTTTCGTGTGCAGGGAGACCTCTCAGGCAACGACCTGGAAGGTTCGGAAAATAGACCAGTCTAGCCAGCCACGGCCAGGGGCTCCGGTCCCTTTTTGGGCCCAAAAAGGGGGAGAATCGTTTGGACCGGAGATAGAGAGTCCATCTTGGGAAGCGGTCAAAATATCCAGTTTATGTGTTTGTATATCGCTTTTTGTTTCTTTTTGGGTTTTGATGGGTTTGCTTTCGGGTATTGGTCCTGAGATGTATTTCTCTGGGCATGTCGGCATGTTTTACATATGATGTAATTAAGTTTTAGAGCCGGAATGGAGCTACGCCCGTTTTGAACTTGGGGTTCTTGTCCTTCTTGTCGAGTACGGCATGTCACATCAGCCGCAGAGGTGCCCAGCTGGGTCGTCGGCGCCTCCCAGCTGGGTCTTCGTTGTCGTGCACGTCTTTTCCGTCCGCCCCGGACGGCATTGAGGTCCCAGTACCAGGTGCTTCCAACGGGTCACCAATGGACAAGCCTACCCTATACCTATAGGTCTCCAGACAGGGCACCCAATGGAAGTGCTAAGTAGGTCCCTTCCGTTTTCGACTTTTTGTTGAGACACCCAGAGGACCTAGGTCCATTGAGGTCCTCAGGTGTGTTGTTTTTTGGCATGCTGGCATGCCCAGAATTCACATGACTGAGTCTGAGTCTTTCCTTTTGCAGCTCTGGAAACGCATTGGTTTCCGTCAACACAGCGGATGTTCACCGGTTCTCTCAAACGTGTTGACACAGGTTACAACCTGTCTTGATGCACAAGACAGTGGTTTAACTGTTTTAACTCAGACTGGCTTGGATAGAGTCTGAGTGTGAGTTCTTGTTTCGTACATATGTTTACACAACTGTCGGGTCCCACTCTTCTGAAGACATCAAGAAGGGCTCTTCAAGCTCTTCCACTCACCGGTGCCCCCTCGACTCTCCGACCGACCCATCAGGTGGAGGGCTTGAAACACCTCGTGGAGCGGGGCGCCATCGCCAAGGCGCAGGGACCGCACCGGGGGGGGGGGTGAAAACAGGTGTTTTTTTGGTTGGAGAGATTGTTCATAAGTGTTGATTTGATAATAACGTATATATAATATAGTTATATATATAATATAAATATAAATAAAATATTAATATATATAAATTAAATATAACTATATAATTTAATATATTGTTGGTATGATACAAACCTGCTCATGGAACTTGAGACAGAGCCAGACCTTGCAACATCTCAACACCCCGGACCTCCACAGCTGCTTTTCAAATCGCTGGACCCCCGTCGACCGGAGAAAACCATCGGTGGATCCTCATCGGTTGAAAGAAGCGGTCGCCCCTCGGAGTCTTCGCTGGTTGAGCTTTCCAAGTGAGACATGATTATTTGTTGCCTTAAAGATATCTGGGGTCTTTACCTACGCATTCTGCTTAGGTATGCAGAGACCAAACATGTCCTTCAGCTCATGTGGGTTGGTCACTGATCCGGCGATCCGGGCCCAGGCGGTCGGGCTTTTTGGGGACTGGCAGAGAGCTTTGCTCGGCGAAACACGCCTGATCGAGCGCCTGGAGTTTCTGGATGATCCTTGTGATTTGAGCACCACAGAGCATCCTACATTGAGACTCCGCGTCCTGGTGGTTATAGTAAGGGGGAGCCAACCGAATGTGCAAATCAAAAAAAGACAGGGACACACAGGGACCTTTTCTAGAAGCCATGAGTTGGGCACAAAAGGGCACCAAAGGACACTCAGGCCGTCCAGACGACCGTGTCTCGCACACCGCGTCGGCCAGGCCATGTCATTCTTGAGCAAGTTCTCCGACGCCCCTGGCCTCGGATGCCGGGACGGGACGGACGGGACGGACTGGGAATAAAAGGAAGACACCCGTGGAGCGAAGCAACACGAGCGGCACAAGATGGCAGGTAACACATGCCCACACAGCAGGCAAAAGACACATTCCATCACGGCACTGGGCCCTGGTTCGTTTTTGTTGGTGTAGATGTGTTTTGGTTCGTTCATTCTTAGATGGTTTATGCATGTTTATGCCATGGTTTCAGGAAAAAACACGTGCCAACGAATGATCCAAGTGTTGCGTAGAATTGGACCCCAAGCAAGAAAACATCATGTTACAGGAGTCACAAGGGGGTATTTTTAGTCCCTAAGTGAGTGGATTATGGGCACCCCTATCCTCCAAGTCGGCCCCCCCTTTGTGACTCCTGTTATTTTGCTAGTTTTTTGACTTCTCCCTTTTCGAGAATCGCCACACTGAGGCTACCATTGCGGACTCCGATGGTCGTGTGCACACATCTTTGCCGCTGAGAGCCGACAGTTGGGGACCAGCAGGTTCCCCACCCCTTTTTGTGCTGAGTCTTAGGCCCTAGGCCAATGGGCTTGAAAAAAGGGGCAGGAGAAATGACTATCAGCAACTGAACAACCCCCCCATAGCATGATTAGGTGTTTTTGGGTAGTCGATGAGCCTGCCATGACCTATAGGGGTTCCATCTTTGCAAGTGCACATGGCCCTGGACCCAAAGTTTTGAACTAGCTGACTTGGACATCTTTGGACATCCTGCAGAATTCATGCTTCTTATTATTATAAGCTTACAACATCAATTCTTGTGCAACTGCTTGGCAAGTTAAATCGCGTACACACACCCTGTATCTAGAGTCCCACCCAGCAAGTGGGTAGGCCTTAAAAGTGGGTAGGCTCCCACTTCTGCAAAGCTCTCCAGTAGAGCAGACACAAAACTCCATCCACAGCAGACATTTGTGTGTCAGAGACCCACAAATTTGATGAAGTATGCTGAAGTGTCGTTGCTGATGTAAATGTCTTTGCACCTCACCCATGCTAGCAACTTTGCACCTGGTCCATGTGTTGTCCATAGCCTGATGCGGTGAAATTGAAATGGACACCTGTCGATCGAGACATCCGTCCACCACTTGAGGAAAATAGCTTTCGAAAGACTTCCAAACCCAGCTGCGCATTGAGCAACACGTTGAGGCTTCGAGTCCAGTTTTTGGATGCTCAGGAATTTGATGACCCGAACGGGCCGATTGTCCTCCTCCAACCCGAACCTACAGCAAATACCTGCCATGGACAAGGACTGCTACCAGGTGCGCTTGCGCGTACGTGCGCAGAGGCACGAGTGCCTCGAAGGGGAGCTGTTAGGGCACTCCAAACCAGGGTCTTTTGGGTTAATGTCCATTGATACATGGGTGTGTACCACCCCATGCAGTCGCAAAACTCGACCACTAAGCACCCCATGCAGGCAGCCAGGGGCGAGATTTTGGGGGTCTCCGGTCTTCCACCTCCAAACATGAGCCGGTCTTGCTTTTAGGTCTGGCATCCCATTCCAACTCCTGTCCTTTGCCCTTCGGACCGTTCCGCATGGCTCCCCTTGATGCGGCCCCGGAAGCAGCGAGCTTTGGATGCTCGCGAGGTGCGCAGTAGTGTGGTGCCTGCGCCGGGGAAGAGCTTTGTCATCGCTGATTATGGCACTTTGGCCGAGGAAGGATGGATTCTGCCTTTCGGTCGTGTATTTGTTCCAGACAAGAGAGAAGTGAATAGAAGTGATGCCAGTATGGAACAAATATGTATACTAAAAAGTGATGACTAACCATGCTAGACCCATGGAAGGTGGGAGAAGAAGTGAAGGGAAACCTTATCAAACAAAAATACTCAAATGTATCACTTGATTGAGTTCTGAAGACCTGATGGATCTTGCCGTCCAAAAGGATCCGGCTCCGTCACTGGGCGTGGTCGCTGGGCCGAAGGAGTGTTGGAGGTCATGTTGGAGGTTCGTCGGTTCTTCAGGTTTTTGGAGGTCTTCGATGTTGATGTTACACTCAGGTTTTCAGGCGGTTTCAGGTCTTTGATGTCCTTTCTTTAATGTTTTCGTCTCGTCATTCAGCTCTCTTTGGAGGTGGTGCTTTTTTGGTCGGAAGGGCTATCCACTCCGTCCCATCTCCTCGCCCGAGGACAGTTGGACTTGAGGGTCCTCGCCCATACCTCCGGCTGCCCGCATTTGATTGAAGCCCTCTCCACAGGCCGCTTGATGCGCGGGTGCGATGGGCGCACGGATGGGGGCGATGGGTCAAACTGTTTCCGGTGACTTTGAGGGAGACTGAGCATTCCACGGTGCGTATTTGGCGGACTGGAAGAAAACACCTCCTCGCAAATTGGTGCTGGTTTTGCATGAATTCATTGTCCCTTCATCTCCCTTCTGATGCTTTTGGCTTCCGACATGTGTCGACATCGCTTTACCGACGAAGACAAAGACTACCAGAATCTACCAAAGACTACCAGAATCTACCAGGACTAATATGTCAAAATCCTGCGTTCACAGATACCCCTTTTATAGCCCAAAGCTTCGGGCTAGCTGCTTCTGTCCTTTGGCACCGACCGAATGCTGTCCGACTCGCTGTCGAATGCGTGCCGGCCGACGCGGTCGTACCAATGCGAAAGATCAAAGTCGTCACTTTTGTTGGCTCTCACCCAGAACTTCCTTTTTGATCCATTTTGACCAACAGTCGTGCCGGTGGTGGAGCCAACTCCAGTGCCGGTGGTCGGAGAGTCCCTGGAGTCCAAATGTCACCCGGAACGATCCGGAACGTCCTTTTTGACCCATGGACCATGTATGGCCATCTACAATCTACATATCATCTACATCTCCCGTGCTTTCGGCCTTGATGCGACCACCGGTGGCCCAAGCCGCACAACGCAGGAGTGGACCTGCATTCGCACACCGCGGCTCAAATGCGCCGCTGACGGGTTTGGATGAGTATATAAGAAGTTGGAGCTATATAGACCACCCCCAAAAAAAGATACAAGAATTGAAACAGCAGATCCCCACTAAGATCACTATAAGAATGTATTGGAAGCCGTTTCCATCCAGGTGCGGACCACTATTACCCTTCACCAACCTGTGTTGACCAATGAAGCACCCTTGGGACCCTTGAAGGGTGAAGAATCAGAATGATCCTTCGGCCAAATGACGTGGCTTCACCAAAAAGACCGAATCCACCAAACATTTTCAGGTGAGAGAATTGTGGAACATTTTGGATGTCCAAGCTACTGGCGGACGGCCGGATGAGTTGACGCTGCTTTGTTTTGCACGGATGGTCATGGAGGGTATGTTTGGTCCGAAAGATGTATTTATTCAGAAAGGACACTTGATACATTTATATATGTGATCGTTTGATATCGTTTGTATAGAAAGCCCCGCAAGAAACTGTGTGTGTGTGTGTCCACCCCTGGACAAAGGGTTCTCAACCTTCACCAACCG
>CAXAMN010005335.1:959658-1017814 GCA_963970005.1 Durusdinium trenchii | reverse complement strand
ACCTACTACCTACTACCTACTACCTACTACGTACCACCTACTACCGACTACCTACTACCTACTACCTACTACTGCTGCTACTACTGCTACTCTATTCTGATCCAGCGATCGACATGTCTCAGTCCAATGGTTGTCTATTCTGATCCAGCGACCTACTACCTACTACCTACTACGTACCACCTACTACCTACGACCTACGACCTATGACCTACGACCTAGTACCTACTACCTACTACCTACTACGTACCACCTACTACCTACGACCTACTACCTACGACCTACGACCCATGACCTACGACCTAGTATACCTACTACCTACTACCTACTACGTACCACCTACTACCTACTACCTACTACCTAACTACCTACTACTGCTGCCACTCCTGCTACTACTAGGGGGGGGAGGGGAGGGGAGGGGGGGGGGGCGTCAGGCTGTCGAAAATCTCGCGCGGAGAGACAATACTCAAGCAATACTAACCAATACAAGCAATACTAACCAAAACAATCCACAAAACACGCCGGCAGGCCGGCGGATTTCTTTTGGAGGCTTCCCCACTATCCCGGCAGGGCCGTTAGACACCAGGTCACCGGTCAGGGCGCCCCCAGTCACCGTGGAGTGCCGGGTCACGTTGGCGCCGCGTCGGCTCCACTCAGGTGGTGGCGATACATTCAAGCCAAGCGACAGGCGATCAACGCTCCGGTGCCTCGATACCGTTGCATTGGAAAGATGACCGGTGGCTGTTAGTTAGTGTTGGTGGTTGTGATTGTTGCGGTTGTGGTTGTCGTTGCGGCTGCTGCCGCTGCTGCTGCTGCTGCTGCTGGTGCTGGTGCTGGTGCTTGCGCTGGTGTTGTTGTTGTTGTTGTTGTTGGTAGAAACAAAAACAGCCACCCAACAGAATTGTCACATGTTGTAACTTTGGAACTTCAAGGGGACAAGGTTAGGGATACGGTTGAAGGATGTTGAAGGTTTGAGCGAATGTTGGTTTCGCAAGTAGGTGGACTACTTGGACTTGTTTCACTGAAGTCTGGGCTGGTCCATTTATGGTTTTTGAGGTGTTGTTCTGGAGGGGGCGTCCAAACAAACAACAACGGGGCCGCAGTCTTTGTTTCTAGGAGGGGGTAGTGACAACAACACCTTTTGAGGGGGAGGGGTCCAAAAAACAACAACGCTGCTGCAGTTTTTCTCTCTAGGATGTGGTACAGGTTCTAAGTAGAAGTTTTATAGAGGCTTAGTTGACCGGTTATTATCATTACTATCCCTACTTCTACTACTACTACTACTACCACTAGTATTATTTACTAGGCTACTGCTACTTCTACCACTGCTACTCCTACTCCTACTACTACTACTACTACTACTACTACTACTAGGACTACGACTACGACTCCGACTACAACTACTACTAGTACTAGTACCACTAGTACTAGCACTAGTACAAGCACTACCACTACTGGTAAAAGGCTGGTTGTTTGGGGGGGGGCACAAAACAACGACGGGGCTGCAGATTTTGTTTCCACCCCCTTGTAGAGACAAAGGAACAAGATATGTCGTAATGGGGCTGCAGTTTTTGTTTGTACCTTGTTGTTGTTGTTGTTGTTGTTGTTACTGGTCTTAATGTTGTTGTTACTGCCCTAGCGCAGTGTGAGGAAGTTCTGGGTCTGGAGTTCCAGAGATGCGCAGAGTGGAATCCACAGGTTTTGGGATCTTAGATGACGAAGGTTGGAGATCGAAACTTGGATGACGGCGCAGCATCTATGAACCTTTTGGAGTTGGAAATCGTCACAGATGGTGCCTCTCTTCTTTTTCTCTCTCTCTCTCTCCATGATATATTATCCGCTTGGACGTCAGCTTTTGCCACCCCCTTCGAGCCACGTTCTTTTTGCAAATGATTAGGTCTATACAAATAAATAGGGAACTGCTAAGCAGTTGCGGAGGCTGTTCTGCTTGGGGCGTAGGTGTCGTGTAAGCATTTTAGGTGGGCATTGAAAGACTTGCGTGGGCAGTTTTGCGTAGGCACATTTTTCATAAAAACGTAAGTCTTTTGCTCAGACTTCTTTAAATGTTGCTCAAGGGTCACAATTTTTGTTTGTAGTTGTTTAACTTGGCACTCCATCGAAAAGAGTAGTCTTGGCCATATTGACTGACTGAAGACATGCACTTCGTCCTGTAAAACGACAAAGGAACTCCCGACAATGATATCCTTGGAATGAGCACATGTGATGCAATATGATTGCTAGTACTGCATTTGGACCAGCACCTGCTCTTCCTGACAGCATAGTTGCTGCGTAGAATTGTGGAACAGACTGTGTGGGCTGTTTGGTTCCCAACAACAGTCCTATTCTTGCGTAGGCCCGGCGTAGGCACTCGCAGAAGCAGCGCGTAGGCAAGAAACTATTGGTTGCTGCTACTACTTGGCTGCTGCTTCTGTTGCTGCTGCTTGGTTGCTGCTGCTGCCGCCTCTTGTTTGCTGCTTGTTGTGTGTTGTTTGTGTGCTGCTTCTGTGCGGTTTGTTCTGTTTGTGTGCTACTGCTGCGCTGTTTGTTTGCTGTTTTTTGTGCTGCTTCTGTGTTGTTTCTTTGCTGTTTCAGTGCAGTTTGTCCGCTGTTGCTGCTGCTGCTGCTGCTTCTGCTGCTAATGCTTGTGTGCTGCTGCTGCTGCTTATGTGTTGCTGCTGCTTCCATACTGTAATTGGATTGGTTGATGATGTTTGATGTAAAAGTCTTGTAAGCAGGAACCTGATGTGACCCGGTCGCACGGGGCCACAAATTGCGGATTAGCATGGATTACGTGGATTAGCTCTTTTCGAGTCACCTGATTGTGACAAAAGTTGGTGACAGTACCCTGCCTAGGCATCAAACTTTAAATTTCATCTTTTTTGGATTGCCGTGAGACAATCTTCCTGCTTTCCTTGCGTGGTTTTCCCCCAGGTGCAAGGCGGCTCCGCAGACCTGGTGGCTGAGGCCATGGTGAAGGCGCCTGGTGGCCATGGCGCCTGAGGGATGGGAGGGTCTCCCCCAAATCCCGAGCCCCACCGGTAGGAGAACTCGACTTCCGTGGGTTTTTGTGCGACGTTCAGAGAACATAGAACAAGAATTAATCATGTTGTGAGATAGAAAAAAATGCCGGGAAGGCTATATGAGGCTCCATTGCCATCGTTTTTGCGTCCCTTTTTCGGACGAAAAAACAGACGTTCCTACCGCTACTTCATGACTGGTTTCGGCCACCCTTCACCTCCTCAACGAGAAGAAACCACCAGTTGCTGTGAAAGAGTGCCGTGTGTTTCGCACAGGACCACTGCCTTCCCCCCCGTTTGCAGAGAAGCATTTTTGCCTCGGTCGATCATTTTCCACATAATACGATCATAGAAGATCCACAATTCCTGCAACGTTGCTTCAGTAACCAAGGCTAAGAACTGTGTTTCACGATGAAGTTCAAGACTGAAAAGAGGGATCTACATACTAAGGCGTCACCAAGTAGTTTCCAAGTCATCAGCAAATCAGTTCACCGATTGACCAACAGCAGGAACACGCGACCAATTGAACACGGTTTGAGTTTTGCAGCAGGTTGGTTTGTTCTGCTTTAAGATCTCAGCCAAGCCTTCTAGTGCACATGAACATTGACATCACACGGTGTGCTACATAGATATAGATCTCGGGATAAAACAGTGCGATTTAAATCATATCCAGCCCAACAGCTGTTCGTGTTCACGTTCGTCAGCTGTTCATCGGTTCTTTTTCGACCGGGGACCGGAACCCCCAGGCGGAGAACGACGAAGAGCTGCGAAGCTTGGGCTATGTCATGGTGCTTCAGGCTCCAGAGACGGGAAGGAGCTGTGACCACGAGGTCGTGGTTGCAGCGCCCCTGGGCAGGGCTTGGCGTCAGGTGCCCAGGGCTTTGGGGGACCCCAAAAAGGAGGGTGGGTTTTTGGGGACCCATATCTTCGCCTCTTTTTGGAGGCCAGGAATAGATACCCTATGATACCCTAAACCTAAAGCAGCCTTGCTAGAGCACATCAACTGTATATGTCAAGGAGTTTATGGTTTGCCCTTGGTATATAGACATTTTTGAGGTCCAATCCCTCGCCCGCCCTGGCACCCTATTTCCATGAGCAGGCCATTTTTGGTGGGACTGAAGATCCCGGTTTTCAAGTTCTACACTCCCGAAAACTAACATAGACCCTGACAATGGTCCCATGGAAGATTATTTTCCTCTACCAACCAGGGGTTTTCAGGTTCAATGTTAGTCTTCCAGGGTGCAACTCTTTTTAGACTCAGAGTTTCCACCCAAACGGGATTCCGTTTCCCTCAGATGTCCCCAGATGTCACCTGGAGGTTCGTGGTGGCGCAACAGGTTGGTGGCCTTGTTCTTCAATTGTGACGGGACGTTTTTCGGGTCTTGCTTTGTACCAGATCTGGCCTTTTGCCCTGAAGGCTGAAGGCCTATAATATGGAAGTGGATCAACACCTCCAAACCCTGGTAGGTTGACCTCCCTCTTATTGCTTTGTTCATTGGTGGTGGTCAACCACAGTCACCCTGTTTTGATCCGGCATATCAGACTTGGTTCCTCCATGTAACTCATATTCTGGTTCGCATCCGCGACCGGAGTCCAGGTTCATGACGAGTTGATTTTTGAAGGGCCTGAGGACCGCGTGCACTGTGTGGACCATGCAGGTCGGAGGGCGCGCCTTCCCCAACACAAATGAGAGATGCTGGTGGAACATCCCCCCCAAGAAGAATGGATATGTTTTTGGAGTTGCCGACTTACCTGCTTAGGATGTGTCCAACCAAAAAAAAAAAACACGTGTTTTTTTGTTATTGTTTTTCTGTAGCTGCTGAATGGAATACAACCAGGGTGGTTCTGCTCCATCACTTTAGGATACTTTAGGTCTTTTCTGCCAGGTTGCAATTAAGCTCTTGACTTCAAATGGACACCGGACACGTGCAGCTGCGGATGAAATCACTCAGCCGGACTTGACGCGGGCACGGCGAAGCCGTTGATGAAGGCGAAGCCTGTTGTCAGATGTTGGTAGGGGGGTATTCAAAGGAGAAGGCCTTCAACCCGGGTTGCCCCCATTCCGCTAGACAGTAATGATCATAATCTCATATAGTCTCATAGTGATGACACAAACATCTCACTAGGTTTAGTAAATCGGTGCCTGTACTTAGAATCATCCAGTATTGGTGGTCATGGAATCATCTAGTATGATAGCAGTTTCGAGAGGATTAGCCGCACCTTTGACAAACCCCCCTCTTTGCAAAAGATCCTTGCTCCTAAAGGAACCTGCAACTGCCAACTTCGCAAGGTGAGATGACCTCCTTGATCCCTAAAATTGGCGGGATTCGTGCATTCAATCGCATGTTTGTCAACCACATACGAGTCATTTGTGTGATGTACTGAGGAGCACGCGGAGCAGGCACTCAGCGCTGTGAAGCTGGGGCCTTGGAAGTGAGCACGCAGATCACTGACCCGAAGGGGCTTAGCAGAATGACTGGTGAAACAGACTGATGTGGTGTTGGACGCTTGGTGAGGTCAAGCGGCAGTTTAGCAAATTCTTACAACCAGGTTCCTTTGTCAAGGACGTAGAAGAAGAGATGCTAGAACCTAAGTAATTAGAAGCCTGAACCCGGTTTCTCTTTGAGTCCAGGTTGCATGTGTTCAACATCTTTAGCCAAACCTGCCAAACGTGTGATTGATTTAAATCGACGGACTCTTTTTTTACAATTCAAGCGATGAAAAACGCGGGGATCTCTAACAGCTGAGGGGAGCCGAACAAATCCGTGAACAGGGCCAGAGAAATGCTCCATCAGATGTGATTGTCAAACATTCTAGATTTATGTCGGCCGCGCCAGCCATAGATACCAGGAGCCAAAATAACTTTATAAAATTGTATAAAGCAAAAACAAAGCAAACAAAAAGCAAAAGGCAAAGCAAACAAAAACGCAAAAACATGTAGCTGTACGTCTTTGTCGCTTTTTTCACTTGTTGTTCGCTTTATTTTCGCATGTGTTTCGCTTTCTGTTTCACATTTTTGTTTGCTTTATGTTCGCATTTTTTCGCTTTTTTCCTAGGAGCGTACAGCAAATATTGCTGACGGGTAAAGGTTCTCATAAGTGCAGAAGTGGTATACCAGGAAAAAAGCGAAAAAAAAAAAAAAGGCAAAACAAATGCAACAACAAAGCAACTTGCGCTGCTTTTGCATTTTCATTTGCTTTTGTTTTGCTTAAAAAAAAGAAAACTATTTGATGGTTGGTCGTGTATGGCTGCCATTGGTCAACATAATTCTAGATTCTAACAGTCATGGAAATTAATTGACATGTTAGATAATCATGTTTCCTTGGAAGACTACCAACTCCGCTAGAAACATCTAGTATACTATATGGAGTTGTTGTTTTGACAATGGGCTATTGGAGAAGAGGCGAGGCCGCGAGACGCGTAACTTGACCACCTCTCCACACCGTTGCAAACACCGAAGGCGGATTATGGAGCATCCGTTCTTGGATGACTATCAGTTCAAAGTGCCCCTTGTGGTGGATGCCAAGGTGGGAAACATCGGAAACATCTTGGAACCCTGAACCCCGCGTCAGCCTTGGAGTGTCCGGACTGGGTTTCTTCGTGACCCACTAGGTGATTCGGTGAGGAGAAAGAGAGAGAAGGACCTCCGGGACGAAGCGAAACCTCTGCTCGCATCGACGTCATCTCCCAACCACCGGTTGTTGGTGGAGTCAATATCAAGGTTGCACCGCTTGGAATGACAGAGCCGCCACCAGAGCAGCGGCTCAATACGAGCAAACAAGAGTCCAACAGTCAGATGTCTCTCCACCAGAGTCGGACAGGATGCTCAACAACGACCGCATCATGGCAAGAAAAAAAGGAAAGCAAAACCCGTCGTCCAAGCCCGACCCTGTTCGACCCTGTTCGACTGGATCAGTCATTCATGCGGATTGCTCCGCCAAAGATCAGAACTGCAAGAGACAGACTCCCAGACCTGTTGATTTCAGGATGAACTTTCCTGAATTTCTCAAACCAGTTGATTCATCAGGTTTCAAGATGATTTCGGGGATGCAACTTCCTCGTTTCCGGACCACTGGTCCCAATGTTCCGCTTTGACCGAATGACCAGGTGGCGCAGTCCTGGCATGAAGCGAAGCATGCCTAGGTGGGCAAGGCTGGAGCTTCGTGGTGTTAAATCAGCTCGCCCTGAAATGTAATTTGAGACACAAACAGAAAGAGTGGTGGAATAGGGGTCGTCCAGAAATGTCTGGTATGAGAAAGGTCTAGGTGTATGCTTTTGTTGTGTTTTTTGAGTCTCGCCCAGATTCATCAAATACAACTCTGAGTACATGGAAAGGATACAATAAGCGCATGTGATCAACAAAACAAACGATTGCTACTAGAAACTCCAATCACGACCCAATAAGCAAATGACCATTGGCATCTTGAATGGATATTTGCATCTTGTGTGGGATGGTCGTACTTCTGTTCTGTATGGCTTGGTATATAACTTATATGGCTCTTTGAAGTTATGGCCATACTTCTGTTATGGCTCTTTGAAGTCATGTTTTGATAACTGTAGTTATGTATCCTCCTGCAGATAAACATGCATCCTGAAAACCACTGGGTGGTAGATGGAATAGTCTTACAGGGGTCCATTTTCACTATCTATGGTCCGGTTGCAGGGGGCTAGCTGGAGGTCGTTTTGTGGTCAAATTTTGGAGGATTCTCAGTAGTTTTGCGTCGTCCCGCATGTGTTTGTGTTGTGAGGTTGAACATATTTTTGAAAACAGCGTGGGAGAATCAAAGAAGGGTGTTAAGTCATCCTAGTAATAGTACTGAATGATCACATCTGGCAAGACTAGACGCAGAAGACATGTAAGATCCTTGGATGTCGTATTTCAATCAAACCTCTTCTGTCGGCTTTCTCCACTTCTAAAATCAATGGGATAAAAACAAGTCTTCTTATAGAATCAATGGGATACAAACAAGTCTTATATTATAGAATGAATGCACATCCCTGAGTTTGTACTCGAAGTGCCGCTCAGTGTGTGTGTTTTCTTGGACCAGGGGGGTCTAATAACTTTCTGAGGATGTGGTTGGAGCCCTGGGGCACCAGACACTGGTGACATTTCTCATGTTCCCATTTCCACGCCTGCGCTTGGACAGGGGTGGTGCCGCCATGGGCCCGGTAGGGGAGAAAGCGATGCTTTCCGTGAAAGCTCGGGCCTTGTGGCCATGGGATGTGATGCTACCAGGTCAGGACTGGTGAGAAGGACTCAGGTCAAGACCCCCCCACTGCATCAACGGTGTTTTGTGTTCAATCAGGGTTGTGTAGGCACAACACAAGTCAAGATGCGGACCGCTTTGAAAAGACCTTGGAAGTGCAATATGATGCAATACGAGTTTGTTTCTTCTATTATCCGTTTACCGTATTGAACTTGGTCTAGTCTACCTGTCTCCTGAATATGATTTTGCCCTTGCTCAACTATTATGATTAACGCACAAGTTTCCTGGTCACAATAGTAATTGCTTGCCTCTCCTGAATCCTGGCTCAAAAGACCCTTTTCCTCATGCTCGCTCATTGCTGGCTCATGTGGCAACTGCCTCATAAAGTCCATGTAGACCCCTCATGCTGCAGTCCTGCCGATTCCTTATGAAGAGATTCGTCTTGGGTCTCTGCACCTTCAACGGGGTTTTTATAACATCCCAGATGCACATTCTAGGGTCCAAAAGGGATTATATAAAGGGATCCAGCTGAACAAGGATGCAACGTGACGTGAGAATCAAGGAGGAATCTCACATGATGTTTTAATCTACGACTCAATGTGGAAACAGAAGGTCATTTCCGCCGTTTCCGCCTGGTAGCATCCGATCTTGAAATCGTCGATGATTTGGCCAGTATTTGGGGCGGCCAAAAGAGTCTTGTGCCGTGGCGCTCTGCGGCGCCCGGGGCGGCTGACGCACGCATGACTGGGTGACACTGGGTGACTGGACGTTTGCTGCGGCAGAGAAGTGAGTGATTAGCGGGGTGAAGAAATCAGACATCTTATTGAACAATGACACTATGATCCAATAGATGTTTGATTATTCATAGTTCCTCATAATCCATAGTGTTTCTTTTTTCAGATCTATGACAGTGTGATCCAATAGTTACCTTGACGATGAATTGTTGGATCATGGTTGAAAGGTCCAAAATGCACCTTCCTGAAGGTCTATAGTGTGGCAACTCTATGGACTGAGGGGAGCAAACCCCGACAAGAACCATAGATGGTATTATATACCCTTGTTTGGTCGTCGTGCTGTCTCCCACCCGGTTTGTGTCGGTCCTTTGCAGCTATTTTCAGAAATTCCTCGGGACAGATCGCGGCCAATCAAGCCAAACCAAAGGCTTGGATGTGGGACGTCGTCTTTGCTGTTGTTTTCTCACCACATGCCAACACAAATCTCACTCTCACGCTTTTGTTGCGGGGGTGTCCATTCCCAATCCACCAATCCACCTGTTTTTTGCTTCAAAAGATCTGCATCGCAGACACTTCATTCCCGCATTTCTCCACTCCGGGTTTCGATGCGAAGCGGCGCCACCTCGTGGGATGGAGGCCATCACCATGGGCCTGGGCTTCTTGCTTTCAGCTCCTTGGACTGAGGGAGAATCAGATCCTCCGGAGGTTGACAGAAGAGAATCAGACGTTGACAGGAGTGAGTTGAGGGTGCGTTTCCTCCGAAGTGCTTTCTGAAGTGCTTTGACAATTGGACTAGAGAACCCAAATATTTGGTCCAAGCTTTCGGGCTTAAGGGTTTTGGAAGGCTAGGGCCAAGACATGTCTAGGCCTTACAAAGATGATCAAAGATGTGTGGTTTTGTTAGTCCGTCGTTTGACTCCGCAGTGGATCAAATTGAACAGAGGCACCAAGCCTAAGTGGGTTGCCCGATCCGATTGCGGTTCTGATGGTAAGGGAGCGATGTAGTCGAACTTGGCATCAGTGTGCAGCCCAGTCATTTGCAATGCCTGGCACCATCATGAAAGATCATTTTCAGGCAACAGCACCATTTGGGGTGTTCGAAGTGTAATCCTATCCAGCCATTGCCGACGGTGACGTGACCTTTTTGGGGGGGGTCTCGCGACTGAGGATCTGGGTCGGCTATTGTTTCATGACCAGGTCTATGTCATCGTCCAGGAGGGGTGAACGAAGTGGCTCAGACTTCGGCCGGACTGATCTGAAAGTGGATGAACGCAGTAACGCCAGTGACCAAATGACACACCCTTCAAGATACTACGGCGGAACCAAAGACAGCCCTCCCCCCCCACACCAAAATCAACTTCAACCTTTGGAACCGCCCAACCTCAAACTTCGATTTTCCACGTAGAAGAGCCTCCCTCCCACACACCATATCAGACCTGCATGACCCGGTTTGACCGCCGAATGACTCGAACTCTCATGTTACTATAGTAGCTTCTATAGTATACTATATAGTAGTATCTACTAGCATCTACAATGCCCTTTTGTTCTTCACGTAGCAGCGATGCCTTCCGATCGTCGCTTCGCTTCGCTGCGCCGCATTCGCTGGGGCAGGCGATCTTTTTCCTGCCCATCTCGCTGGCGATCTTCGTCGTGGAATGGTCCCGCGGGAGCCGAAGGGCCCCGCTCCCGAGTGTCTCAAGTGCCTTCGGCCGAGTGGAGCGTTGTGCGTTTCGGGCGCGTTGAGCGTTTCGCGTCGGAAGCCTGGAGCGTTTCGGGAGCGAAAGTGACAGCGAAGCTGAGGGTCTGTCCTTTTTTTGTTGACCTGTAACAGGACCCGCTTCAGGAAGCAATCATGTATAACTTTTTTGGGGGCAAGGCCTGCAACTGAACCATCATCAATCCACTGTCCCAAGATATCGTATATTGATGTACAGTATGTTGTATGTAATTGTATTCATATATGTACCCTACTACAAGTCCGAAGACTCAGCAACACCTGTTTATGTTTCCTCCTTGAGTAGTGTTGTTTGTATGACCAACTCCAGTAAAATGAGGTCATTGACCTGTCATTATATGCATTTACCTGATCACCCCACTTACCACCACACACTATCACTTACTGGTTGCTGGTTGCTCTATAAAATGAAGATGTCTTGTACCGTATAAAGTGCCAACATGTGTCAGACAATGCTCCAACCTTGCTGAAACACACTGTGAGGTAGGAGAGGAAAGTGCAATTTGTAAAAAGCTGGTGTTTCCAATGTTAAGTTCTTTGTGTGTATATAATGTATATATGTATATATTTATATTACACATATGAGGATGTAAAAGTCAAAGTTCCCGAGAATATACTAAAGAGGTGGAGACAAACTTCTTAGGTGTATTAATTGTGACAATTGCATTTTGTAGACAACTTGGTCACTTCAGATGATTGATTGCATATTTGTATGTGTTGTTGTTTTTTTTTTTTCATTTTATGCCGCTGTTGTAAAACTGTAAAACTTGTTCTTTGGTAAAAACACCATTAAGGACTTATGCCTTTCAGAAAAGTTGATTCGCACTCACGACATTCTCAAATCCATAACGCGTGCCCAATGTACCAAGTAAGGATGATACTTGATCTATGTCGGGACGTTGCTCCCCAGAAGCCAAGGAAATGCTGGTGCAGAGCATCAAAAGCGTGTGGAGAAGGTGGCCTCCGATGTGAAGTGCCTTGGCGACGGGTGTGGAGAAGGTGGCCCACACGGTGAGACTGGAGATGTACCCGAATGCCTAGTAGCGTCCTTGCTCCGAGTGGCGATGCCAGGAGCCCCTAGTAGCTTCTTATAATTAATGTACCCCCCAAAACACAATCCCACGGACCCTCAATAACCATGAGTTGATAGAGGACATCCCGTCTTCCAGGGGCCCATGGTGATCGGAACCAGGAGCGTATGACCTCGGAATCTGGAGATCCGGAGGCTGCAAGAAACCCTCCCTGCAACTGCCCATGGGTTGCGTATTTCGCTTAGTTGTTCCCTGGTTGTAGAGGAGAATGTCGTTCCAGGGGCCATGCCATCCACTTCCATGATGATTGGAGAGAGGCGGGTTGATGTCATGAACATTGGATCGTCATTTGAGTTACCTATATGACTGAGCTGAGTGGAGTAGAATGAAAATCCGGCCAGGCGCCCTGACAGTCACGACCGCCGTGGCGCAAAGGCGGTCCCTGACGTACCTGGCCGTTGTTTTCATCCGTACCCGGGGGTCTCCGGTGCCCCAGTCTGCTCTGAAGAATGCGAGGAGTCTACTAGTAGCGATGCCCTTGCTCCGTTCGTAGTAAGGCCAGGAGCCCCGCTTCCGCTGCGTCCTTGTTCCGTAGCGATGTCAGGAGCCCCTAGCCCGAGTAGCTTCTTGTTACTGAGGCAGCAATCCAATGAAGGGCAGCTCTTCACCAGTCGCCCCGACCGTGAGCGAATCAGCTCGCGGATTGTGGGCCGCTTGGCAGCGCATCGGATTGGGCTTGGCTCCGGATTCCTGGCCCTGGGGTGGGCCATTTGAGGCGTTGAACGCAAAAGAACTGAGCCCTTTGAGCACCGCAAGAAACCTCCCAAGATGAACTAAGAAAGTGATGCGACATAGGGGTTCAATCATACGTATTTTGCAGAGCTTATTTGTTTTTAACTTAAGGATTTGTCACCACAAAACCATGCCAACCATTCTTCTCTAAGGGTCGTATTGAAGGCTAAGAAGGTATCTTTATAGACATGGTCATTTCGGAATCTAGAGGATGTCCATAATTTGTGAACTCTGACATGGGCTTTTCTAGGCTGCTGCCCACCAAGCTTCGTTTGGAGGGCCGTCACAGAGATGCTTTTAACTTTGGAAGAGGATTAGCCCTGAACTCCTGTGCCTTTGTTGCAGAAGTAGCGGCACCTGTCAATGTGTATCCGGGGATCGCTGTCAGGGTGCCGGGTGATATAACTTAATTAAACAGATAAACTAGTAAATCACAACAACGTTGGAATTGGCTTGCTGGAGTTTGAGGTCATCAATGGGTTCTATCGGATCTTGCTACCAATGAAATGATGGTCAAAGAGACTACACAGCAACACAAAACACATCAAATGCAAACACTGGGGAACATGTCACACTTAGCTCTCTGAAACATTTTCATACTTTTCCCATGTTCGTTCTGGTCGTGTTCTTCTTTACCAGCTCCTTTCGTTGCACCAGATGGCCGTACTCTTTGCTGGTGCATCCAACCCCCCCGTTTGCATGTCATCACCGGATCTCTACCGGTCTTTTGCACACCCAAAAACGTGTCCAGCGGCGCGTCCGTCCGCGATGCAGCGCGTCCGCGCTGAGCTCCACGGAAGCAGAAGATCGACACCAGCGCGTTGAAGCATATCGTTGAGGTGCCGAGGGCGGCAGGTTTCGTCTGCCCGTTGCGCCCAGCGGTTTGATGTTATTCTTTTTCAATGCCCCACCATTTAGCCTGAATCCCGAACCAATATATGGTTTTACTATATATAAGGGTTAGTTTTACACTACAAAGCGTGGTCAACCATTGTGTAAATGGTTTTAGAAGGCTAAGGAATGGATTTCACCACTCTCCACCTGAACTAGACCGTACGCCGATACTATGGCCTGTCGCTTGAATCCACTTCAGAAGGTGTTTGATGGTTTCAGATATTTTTTATTTGAAGGTTCAACCTTTAAATGATTTGGGATGATTGAGCCCAGCCTCACTCATGTATTTCAAGCGAGTTGAAACCCTCCCAACCAGACTTGAATGTTGCTAGATGGCCAGAATGGAGATCCGACCCCAGACCGGCCAGGTATGTCTCGTCATTAGGGTCCTTTTTTTGGGGCTCCCTTGACCACAGCCAACGATCCGGAGGAAGTCTCCACCATCACGGCAGGTGGATGTGGAGAAGGGCTTCGTGGTGGCCGAGCCGCGCTTGCGCATGGTGGCGCCTTGGCCGAGCAGCACTCGCAGATCCAGGGTGCTGTCTGACGCGGTGAGGGGGAAGAAAGAGATGTAAGAATCCCCAAGGATCTAATATAACCCTACAAGTCCTGGGACCTTACAAAGTAGGTCCACTGCCGAATAGGGCCTATATTATATTATATGACAGACTCAGTTGTTCCAAACTTGTCAGTGCAACAGACTCAGTGGCCTGAGGCCAGATCCAATGTTCTTGGTGGAGTGTGGGCAGTTGGTGATTAACGTTGTATCCAACCACGTACCTTTGCTCAGCTGTAGAATCCATGATACCTCCAAACAGACGCCGCATATATAATATTCAGATTCATTAAGTGCATCTTTTTTTTTGCAAACCTCCAATTTTATCTTCCTTCATATTCCAACCCTTTCGTGGGTGCTTGGCTGCTATTGGTTTCTTCCTTCTGCCAGACCACCCTGTCCATCCGACCTGACCCGTCGCTTCCAAGGAATTGTCCCACTTCTTGCTGTCGTGCCTTGGCAGATCCGATCCTCGCCACCGGACCGGTCGGTCCGACTCGTTTGCGTGGGCGCTTCAAACGGCGGTTCCATGTCGTCCACGGCCGATAGTCGCACGGGTGGCCGGTTCCGGCAGAGTTCCGGATTCGCCCGGTCTTCAGGGGGTTCTGAAGCGTTCTGGGTCTACGGTATAGGTTTGGGGCCTCCAGGGATTTTGAGCAACGTCTCATCTCAGATGACGAACTTCAGGGAGGTGCCGAGATGGCCCCCCCGGTGTCGATGCACGGGTCTATGGGACGGGCGGACGGGAGGCTCAGGTGGAACGGATCGATTTCAACCTCGATGGCTCTATGCAATTGAAAGGTTTGTTGCTATGGAAGAAGACAGGACCTTGGGGGCACTGGGAGTGTCCATTCTCGTGGGCGAGAGATGGGATCATTGAGGGATGGTTTTCTTGAAGGCTTGGGCTGCAAGGCTGAAGAGGGATTAGGGGCTCAGACAAATCACATGAGTGAGGGTGTATAGTATATATACATATCATATATTATACATATTCAACTGACTCAAGTGACCTGGTCTTCATGCAACAATCCCTTTGGCAGCTCCTGTGTTTGGCTGCTCCATCATCAGCTGTGACCGCTTCGCGTCACCTGGTGCCTTCCGCCCCCATCCACCGAGGGATACTCGGACCGAGGCAGGGCTACTCGGTGCCATGTGTGCCGGAGCTGGATGATCTCACGGTGGGTGGGTCCCTTGGCCGCCGGTGGCCCCACCGCCTTTTTTCGGCTTCTCCAGGAGTTCCACCGGTTGGTGGTGTTGCAAGTGAAGGGACGTGGAGGGCGGATGGAAGCGAAGGGACGTGTGCGAACCGGTCTTATCGGTGGACTTGGTAGACGCGGAGAAAGTGACTGATGTACAAGAGAAAACCGACTGCCACCGTATATATTTCCATACAGTTTCACACATGTTTTTTCCAGCATGCCTTGTTCTGGCGATGTGTAGCCAAGTTGAACTCGCAGAAGAAGTTTCTCCGTGAACATCAAGGATTTGCAAAACAATAATGTGTTTGAACACCAAAGTGGTGCCCAGATCGGCATCGATGGCCTTTGAGAACACGTCCCCGAGGGACCTTGGCATCTCAGTCACATGTATGCGTTAACTCTCCAGACATCCGAGGCTCTTGATGGGCTGCGGTATCGAGTCGACGTCATGGAAGTATGGCATGTTCAATGAAATTTGTTACTTGGCTTCGGAAGAAGAGCACCTTCGGCGCCCGCAGCGATCGAGACGGGAGAGCGTGATTCCAGGTGATACCATAGACTCATTAGCTCTTTACTGGCACTTGATTGCCTTAGCACTTTAACAGCGAAACAACGCATGAGACAGCTTGAGAGCTTTACTTGAAGTTCGAGGTGTTTTCAAAACGAGTTAGGGGCAAATTAGAGGCACGAAACAACTTCTGGTACATGAACAACCACAGCAACAAACCAGGAGACCGCAGCAACCAATCAACAGTGGTTCACCAGAGAAGGCACTCGTTCACCTCTTTGGTTTCCCGGTCTTCGTTGGGAGTCCAAGGCCTGCACCGAGGCTGTTGGCCCCCCTGCCCCCGTTGGCCCCCCCTGAAAAGAGTGTCTTTGGAATCACGGGGTATTTGGCGCACATGTGGAAGGTCAAATGCGGGGCAGAGGGGTCATGACATGGGCGGTCCAGACCCAAAATCATCATCAAACTATTGAAGGTAAGCTTCAGAATACATTGTTTCGCTGACCCCAAACAAATATACAGTGCTTGTACTTTGTGACCTTGTGTAGTCCTTTTCATCCTGACACCTTTGTTGGTCACCTGCGAAGCTCCGTGGGTCGGAGTGGGAAGATCTGCTTTGGTACTTCCGACCTTTGCACCGTTCGACCTGACGGTTCAGGGACCATCCAAGAGGTACCGAAAGAAACCACGCTGCGCTCGCTCGCTCTTTGTCCCGCGAAACAACGGGAGCGTCCCTGCACAGCACCACTTCGCGATTGCCAGACCTCCACCAGAGCAAATCGCAAAGAAAACACGTGTCGGAGAAAACCACGTGTCGGACACATGGACCCGAATGCTTTGATGGTCCCAAGCTGGAGCCTTCTGCGTCACCCCTCACCCCCTCCGGTCACCTGGGTACTTCGCCGCGACTTCGAGTCGCAGGTGTCGCCTACGAGATTGTGACGGCCGGCGGAGAGGTGATCTGAACCAAACCGTCGTTGTCTTGACCGGGAACCGGAGATTTAAAAACGGTTTGATGTCGCACATACCGGGTTTTACTTGAGTGTTATTGTTGTGTTGTGGGCACAGGAACGTGCACTTGAAACTGGTGTCGTGAACACGCGGCGGCCGTTGGATTTGGTCAGTTGCGTGTTAGTTGACAAGGATATTTCTTCAGTTTTGTTCTGACTGACCAACATGGAAATGCAAAGTGGCCTCTTGGGAGACTACTTTCCGCAAAAAACATGAGAATGTCCACTTCCATGTTAGTGAGTCAGAGTGTAGCTATGACTTTAAGTGTTGTGCAATACCGACTCAACGACTTTGGAATGCCTGATGCTTTTTACAACGAAACCAGGCTTGGATCCATAGCTAAACCAAACTCCAGCCGAGGTGTATTCATGAGGTGCTATTCACGTCCCCTGGATAACCTTCAACCGGCCTTCCCTAGGGCTCCAGCCATATCCTCAGAAGGTGGTTAGACCCCCCAAACCCACCCCAACCATCTTCTCAGGAGGTGGTTGGAGCCCTAGGGCTTCAACCTTTTTGGGATTGGCGGGTTCCCCACTCTCTCATCCAACAGGTGGAAAGTTCGGTTTGCAAGGGTCACAGCTCGTGGCATGGGTGGTTTGGAACACCAATTGGCGGCTCCGTTTTGGGCGGCTTTTAATAAGCCGTGCATCGAGTCGAAGAACCGCTTCTACCTTCAGGAGATTCCAACAGTACTTTATATAATTTAATGATGATGGGTAATGATGGGATGGAAGCAAGAGATGGTCAGTGATATTCAATGATATTCAGCGATCATCCATGCTGGCCACATGCATGCAAAGCGCCACATGCTGGACGCCTTGACTTCTGAGGCTTGTTGATCACCAATCTACACATCCCCTAGGGATCCAAGTACCTTCTCAGAAGGTACTTGGACCCTCCAAACCTACATAACAGTGCCTCCAATCACCTTCTGAGAAGGTACGACTGGATCCCTAGGGATCTTGATTCAATCTATTCCCCGCAAAATGCCGAGATCTCGAGTGAACGGTCTGGCCGCATCCATCTCAAGAGAGCACCCCACCTTCAGCGGCCTGGCTCGTCCCGTCCTACCCAGTGCCATCCCAGTCCCAGTGACGCATGCCTGCTGGCCGCACACCCATCGGTTCGATCGGAGCTCCGCTGGGAAAAGGTGCTCAAAGTCACGGAGGAGAGCGACAAGGACGGTGCTGGGTCGAAGCCCTGACGGCAGCGGGACTGCTCATGTGACCCCGAAACAGGTGAGAATTCGTGAGCAGTGCAGTCAGCAGTCAATGTTGTTTTTAATTTTTTGGGGTGCGCATCTGTTCTTTTTGCAAAATATATATTAGTAATTTGTTGTATGTCCTTTTTCCTGGGATGGTCCCAGATGGAGTTTGTCGTTTTTTTTGTGTTGTTTTCGGTACATGCTTCTGTTGGACGTCGGAAGGCTTTGCCTCAGAACGTCGATTCAAAACACATGATGACACTTGTTCACTTGTTGTATACCAGACCTCATCCAGGACACCTGGACCAGGGGTGTCTATTGATAGCACCAAAAAGAGGTGATTCGGGGTGTCCAAAACCACCCCGACAGTGGGTCCTAGATGTTCTCTATAGATGAAGTGGGGGAGTTATATAACCCTTCTTATAAAACGTTGTATGGGCCTCCTCACTGTGCACGTCCACCCCATGGAAGTTGGGTATCTGGTTGTGTTTGTGCTCCACTTCAGCTAGTTGTGGATGACCATGGTGTCTTATGGCTCAGGCTTCAGTGCTCAGCATAGACATGTTGGTAGCCTAGCAAAACAGAGTTTGGCAGTACGGGTTTTGTAAACTACACGATTGTTCTGGATCACATCAACTAAGGACGTTCTTCTTCGGCTCGCCACGATAGCAGGCGGCTTGTCCTCCTCGTCCTCGTTTGCTCATCCTCGACCTGGTCTCCCCAGGGGTTCGGTTTTGGGTGTCGAGCCTGCCGTCCCGTGGCACTGAACAACTCCCCTGGCGGACAGGTCCGGGTTTCGGGACACGTCCAGCGCTGCGAGCGCAGCGCTGTTTCAACTTCAGGAGCTGTTTTACACGTTGCCATGGAGTCATGGCACGCATGGGATCCTCGTGTCCGCCACCTTACGGATCATCCCAGCCCCACGGCAGAGAACTGGGCCGTACAGTGGGGCCGGGCGTCAGACACTGCTGGCCATTTTGGGCTGCCCAGGTGCGGCAGACAAAGCAAATTTGAATTCATTTCTATACCCTAAAATCCAAGTACCACCCTCCAAACCTACATAACAGTGCCTCCAATCACCTTCTGAGAAGGTACTTGGATCCCTAGGGATACGGAAATTGGGAAGGGTACCACGGTACCACAATTCGTAAATAAAAACTTGGGGGCTAGCGGCTAGCAGGATCCGGGCGTTGCAAGAAACCGAATGAATCCAATGAACACCGGCCATGAGCGCCTTCGACACTCCCACTATCTCCCACTGTGTTTCCTAGGAACGAAGTATGGCCGATCTTCTGTAGTTCCCATATCAAATGAAAATCTCCAAATAGGTCTTGCCGCAGTATGGCCGATGGCGCATGGCGAGTCAGGAGGTCATTTCCAATACTGCGTCGTTTTCGTGCTGTTTTTGTCCGGTGTGCTGCACGGGTGTTCGGTTTTGTTTCACTTCGGCAGAGTAGATGATTTAGGAAAGGATCTGCAGCAAGCTGACCATGAAGAGAGGCCATCAGTATGAATGTCTCCACCCAGATGTGGACAAAAGCACGGGCCGCATGGCCGAGCTTGTTCTCACTCCGTGTCACTCCCGCCCTGTCGACAGTCCAAGCCGCCTTACTCGGCGGTCGAGTCCAAGCGGTCGGGCTTCCTTCGATGGCAGGTCTCAGTGTGTCGTTTTCGTAGGGGTTGCAGTATGTTGCACTCGATGTTGCACTCGAAGCGGCACTTTTCTTTGGGCTAATTTCCAACAAGATATGACAAGATATAAAGCTCCAAAAAGGATTGACATCAAAACCCAAACAGTCAAGACGGTTCTTTGGAGGTTGCAGTAGTTGACCCAGGAAGATGAAGAGATTGAACAGCTCAGGGTAAAGAATCTTGTTTTTCTTGTCACTTGAACATAAAACAATTATATAATGGTTGATATGTTGTTTTTTGTTTGTGACATTATGAGACTACCAGCTTTTTTGCAGGAATGAATTCATGCATCCATTTGACACCCCGTTTTGTCATGAATGCTGATTTGATGCACTTAGGCAAAACCCTACGTCAGGATTCAGCTGGAGCACTGTCCTGATCGATGCTCGGCTGACATCAAGGGACTTTGGAGTGCTTTCAATGCCAAACACGACCCGTCTGGGACTGCCGATCAGGACTGCCGATCAGTTTTCATGTGGTTTGGGGTTCTATGTATGTAGGCGTATCGACTTCGCATCTCTTCCATTCCCGTGGCTGTTTCCTCCTGAGCCTCATCAAACGTTCGACGAGGCGGAGGGACCAACCTCCCCGCCGACCGGGGGACCGACCGTCGTCCTGGGGAAGAAGATCTGGAGACCACAAGAACATGCAAGAACTTATGGCTTGAGAGATGTTACATGATTGTGAACACATGTGAATAGTTTCTGTTTCTAGTTCTTGGTGTTTCTGTCTATGGAATGGAATAAATGAACATCGTCACTATCTAGGAAATTATAATTACATTATAGTCTCACAGCAACCGCCACACATCTCTGATTGAGCCTTCGGACATATCCGGAGATCGGTATGAGGCATATCCTTCGAACACCTCGGCCCTGTAGTTCACTGAGATCCGAAATGATTTTCTGCACATAGTGAATCCAGCATGCAACAGCCACATCTTAGTTGATTCCAAACCCCTCATTGTTGATAGTTCATGCTTGCCAACACCTTCCTGATTCTGCCAACACCTTCCCCAAAAAAGACTTGCTAAACAATATAATCGCTTCGAAGCTGAGGTGGATCCCCCACCCCACTCGGAGTCTAAGACAAATGACTGGATCAAACCCAGGAGTTACGAGGGCCTGGGTGGTTTGCTTCGTCCCATTCCAGGGGAGTGAGTGGATGTGTGGCACCGAACCGATCTCCTACCTCCCTTCGGAACCGGCACCCAACTCCATATGACTCCTTGACATCGTTCGGGCATACATGGGGCTGTCTATGGCTTTCTGGTGCATCTCACCCACTTGACTTGGGTCTTCGATCCCGGATCGCGGATCTGCGGCGATCACGTCGAACGAGGCACATCTTTGTGCAAGGCATTGGAGATGCTCGACCAGATTGATCGGGGGAGGTGGAGTTCATGGTGCAGCTGAAGCGAATTCGATGGAATATGATAGAATATCTTGAAGTGTATTGTTAATAGTGTGGTGTGTGGCATACATACCACAGCTTCCTATGCGGTTGAATTAATCAATATAATATTTATTTGCAATTCACTCCCCTCACTTGTCCCCAATGTGTGTGTATGTGTATGTATACACACTACACACACACACTCGAGGTTTGCTGAAAGACCCGCGGTCTTGCACAGGAGTTGAAGGGTTTCCGTTGCATGATTCCCAGGTCCGAGGAGGGGCGAACAAGGAAGACCAAGTATATAACAGTATATACTAACACTGGGAGATGGTCTATGTTGCAAGTTAAAACTGGGCTTTAGCACAGCCTTCACTAGATGGCTCAAGTGTCACAACATGCATAGATACTTAGATTTGAGGTGTTGCAAGGAAGAGTTGCCAACCGATGGAGCTCATACAGTTCATACAGTTTTGTTTCATGCTATGTCAACATAAAATGTGCCTTCTTCTCCTTCTAAAATCCTCACCCAAATCCACCCGGCATTCCGCCATGGACGGAACATCCTTAGGAGCTCGGTCGCGAGCGGGGACCACGAGTTCGTGGAGGGTTTGGCCTTCAATCCCACCTTTGCAGTGGCTGCTTGGCGGCGTTTCGCGACTCTGTATGTTGATTTTTCCTGGGAGCATGGAGAAGCGAAGGGAGGAAGGGAGGTTGGGAGTGGGTGGGGAAGAGGCTTTTTAGTTCTGGTCAAGAAATGGCAGGATGGTTGGCAGTTGGAAGAATATTGTGAGGTTAGTAAGTTACAAGCGCATGTTTTTCCTGCTGTACATTGAGTGTTGGGAGTTTTGACCTACACGGCCCAGTGACTTGTTGAGGCAAGAATGAGGGTGTATAGGATGTTTGTGCAGGCTTACTCAGGGGTTGATTTGGGTTATTTTGTAGACCATAAGGATCCTCGTGAAGCGGACAGTTAGATGACAACCAACTGCAGTATTGTCCAGTGTCCAGTACTGTTGCATACTACATCCTCTAATGTATCATTACTTTCATGTGTGGTCTTGAGTAGTTTGAGTTGGGCATCCTCTCGTTGTATTTCAACCATGCACAAAAGCTATCAACTGTTTCCGTACGTTTCTTTGGGCATCTCGCTTGTTAATGCATCGTGGCAGCTAGGGAAAACATCCTAACAGACGTCGCGGGAGTTTCATGATTGACAGTTGTTGCTCCTTCAGTGACACGGGGATTGTTTCACGATATATTTATTTCCGACCTTTCTGAGGACAAAGACCAGCATTTGGTTCTCTTTCTCTGCAGTGTTTGATGTTAGTGTCAGTGTGATGGTTTCTTCTTCAACAATTTAGCATGTGTTCAAACAATGAAGTGGGGTGTTTGATGGACACAACATTAAGATCATTTATACATTTTACTGTATATATACTGTATATATTATATATAATATATTATATAACTTATTCGTTTTTACACTACTTTGATGATTGGTTCCCACCAGAGGTATTTGCTCAATATGAGACCACTTTGCTCTTGCCATTGGTTTTGGGAGAGCCGCTGGTGAATTGTCGCCATACGAAAACCCATGGCCCAAGAATTAAAACCCCGACCGGCTCAAGAGCCCAGGTGATGAAAGGCTCATATGTGGCCCCTTGGCACCGACATCGAGCACATGCGACGTCCGGACGCACGTGCTCGACGTTTTTTCGGTCACGACCGCCAGGGATGGGATCCATCATCAGGTTTGGATCCAGTTTCACAGGTGTGTTTTGCCATGGTTTTCCCCACTGATGTGGAGGTTTGACATCCTGGGTATATTTGATCGTAATATTTGGTGGACTTTCAAGGGTCAACCAGGACCCAGGATTTGACCCACACCCCGAGATCAAGAGTTGAAAGAAGAGTGAGAAGGGTGCCACGAGAACTCTGCCAGAACGCCTCAGTTCTGCCCAGGAAGAATGAACGCTAGCCATATGAAATCCATAACATGTTCATTCTGTTCATTGATGAGTCCGGAAAGAGCAGCTGCTCATATGGCAAAAATCTGATTCCACGAGACCCAGTTGTCGAATTCCAGGGCATCTTGGGGTTGTTGAAAAGGGGTCAATGTATTGAATTAGCTGCCTAGGCATACATCGACATTCCAATCCCATGGATTTGTCTTAGGATGTTCAATGTTCATCACTTTCTGAGGACGCACCAGCCGCAGATGACGAGATCCTCTCTTTGGGCAAATGGCATGATGCCTGGTTTTTCAAACAGGTCCAGGAGAAGAAGCAAGGCAGGATCAACGGGCGGACGCGCAAGGCGCAAGTGCAGGGCCCATTTGGCACAGCAGCAAGGCACCTGATAGCCTCCATGTTTAAAAAAGGACTCGGTCATGGCAAGGACGAATGGACTGAGTCCCAGGCTTGCATGCTTGAGTCGCTTATATGGATATTGTTAGAGCAAAATCACAGCAGATTGGTTGCAGTAGATCAACAAGCTTGGCTGAACCAAACCGGGCCCAGTAAATTACAGCTTTCATCCAGGTGTGTCCTCTATACAGTGGGTCCCGGGTCCAGAGTAGACAGCACAAAAGTTACTCGGATCCCAGTACAGTATTGTGCTTTGAATGTGTGCTGTGCTGCGTTTGCGAGGGTGACGGTTTTCAAGAACCTGGACAACCGTGCCAATGCTTGTTCTGTTTTTGTCCTGGCGGGGAGCAAACACATCAGATGGGGGACACGTCGGACATTGAAACACTTTCTGCGTTTAGATGGTGCATTGCATGTTGGCCCACGACGTCGTTTTGCTCGCAATATGTATTATATTATATATAGGTGTGAATGTTGGGGCCAACTTTGGTGCGTAGGGCCCGGATCGCCCACTGCTTGTTTGGGCTTTAAACACGTTGGCTGCCGGGTTTGAATTCGATGTTTGATGCTTCACGTGTCATATAAGATCATGTCTCCCCAAGATAGAAAGGCTTCCAGAATCCTTGCACCCAGTGTCGCACATACATTGACCTGTAGATCGAGGACATACATCTTCCTCACCCAGACCTCACCTCCAGCCCGCGTTCTGAATCAGATATTGGATGGTCAGAGACCCAGGGGTCTGGGGTCTTCCAATCCCCAGCTTCTCTCCCTTCACCATCAGAGACCCTCAGCGAATCCCCCGCCTGCTGCCGGACCAGGCACGGTGTGCATGCGTCGGGCGCCCTTGGGGAGGGAGTGCACGTGGATCACGTGCCGCGTGGATCGGAGGGGTGAAAATCCAACAGGTGGATAAAGCCGTTTCATAACTCCATACATATCACATGATCCCGTGATTTTGCCGGGGATTTTTGAAGTTGGGCCACACCAAGTCAGACTAAAATGAAGTCCAATTCGGCTGGCCGGTCCGGCTTGGCTGCAGAGGGAATGTGAGATGAAAAAGGGAAGACTGAAGAATGTCAAGAAGCAGGACATCCATCCGGCTCAGCTCATGCAAATCGATGGCCCATTTCCTAGCCTTTTCGGAGCAGTCTGCTGTTAGGAGTCGATGTTTGTTTGCTTTTGTTGATTTATGTTTTTATTATGCCCAGCAATCTGCAGACATGTAGCCCAGTGGTATACTATGCGATCAATCCGTAGTGTTGATTTTGTTCTTCAAACAGAACCCCTAAGCTTCCAAAGCCGATTAAACTAATAGGCGTTTCATGAAGGCCTATTTCCAAAATAGTCGATGGGATCTAGCATGAGCATCACCCCGAAGCACCCACACAGCTGGAACACAAGCTGACATACTCAAACCCTCTTTTTACCCACGACCACGCCGAAGTTTGGCGCGTACACAGCGATTCAACCTTAGCTACAGAATCCCAACTCCACAAATCTAGAACATCACATCATCCAAAACTGAGATCTTAACCCTCAATATTACACACCAGCTTCCTCAAGAAACACATCAATAAAACGTTCATCGTGCAAAGACAAAGCCACGCTCGAATCTTCAGCTTTGTCGCCCAAATCCTCATTGGCGTCAGATGTTTGACTCATTTAGGGATGAAATCCTCAAGTAACAACATCAGTCAATAATACACACCATGCACCCTTGACCAACTGCATGCGTTATATCAACATGCATGCATGTATATTCCTGGGCATGTGTATCCCCAAAGAGCTGTTGATGCTTGTTGGAATGTTCCACCAAGGCTCCGTAGTCTTCCACAGCGCATTACCCAAGAACATCTTGCCAGTGCATGCCCTTGAATGAAGGTACCTTGGCACAAGCACACATAACGCTCTTAATGACTCACATGGCGCAAAAAACACAACATTTTATAAGCAGAACATGAATACACACAAAACCAATTCAACAATGATCAGGCCAATGGCGTTTTGTCCAGGCCATGGCGTCTTCATCTTGGAAACAATGGAAATACCGAGCATTGCATCCTTAAGCACTTGGCTTGTCAAATACAAACGGTCAAGATTTGCAGGTATAGGCTTTAGTGGCACAGCTAACTGCACAAAGAACTTGCATATATGCATGCAAGCTTGCATTCTCCAAAAGACTTTGGCAAGGGTCGACGGTGAAGCATGTTCTTAATGAGGTGCTTGAGAACCTCATTTGCACCGAGTGTGCAAAAAACCAAGTGTCCACTTTCATCAGTGCAACACGTAGCAGAACTCAGCAGAACAGGCCAACCAGGTAGCAAAAATCCTCATATGTGCGCAGGAGCCTGTTTAAAACATGCACACATTCACCACATGCATACAAGGGACATGCACCTTGGGTCGAACATGCCATTCACGCAGTTCGCGCCTTTAAAACACATGCAAAGAGATCATGCAAGGATTGAACAAGATTGCATGGTTGGACTTTGTACTGTCAAAGCACTTTAAAAACAATCAAACTGTTCAGCAAGTGCTTGGGTCACAGTGCATGATGCCTCAGGGAAATTCTGGCCAAATAGAGATGGTTTCGGAGGAATGCCATTCCATCACTGTGAATTGCATTGGCTTCCTCATCTGTCCTGAAGGGTTTAGTGCATTGCTATAATGTTAAACCCCTTAAGTACAAAGCACCACCCACCACAAAAACAGACGTTTGTTCAATCCGATTTATATATCGAATGAACAATTCTTCAAACATTGAACAGAATGGATTCAAGGCCCACTATGCTCAGGGAAACTCAAACCCAAATGACTTACTAAGATAATCAGCAGGGATCAGGAAGCGGCCGGCAGCTTCAATGCCATGAACAAATCTGGCAAGGTGAAGCCTTGCATGCAGGGAGACCCAGACCCCGAGTGCACAGAGAAGCCAAATCGAAGGTTTGCAAAACATGGATGTTGGAAGGTTGAAAAATAAGTACTAGAGCTGCATAGTCGGTTCTTATATAATATATATATATATATATTATATTATATAGTATTATTATAACTTTGCATCGATCAACAACAACTACTACTATGATATATTAAATATTTATATCTGAGGGTCTGCAAACAAGCTGATCAACAACAACAAGAAGCATTGTCACAGCAACAAGGGGCATCCTATCATCTGCAGCCACATAGCTCTCCTGCTGCGCAGCCTCAGCAATGGTCTCAGCAAGCCATTGCATCACCACTCTCCCGTTGTAGGCTTTGCATACCAATGCCACATCTCCGTTGCTCTGGAACAACTCAGCTCGAAGAGTGATTGGTTATGAACAAACCAACAATGCATGCATGCATTTATTGAACCTGATGCCACTATCCTCTTGAAGCTGTTTGCAAAAATATTTTGTCACTTCACCTAGCTGCATACTTTTCATTGAAGGCTGGCTGGCTGCAGCTAATCCTTTTTGAAGAGCACCAGCGCTTGAAGGCCACATATGCTCTGTGCAAGCGAACTCGAACGGGCTCATCAGTGGCACCCCAATGCCCAGCTTGGAGCAACATGGACCTTGTTGTTGGCTGGCAGGATGGGAGAACGACAGGCAACCCAATTCAGGTCATGTCGTGGCAGCAACAACCCACATGGTTACCTCGAGGGATTCCCAACAAAGAAAACATTATATATATATAATTCAGCTAGCCGCATTGTGCCCCCATTTGCTGTATAGAGCAAACCCAGGTGCAATGTGTGCATCAAGCACCATCTGATGCATGTAGGGTGAAAACCTTTCAATGCGATGAATGGACCTGAGCTGGCCCAGTGCACAAAACAAGAGCGTGCAAACCCATGAACTTTTGGTATTAGTTTTGCAGGGAGCGCCAGGATGACCTATGATCGGCTCACAGGTCGGCTATCATATCCCCAAAGTACTTTGGCCTGGCTAGCGCACTGTTTTTTCAGAGTTGGTGAATGCTGCAAGCTGTTGTTGAACACCCTGGTCAAAGCCTTCAACATTATTGCTAAGACAACCAATCAAGGCACAAATGCCCCTGGATGGAATGCGCTTGCTTATAAACTCTGCCAAATCGAATTCATAGGCTGGTGTGTCCAGATTCCAGTACAGGTCATTCTGGTTGTCACTCTTCCCAAGTGCATCGCAAAGCGGACACATGGTCGTCACTGAGTTCCACTGGCAATTCAAGAACTTGAAGAGTTTCTTATGCCATTGCCAATCCCCTCGTATCTCTACCACTTGAAACTGGTGATGCCCAGTTGTCAATGGAGCACCAGCCATTGAAGCTGCCTTTCCCAGAAGTACTTGGCCCTGATTTCCTTCAGCAGGAAATCGACCGAACCATGCATGGTTGCAAGACCAAACAACTCGACGCAGAACAGTCGGAATGGATTCACTGGTGCATCTTTCCTCCGGAATGCAAAATAGAAGGAATCGACTCCAACGGACAGATTTAGGTCTCCAAAGTGGTAGATTGGCAAAGATAGATACAACATGTTCAGCGCCAAAGTTTGTTTTGACTTTGGCACTGTCACCATAGAGTCCAATTGGAATTCGATGGTGGTTGCTCTCATCCTGTGCCCAAGGTTCTCCATGTCTCTTCGATTCAGCCCAGAAGCTTCGGATGTAGGGTGCTGGAATATCCACATGAGCGTCTTCAATGAGAAAATGCATGATGGAGTGAACATCCAGTATGGGCCAGCTCTCTATCTGAACCACAGTGGCACCGTCTTCATCGACATACTTCACCGGTAGATCAAGGTGCTGAATTTCCTGAGATATGATCATCACCCTGACAAAACAAAGCTTCCCGAAATGTAATATCTAGATTTCACGTTTAAATTAATTGCTGGTCTGAGTGTAAGCTGCAATGAGGGTGGTGAGCTCCCCGAGTAATATGAACATGTTGCAAATTGATCGATGCAATATAAAATAAAACAACTATTTATAAAATATAATTATATATATTATAACGATATTATAACCATCATATATCCTGACTATGCTATTAGATTTCCCTATCAGGTTGCATTGATGGACAAGCTTATTTGAAAATCTCATCCCCAAAAAAATTGTGTTCTGTTCATATTCTGTGGTTTCCTTTTTTTGTAATATACTGATGTCACAGCGAAACCGATGTTTCTTCTAGGCATTGCTGTCATGTCTTCAAGTTTGAGGGGCCCAGAACCACTTGCCAAGATACAGGCCCATCTTTCAGAGCACGCCACCAGTTTCGGGAAGCATTCTTGGTGCCCTTGTCCTTCCATGAGCCCAAACGTTGGGTCACTGAGTGTAGACTGCCATGAGAGTCCTTGAAAGACAGTGCAACTTGATTTGCTGTTTATCAAATCCCTGTGGTCCATGCACAATCAACTGTATAACCACATGGTACCATGGTTTCAACACCACTGTTGACTGTACTAGGTAGCGTAGGTAGCAGAGTTTTTGCAACATGCCAAGAACAACTGCACACAGTGGGAAAAACTGTGTCATACGTGTTGAAGTTGGGAAACAATGTCATGTTATTGTGTTGAACTGCTTTCCAACTTCCCTCTCATCACACACATGGCCAAGGTTCTTTGACATGAGCTTTGATGTACCGCATTGCTTTGCCCACAGAACTGCCCTCAGCTCTTCGTGCATGTTGGTTGTTTTCAGACATACACATCCTATCATCCTATGCTCATTCGTAACAAGACTCCATGCAATGAAAATCATAAAGTTCCTCATTTCATGGGCTTTGAAATCAATCTAGTCTGCAGGAATCAGTGGTGCTAGATTGATTTAATAACTTGCTCAGGCAAACATGCCACTTGAAGAGCAGTGGATACAGGTGGTGAACAAGGCAGTGATCAATACACTAGGTTGGCCTAAAAGTCACACAGGCTTTGCAGTTTAGATTCTCCTGCACAGACATCATTGACTGCATTGGAAATAACATTTGCTCCGAACCCAACATCATCATCATCGTCGTCATCGTCCTGGTGGTCATCACCAGCACCTGCGCATGGAGTGTACATGCATGTGTGCATTAACTGACTGAAAGAAATGTCATGAGAGCAACTGACTGTGCCAGGGACGAAGGATATTTTTTATGACAGAGGCATCTAAACGTCTGTTGGATTGATGACACATTCCCATAGTTGCTTTATTGACAACTGATGGCAGAAAAAGATCCAAGGTAGCAAGCGCGCGCTGCATTCAACGACGCTTGCCGCACTGCTCGCTGCAGAGTTTGCACAGTGATTGCCCCACTGCTTGCCCCCATGAGCCAAGTGGACAGTGACAGTAAAAAACAAATTTGCCTGTGCAAGTGCTATGCGTTATGTATCTCACCTGCAATGAACAAAGAACAAAGGATGATAAACATATATATATGCTATGTATATATATAGGCTCCCCTGCAAGCATGCATGAGCACTAACACTGTGACACATCCCTGCCCTCGGAATCTAACTGCCCAAACTCGATCTAGGCAAAATCGCTCGATATTCCGCGACTACCTTTGCTCCAGCTGAATCACTTGAGATTCGTTCGGGTAAGCACGGACTGCCACTCTTCCAGCATGGTCTTGCATCTATCGATGAGCGCTTGCAAGTCCTTTTCCTCAGTGAGGCTTCATTGCTCAAGAAAGTACATCAAAACCAACAAAGCGAGAAACTTAATGAGTAGTTGTTTTGCAAGAGCCCCGACATAGCAGCAATGCATGCATACATAATATATACATGCATGTGTATAGTATAGTAAATACTATAGTACTATATAATATACAAAGTTGCAATGTGATTTTACAGAAAGTTCAAGTCAATCTGTTGCACCCTTCTTCATTTCCAAGCCATCTCAAAAAATAAAATGCAGATGTACTTTGCACGTGTGATTTATTATGATGCATTCAGGGCTCTTCAAGGGCATCAATCTTTGCCTGAATTTTTCCCCGCAAGTCGCACATTGAGTTCTTGCATTTCTTGACTTGCACAAGGATCACTGCCTGCAACTGAGGATTCCTTGGCTGCAGCTCAATGGAATGGATTATCCTGGGAACTCAGTGGAAATTGCAGGGGCGAGGAGGGGAGATAGCTTGGTCATGATTGATCAATTTGTAGAGACAGTGGTTTAGAGATCTTGGTAGGAACTTTTTAGTCCTGTTCAAAAATATAAACATCGACTATTTTATATCAATCGATGATTGTAGACAAATCGATGCACACATGGATCATGACTGCTTCAAGATAGAATCACACAAGTCACAGGGTGGCACCAGGATCTTTGCTAAGTAAATAAAGAGAATCATAGATCCGAAGAGGTGTTGTAAGTGTGGCATGTGTGGTATTGCATGCACTTGCCAAGAAAATATGTGAATTCATTCTGTCGGTCATCAAATGAATCCGAGTATATCATACGTTATCAGTCAATGATGATCATGATATCGTATTTCAATTGTGCATGCAGTAGCAATAACAAAAAAGATCTATGATTCATATAATTTATAATGTACATTTTTTTGGACTCCCTTGGAGAAAGACAGATCACAACACAGTGCATGCCTGTCGATCATGGCTAAAAAAGCCCCGATGAATCGAACAACTTTGGTACCTGTGAAGTTCAATATCCCTATGAACAACTTTTGGGCTGCAAGGGCCTGAAACCCAATGGGGCAGGGATGTCAGTGAGGCCATATATAGTCTTCTGAGGATGTCAAAGCATTGGTCTCAGAGATCGTACTAAATCACAAGACCCTTTAATATACAACAGACCGATCGATCCAACTGGAGCCCTGCAGGTTTCCAACATCTCGTGACTTCTGTTCAATTGCTCACTTCGCTTCAGCGCGCAATGCATTCCATTCAAACACAGAAGTTTGGATGTCCTTGTTGACACTGCTCTATTCCGAAATTCCTGACATCAACCATATATATATCTATTAATATCTGAGAGGGTCCAGCTGCACTTCGAAAACCACATCCCCTGCCCAAGATCCCACTGATTGAGGCTGCTGACATCTTGGCAACCAACTTCTCCTTGTTCAAGGCATCGATGATCTTGTCATTGAGCTGCGACATCGCCTGAGCCGTAAAGTAGAATCCAACAATCAGCCTGGCAGATATTAAAACCTGAGGCCTCAATAGACTTGGCATGGCTTTAGATATCAGGAAGTTCCACTGCAAGGCCACTCCCAAAAGTAAGGTTGCACCGACATGTGATCCTTACTCATATGTTTTATATCAACCTTTAGTGCATATCAAACTGAATGAACTGCATTCGGATTCCACTTTTGGCTTTGGACTTGGACAAATGACTGGACTATGCAAAGGCCCAATTAGCTTGAGGGATATGCAAGTTTACTTGTATGCATGTATTAATACAATATATATATATATTTATTACATATTCAGTGGTGCCTTCTTTCCATTGTTGAAGAGCTCGCGAAGGGTCTTCTGTGCCTCTCTCTCTTTTTCTTTTTCAATCATTTCCTTTTCTTTCTCAATTCGCTTCTCCTTCTGTTCCTTAGTCTCCTTCTTCTTCTTCCCTCCCTTCTTTCCCTTCGACTTCTTCTTCTTTGAACCCTTCTTCTTTTTGCCCTGCATGGAATTGTGTTGATGATTGAATGTTAAAGCAAAGTGCAAGCCACCCTTTCAAGCAACTATGTTTGCAACCATCAGCAGAATCGAAAACTAAAATACATTAATAATATTAATTGTTAATTAACTGTTGTATTTGCATGTTGCACCATGACTGACCCAGCTTGAAGCATTGATGTTGGAAAATCATTGCTATTGTACTGCACGGTTTTCGATATAATTCCAATCAATGCATATGTCTGGATAAAATGCTGGAAACCCCTCTGAAGACCCTAAAAGCCGACCTTGGACTCGGAAGAAGCATCATCATCGCTGCCACTGCCAGACTTTGAAGAGGAAGTCTGCTTTTTTGCTTTCTTCTTGTTGCTCTTCTTAGTCTTTGCTGCTTCACCATCACAGCTATCATCATCATCATCTTTGTCAACTGCCTGGAAAATGTCTTCGATGACTTCGTCCGTTGTCTCGCTGACTCCTTCACTATCCCACACCAGGTAGAGTCGAAGCTCCTGGCATTGCAAATCGGACTCAGGCCCGGGACATACGAGCAGGGGTGTCAAATAATTTATCATGTTGAAGGATAGAATCAAATCAAATGTTTTGGGATCAGGGACAGTGAGTCATGTTTCCGAGTAGGTCTGCAAGAGAATTCAACTGATTGGACACCACATGTATGACATGTTCATCTCATTTGAGTTTCATATTGTTGGAGGGTTACCCAATGCAGGACACCCTGACCCACCACTTGTAGTACTAGCTTACAAGGCAGCAGCATACCCCCTTTAGCATGAAGATGCAAAGCATATGTTAGATTCCATGATCCACATTATATAAAAACATAATCGTTTGACAATAAAGCACAGCACCAACGGATCGTTGATCGATGGCTTCGTTTGTTTGATTGAAAGGACCCACAATTGCTGGATGGCCCAGACTTCCAAATTTAAAAAGCTATTCTGTTAAATTAAAGTTTAAGACATGGCCAGACAGTACATGCACAATTCTCATCCGGAATCCCGCCTCCACTCCTGGGGCATCAGGGTGGTCCTTGATTTGAAGCTTTCGAGCATCCTCATCTAGAGCCAACTTTGCTTCGACTATCTGGCGGGCTACCTCCTCACTGCCATATTTCTGAGAAATCTGTTGAAATGTAAGCCATACCCGCGCTCCGTGGGATGATGTGGTTTTGCGTTGTACAATCTTCTTGTACAGCGCACTGCTCTTCCATTGCCCAGCGCAGCTGATCCATTCGTCAAGCAACAATTGCAATTTTGATGAGCCTAAGCTCGGAACTATCGGTGTAATTCTGTTGGTATCAGCCCAGATGCAGCTATTAATATTATCGGTTCAGGATCAATATTATATATCATATAATATGCATCGAATGTTGCTGGTCACTTCAACTTGCAGTTCATAAAGTAGGAATTATATAAGTCAGTTAATGGAGTGGCAGGCGGTGATGCCAAACAATCCCTTAGCCCCAAATCCACATTGCCCAATGAAGACCCAGCCAGTTCAATGCCCAGGCACAGTAGCGTGCATCTTTACGCGCCTTCTTCATTTCCTTTGGGCAGTCTTTTCCTCAGAGACCAATCGTGTTTTAACCGCATGCATGCATGTGGACTTGTAGCATTGCACACATTGACATGAATGCAATGTACACTGGAGCAAAGCTTGCTAGGCACTATATTGTAATATTATTATATTATTAATTTGCATACATGCATGTGTTTTGTGGTAGTGCTTATAGCTTATAGCTTATGTACAACAAGTGATGCATCGATCGAATTTTATAAACGTATTAATTAAATTCGATCTCTATTATACGAATCATTTCCGGTCACACAACCCAGGCCCCATTCATAACTAATTCATGCAAGACACGGTCAAAGCTCCTGGAAAAGCGCATGAATCGTGCATGGGCTGCTTTCTGAGCCGGAGTCTTGTCACGCCTACTGCTGGTGCCAGTCCCACCCTTCTCCTCAGGCTCAGGTTCAGCCTTCACTGGTGCGGCCACAGGTTCCTGATTCTCCTTCTCAGGGATGGCTGAGGGAATCGATGGTGGTGCTGCACTTGCCGGGACTGCACTGGCCACGGGTCCTGTTCCTCCTCCTTCCAGTTCACGATCCAGAGCTGATTCTAACTCATCTAGTACTTCATCATCATGACCCTCCATGGGAACAAAGTCGGGTGGGCATTCAGAAGGGTTTGGCTCGTCCATGTCCATGGGTTCCAATGCATCATCTCCCACTGAGGAGGCGTCAGGAGCTGCCATGGCAGCCGGCACTCTGGCTGCAGAAGAAGGTGTGAACTGTGAGGTTGTATTGGCTCGATTCAGGGCATCAATGGCTGCCTGGCCCCTGTCACCATCAAGATCTTGGCGATTGGGTGGACCTTCCACCTTGGCATATCGAGGTGTAGTAGGCACATGCGATGGTGGACGTGGAGCAGACTTCTTGGCTGCATGCTTGGCGGCTGGCTGTGCAATTGAATTGGCCTCAGGAGAAGGCACTGCTACTGCTGGAGCTGCTGCCCCGCCTGCTGCAGTTGCCGATTCTGTGAGCTCAGCTTTCACCATTACTGCTGCATGTGCAGCTGCTGCTGCTGATTGCTCACTAGCTGCAGGTGCAATCCCCGAGCCCTTTCCTTTGCCAGTCCTAATCTCAGCCTTCACAGCAGGAGGGCTTGCATGTGACGCAGGCGTGGAAGAAGATATGGTTGGCTTGACTGGACCTGGTAACATCTGGGTAGGCTCAGGGGGCTGAAGTGCTGGTTGTGACTCAACCAGGAGGTTGGTGTCAACTTTTGCGACACCCTTGGATTCAGGGCACACAGTCTTAGCAGCAAGGCTGGCAGCTGGCGCAGAAACAATTCCAGCTGCTGGTCGTTTGTGGCGTCCGCCATCGGTATGCTTCATCTTGCCATCAGTGCCACCAGCATGCATCACTGCTGCAGCCCCTGGTGCTAACTGCTTGTCGTGTGATGGCCTGCCATCCAGTGCAGGTGTGAAGGTTCTCCGAATCTTGTCCGGAGGAGTGACCAAGAGGGGAACACTATTGACCCGCACCATTGGCCGGCGAGCAGAAGACTGTGGAGCCATTGCTTGTGAGCTAGCATTGGCGTTGGCCTCGAGTGTCCCCCTTCGGGCATTAGCAAAGGCCTCTTCATCGGTCGCTGGAATGGTGGTTGCATCACTGATCCCTCCTAGCCAGGAGCTGCAAACCAGGGGAGGAAGTCCAGCATTGGGGGAACCTGAACAATCAACCCACTATCAATCACTCCATTTATAACATAATTAATTATTACATTATTAATAGTTTGTTATTGATCGATAATTTTACTAGCTAATATTTTAAAATATAGTTCATCGATATATAATAAGAAAATTAGATGTCATAGATCGACCTAGCTAACATAGTCAGCATATAATATTTGCAAATCGATATTATATATATTATATGTGTGTGCCAGAAACAGAAATAAACGTAGTCATGCACAGTTTAAACGTTTGTTTATTAATTAATATAATATTACTTATATATATGACATGCATGGTTGCAAACACAAGATGCACATCCCAATTCAGGCGTCCAGAAGTTCAAAAGCTGATCAGTAAAGATTGTGAACGTACCATACTTGGTCCACAGAGTGTTTGTGTATTGAAGTGCTAGGCTAGGCAGGGAACCTCTGCAGGCTTCCAGCTCAGGACCTCAGAAGGGTTTGTGGGGGAGCAGCCCAGGGCCTGGGACATTTCATGGAACATGTGGTGATTAATTTGGAACTGCCTGACATGACCATGTCCAAATGCACACAGAACAAAGTTAGAGACAAGTGGGTCCTCATATGTGTATGGTCACACGCACACACACATATAATTTGTATGCATGTATATATATTATATTATATATTATATATACAGGATTCCAGTTGCTGAGGCAAGCCTAGTAAAACATCAGTGACATTATTACTTATAACGCATTTGTTGTATAAAATGATTGGGTTCGAACAGTGCTGACATTGCATGACATGCAATCAATATTATATATTAATATATGCAATTTCTGATTTGTGGATCTAATTCCGATGCAACAATGACACCTGCACGCACCCAACCACTAGCACCCTGTCCAGGAGAAGCGGCAGGTTCAGGTGTAACTGGTTGATCTGCTGGTCGGACAGGTTGAGGTTGTGGTTCACATACACGCTCTAAAGCAGTTCGATCAGCCAACCTAGTCACACCACTGCAGTTGACATGTACGAATATACGTAATACAGGCACTATGCAACATAATTCATAGAGCTCGATTACTTATTATTGACTGACATGCACACTCTGTGTGTATATAAGGCATGGACATGACACACATCCATGGAGCTTGTTCTTCACCAATTTCATAGCCCAGACCCCCTTCCACAATCTTATGTGCCACTTCAAGCTCTGCGAGCCTTTGGGATCGTGCTGCAGCCCGCTGCAATACTTCATTGGCAGTGAGCACCATACCACACTCCAGGCCGACAGTCAGAAAACTGGAGCACAAAACCGGCTATATAGCACAAATGGCGCACAAGTTGCAAAAATGCCGCCAATTCCATCAAAGCATCCCCAAAGAACGATGTGGAAAAAGTAGGGGTTTTGGGGGTCCGTCGTTCACGCGATTTAATGGGCGTTCACGCGATATTATAGGCGTTCACGGTAGTTTCACGCTGTTTCACGCTGTTTCACGCACCCCCGTTTTCACTGCCCCTCTTCATGTCCTTTATATATGATTTTGGCCCATGTGTCTGGTTGAAGAACCGGCAGGCCAATTTTGTTTTTACTGCTGGTCGATCGGTCCAAAGCACGGTAGCCCTTAACAGTAGACTTGAGGCAAGCAGCACTGTCACTTGTCAATAGTCTGGAGGTTTCAGGCCATAGCGCCAGTATTGATGTAGACACTGGTGAATCATTCATATATACAATAGCCACCTTGCCTCTTACCACACCCCAGTTGAGTATGAAATGGCATACTCTTGGGCATGATAGTGCAATTAGCACAGTTAATTGCAGCTGGCTGTGTAGTAAATGGAAACTCTTGCCAAGGTCACCACAGGCCAGGCTGGTTTACATTAGAATCAGCATGATCACATCGATCAATGCATCAAAATGCAACAGGAAATCCGATCATGTGCGGACTTTTTGAACACGGCTCACCCCATCCCAAAGCCCCGTTGAGATCACCGGTTCATAGCGACCAGCTCGGTGCTCATCTTGCAAATGGTGTTTGATGGAAGCCAGCAGTGCATGCCGAAATCCAAACGGGGCCTGCCACATAGCACAGCCCAGTCAAGTCCACAAATGGGTGTGACAATGCACTCTTTACTAACGGACAGCCACACATGAACACATGAATCCTAGCCTGTAGCCCAAAACTGTCAGCAACAAACAACCATGCACTCAACAGTAGATAAAATATACACAGCAACCCTTGATAGCCAGGCATTACCAATTTACGTGCACTAGTACAAGCACTGCACAACCCCCAGCCCCGAGACAAATTGCCATTTCATTAAACAGCATTTGATGGCATGACCAGAAGTTCTTATTTGTTATGTGTGCATGCATGACGGCAGATTAGTGTATAGCATTGTTTCATTAATTATACTATATAAATTAACACACATGCTAGTATTTGTTTAATTGATCATCGACCAAACCCATGCGACCAATCAACCCAGGCCTGAATCGGAGTCTCAGTGGCTTCTGGCAAGGCCCGCAGCTTTGAGCGGCTGGCCTCGGATTGTTCTGGCATGGGGGTGTATAAATTGATTGTGAAACCACGACATACAGCCGTGCCAACAGCAGTAGCAGGATACTTCTGGCTAGTCAATTATATATTAATAGGATATATAGTGTTCTTTTTAGAGATGGCTCTCTAACTTTAATCAAAGTGAATGACAGCCAGCGTTTGGCAAAGGGACCATAAATGCAAGGTGTAATTTCGCCACTCGTTTTGCAAATTCCCGAGGGTAGGCCGCACTTGCCTTCAAGCCAGTTGATCCAGTCCTAAGATGCCAAAATTTAAAACTTCCAATATAGAAGTATGAAGCTGAAACCATCATTCGAATTGGTATTACATGTCAAGGTGTTGTATATGTCATTTGATCTAGCACACAGATCCACTATAGTGCAATCAATCATATGCCGCCCTACCAAAAAAAAGTAGACAAACTTTGAAGATCAAGCTACACTTGTTTACGGCCAGTCCGTTTGGAGATGGTCTTAACAACCATTTGATGCTTCTTCAATGCCTTCTTTTGGAGAATGCGGCGGCGGTCACGCTTGGTCAGCTTGCGGTGAAAGTCCTTCATATAACTCCTTGGCAGGCTCACAGGTTTCCAATAATATATAACACAAAATGATATGTATTGGCAATTTTACTATGAGGCAGGGCACACAGACCCAAACAGCAGAGTCGGCTTCTGGTTGGCATGGCCATATGCTCCCATAGGACTTAGTCAGGTATAAATTATAAAACTACTTTGGCAGTTTGGCTGTTGACATCAATTCAGTTCTAATATTATGGTAATACATGCAATATAACTCTGCAACTGAGCAAAGCACAAGCGTACTTGCAACCACTGAATCGGAAAAATCACCATCGCCAGGAATTGCATGTAGGGGAAGGACTGCATGATGGATCCAGAAGGTTGTTCCACCAAGATCTCACAACCACGAGAAATGGCAACCAAAGCCAAAATCACAAATCGTGTTGTGATCCTTGGATGCAGTTCAGGGTAAAAACGCATATGTTATCATTCTCATGGTTTGTTGACATTTCAAGTAGTGTTGGCCAGTGAACACCATAGCTAGTAGACATACTCCCCATTAAATAGCAGTGCAAGACTTGCAACAGGCTGAAGCCAAGCTTCGTGTTGGCATCTCTGACATAACCCCGACTGGTGTTGCCAAAGATTCTGGATTTAGTCCGTTGCGATGTCGCCCTGTTGATCCAAACCCAACTCCCACATGGCGGTCCTCCCACCAGCAGTCCTTTTGGTTTCAGACGCAATACCATCGCCAGGATATTGCGGAAGCCACACCTTGCTAGTGGAGGCACGTTAATCTATGAGGATACTGGCCAGGGGTGATGTGGAACAGGAAAATTTATAGAATCAATTTTAATCTATAACTCAATCACCGAGAGTGGGTGCAGTGTTTGCTGGGCAGCTAGTTGTTGAAATCATCCAGCCACTAATGCTATGACCCTCAGACTGCTCATACCAAAAGATCATATAATATAGATCGACGTCGTATATATTTATAATATGACAAGCTCAAGTAAATGATATTTAAGTATTAAAGTCCCCATTGAGCAAAGTCAAGCAAAGGAGGCCATTGGTGTGTTCTTGGCATACCAACTATTATACATGCTATAGCCATCTGGACCAGGATGCAAGAAGTCAGTTCTCCAGCCCTTTGTGGTCAAGTGTTTGAGGCCGCAGCGGGAGCAAAATGTTCCCAGCATCTCCTTGCAGAAGGTCAAAGTTGGATCTCAGCAGGCGGCGGGCCGGGACACTAGTCAACAGGTGTGAAATATAAATATAATTAATATATAATATAATAGACCCATCAAGTTCGAGGCCAGTGATCAGTCAAGTGGCAAAAAACAGCCAGTGCAGACTCTCCAAATACAAAACAATCAATCAAGCAGTTTGATGCACGGTTATTGACACTGGGGCTGTGGCATTTTGGCATCGCGTTCACCTGGGCAGATCAGGTATGCAGGGTGCTTAATAATATAATATACTCATTTCCTGATCTCAAATTGTCCAATGCTGCAAAGCTTTTCCGAACTATTCCGTTTAACATCCATTGAAATTCGATTAGCTTATATAACACAAACGCAAAGTCTTGGTCATGCCTGTGCATTGCAGTATTTCAAGCTTTACTAGCTGCATCTGAACCATTCATGCATGATCTGTGATAAAGAGATCAAGTGACATTTGAAGGCAAGATTGGAGTGCATAATACATCATAATACTAAGTTGAATTCAACACATTGGCAATTTCAATCGATAATAAATATACTTAGGCAGCGGTTTTATTTGCCAGGCTGAGGTTCCAGGCGAAATGCCCGTGTGATCTCAGCTTCTCCTGCAAAAGCATCCACCGCATAGAGGTCCTGAAGCCAGAGCTGGTCAAGGGGTGCGGCTCCCAGACTAGAGTAGTAGGGGCAACATTTGAGATCAGCACTTGTTGACCAGATTTGGCTGTTATTATTATAAGACATGAATGTCCAAACTGGATACTAATCGAAGAAATTTGTACATCACTGGTTATGGCCTACCTGCCTGATGAGTTGCCCTTCCAATGCCACAGTATCTAGCAGCCACTTAGTACTATATAGCATGGTATTGGTGCATGTGTGGCTGGTTGTTCATGCATGTGTGAAACCCAACTGGGACCCCCCACCCGCCGGCTTTCCGCAACTGGAGTATCTTGCGCAATAGCATCACAAAGGTGCAGCCTGGGAAATAATCTGTGATTGCACAGAATCAGAGAATTATTGAGCATTCCGGAATTCCTGGTTTCAGTGTTTGCTGAATATTATTTATCACTCTTGCCAAGAAACACGATAAGCGGCACTCCCCATGCAATCAAAAGAGCAGCTGCTTTTCTACTCAATGCAAGGGGAGATGAAGTCAGCTGCCTTTTGACTTGTGCACTCAACACCATCGATCAACACTAAGGCCTCGAGGCCACCTCCTCACTACGATGCTGAGATGGCGCAAGTCGGTGGCCCAAGTATCTCATGGTTTGCCAGGACATGATTGAACATGTCAACAAACAAGACCCATAATATGTTATCATGTTTGTTTCCAACTGCATCAGTTGAATCATGAATCGGCCGATTTCCTGTTACACTTCATGGTAAATACCACATATAGTGCATGTTGAAACTGCATGAGAGAATATGAGAGACTCCACTCCATGCACATGTCCACAGTGCACAACTCCCACTGACATCTAAAACTTAGCAAATCCATACATCGGATCTTTGTGCACGCATTCCTTTTTTGACAGGCCTGTGACTGAAGGTAGCCTGAGACATGGGTTGTGTGCTTTCTACATGGCCATTCCCCTACAACATGCATGCACCAGCTTTGACCCGGGTCCCAACACAGTCTTCCCAAGTACTACTGTACTAATTGTAGTACGTTATATTAATTCTTTGCAATAACCAAGGACCTGGTGTTCCTGGTGCTTGCATTCCCCTATGGCCAGGACAGCACAACCGCTACCAAAACCATCGATGATCACCGAACATCGAATCGCCGGATGTACCTGTCATGATCTTGCATCGAATGATGAGGTCAAACATGTCTATTACTGTGCTATATTCTGGAGTTTTTTGTGCATCTAGAGTAAAGTCCGTTCAAAGCCTAGGTGGTGATCAGAAAGGAGTCTACGCAAGTGCTCCCAGATTGAGACAAGGTTTGGCCCCAGCCTATGATCTTCAAAACAAACCTTGCTATATAATATAATACATATTTCATAAAATATCATATGTAGAACATATAAATATATAATATATATTTCTGTGGGCCACACTACCCTTGTTCCTTCCCTCACTGGTATCACTGGCAAGCTGTAGGTTCTGGCCACCCGGCAAGGCGTTTCGCGATCTCCCACCTGGGCCCACTTGACCACTTTTGACTGATGGGATTCAAATCATCACACAGTACTATTATATTTTCGATCAATCAACTTAGTTAAAAGCCTACTATATATATATAATATCAATCTTAGCTAGGCTTCATGGATGCTTACTCTGCAACCCAACCCTTCATGTCATTCATCTTTATGATATGTCCACAAGCCAATCTTGTTGGAACAGGGCTTTGCTTCCCTATCAAAGGACCTTCCTAAGTTGATGAGCTGTGGCCCTGGCGCTGCTTTGCAGCCTCCATTGGTGTTCCATGTCAATGTGACACCTCTCTTCATCGCCTAGAGCAGCAAACTTTGGCACACAGGCTTGCGCTTCATTGCGGTGCAAATCAATAACTTTTTTTTTAAGAAGAGTAACGTGTATACACATAGTTTAAACAGTTTCTGCGTTTGACAAATCAATTTGACATAAAAGCTCAGCCAAATTAAGCTTGTGGAAAACAGAACCCATGCATAGGCAAGCATGCTACTCAGGCACCTTGAAACTGGATCCGGATCTTTCATTTTCCTTCTCACACCTTCCCTCGAGACCTGGTGACTTGCCCACTTGGAAGGAAGATGAGCTGCTCCGACTCTGGATGAGCCTGCATTGGTGGGGGTCTCAACTCTGAACCTATCGTGCACTGGGAGCATGAGCGCACATGCAATGAGACAGGGGCTGGCACATGGTAACCGCAACACTGAAATGTTTTATATTATGAGCCGACATATGTACCATTGATAAAAATACCTATTCTCCCTGAGCCCCCGACACAATCGATATTCCTGATGCATCTTTGCATTCCTCTGGAGGGTAGAGCGTAAAAGACCTCAGACTGATCAGGGCACAGGGGTGTGAACCAAAACAAGTGTGCATGGTTGATCATGATTCTTCAGTCATGTTTGCACACATGCAGTTCCATTCAATTTGATGATATGCTGTGGAGGAAGATTGCCAAAGGGGATATGCAATCCAGAACACACACAAAGAAATAAGGTCAACAGCTGTCGAACATGAGACATGGTGTTGACTTGATTGATATATATTAGTTTATTTGCGTTTCTTAATTTATATATATTATTATTATCTTTGAATAGCTGAATCAAAAATAGATTTAGCTAAGCTCTTTCACATGCAATGACCAGTGTTGGTGACTACATAAAACAAATATATTTGTAACGCTTGCCTTGCCAGATCTAGGTGCAGCACCTTGCAGCGCAAAGTGCTGGCAACTTCAGAAGCTGGTCATTCTCTGAAATGGACACCAACTCCTTCCATTTCTCGTCCTGAGCATTTCGAGGGTTCATCAATGGCCACAATATAGCAGCATGGTACATACTTTTTATGCATGCATATTGCATGTATTTCATTATCATCACTTATGATCGATTATTACTTGTTGTGCTCTGTTTTGTTTCTGTATTGTATCATATCATGATACAAGTTTATACATGAAATGACCAACTGCTAATGAGATTCCTTCACCTTGTCCAAATCAATTTCCTTCTTTGATTTGTCAACCGGTTCTTCCTTCTTCTCTTCCTTGGTATTCAAAGTCTTCTTCTTTGTTTCCTCTGGCTTTTCTTTGGGCACAGCCTCAGGCTTTGGACCAGCTGACCTGGCTTTCTTTGCAGCTGGTTTGCCAGGACTGCTTGCCATCCTCCGGAGTTTGCCAAGCTTCGACTTTTTCCTTCTCAACTTTTGTCTCTTGACTGGGGGCTCCATAGCTGATGGGTCCACCTCATCAGCAGGGGCCACCTCTTCTGCATCCACTAGTATTGCAGCCGGTGGTGGCTCATCACTTGGAGCAGCTTTTCCAGTAGAAGCCCTTGCTGAGTCATCTGGTTTACCACCCTGATGCTCAGCATTCTTTTTCTTCCCACGACCTTGTCGCCCACCACCCCGTCCACCTCCACGACCTCGGCCTTTGGCACGTTTTGATTTCTTTTCTCGTTTCTCTTCTTCTTCATTTAGCAGATCCTGCAACTGCCTGTCAGGATCTTCAGGTGCTGATTCCTTCTGAAGTTGACGCAAGGCCAACTGGGCCTGGCATTGGGATCATTGGGGTTGCATAGGAAGCAAAGTGTTCAACATGAACATAGATGATCATGACTTATTTAATCTGTCATGACATGTCATGACATTGGACACTACTACAAGTGTTTGGATCTTAATCATAATTTGCACTCTTTCCGGCAAACGATCAGCTGGCAGAAAACAATGGCATACTTGTTGGTTGCAATGGTAGCTTGAGCATGCATTATGGTGGGTGGAAAGGCAACCGTCGATGATGCATCAATCGATGAAGAAACATGAGGAACCCAAGTGCCTTGAGAATTTCCGCTTCATGGACAGCTGCCATAGGGTCATCGTGCAAAGATTGGATTTGGGTTGCTGCCTGTGCACTCAGACTCTGAGGAATGTCCACTTTTTGGCATAGAGGCTTTCTGTCCTGTACACGGTAGTCAATGTGTGACAAATGCATGCCACATAGAAGAGTTGCAACTGACATTGATTCTGCAATGTTTGGGCAAGCCCTCAAGGCATCAAACATAAAAATACAGAAACAATAAACGACATGATATATATCATACTACTATTATATGATGTATTATCATATGACACGTACATGCATGTTGGACAGTTACTTGTGCTACTTGTTTATATGCCCATTGCACTTGCACCCCACCTTGAAGACACCAGAACTTGGTTTTGCATTCTCTTCATCTGAATCGGCCAGAACTTGAACTTCATCAAACACTTGGGATTCAAACAGCTGTTGTGAGTCTTCCAGATCAAGATGTGCTGGTTGCTCTGATCTTGGCTCATCTTCAATCTCGCACACCTCCTCGATGACAGCTTCAGGAGCAATTGCGGGAGGCTTTAATTCCTTCTTCGGTGACAGGACTGTTTCCTCACTGCTCTCTTCAATCTCTAGGATTTCATCATCATGAATTGCAATAGGTTGAACCTCCTCATCGGTTTCAACACTGGATTCTTCACGAGACTCGTCAGTGTCAGTGTCAGCATGCTCCTCATCCCCAGCTTCCAGAGCATTCTGCCGGTGCAGGGGAGCTGGTTCTTCCGGAATATCTTTAAAGTCATGAAGCTTTCGGATCGGAGAGGGACTCGGATGCTGGGATTCTGTGAACTCCCAGGCCTGGGTTTCGATGTTGTCTATCGGCACCTTCTTTTCATCCCCCATCAGAACTGCTTTCTTGGCTGCCTGCCATTGAGTGGGAGTGCATTGTTGCACATTAGCAGTCGTAGAATTATCTCATGCATGCAGATGGATCTATGGTTGAATTCAATGAAGCAGGATTTGTAATGTCGATTGATTTGTGAGCTGGACTTCACCATATCAATGGTCGTGAGTCAAGGCAATTCTAGAAATGAATGGCCACAGAACATGAAAAAAAACAGTGTCACATGTATGCTATATGGAAGTTTTGTCACACTGCACGCATGCCTCCTGTTGTTTCAATCGGCTGGCTCCTCTTCCCCTTGTTGGGATCTTTTTGCCATCAGGACTCAGCTTGCCCTCAGCCTGAGAGGCATGCAATGCGCAAAGCAGTGCTGGGAGAATGTGAGGAAGAAGTCGAATCATGATAGGACTGTGAGTCAGGGATTTGAGAATAGGGTAATTTCCTCCAAGTGAACATGCTAGCTTGGTGGTTCCGAGGTTCATGGCAGCGCAGGCATGTGCAAAGATGCAACTGGTATCTCAAAATCTTGGTCTTGATTCATGAAAACGGTTGAGAAAACCTTGCTCATCATGACGGTGTTACTTTGTACGTCGACATCTTTTAATTTAAAGTAGTATTTTAACATTGCAAATCACATCTCCCAAGGCAAATCACTGCCTGCAAACGTGCCCGAATCACATCACGAATGGCATCCATCTTTGCGTGCCCTTTCCTGGCAGTGGCCATGGTCGGTCAAAAAGGGGTTCATCGCTAGGGCACTATGCATGCTTGGAAATGAAAGGTCATGAGATGCAATGCAATCCCCACAAAAACTGTCATCATATTAGGCCAATCGAGTTTAAACACTTGTGTGTGCATGCATGGATGGATGCATGTTGAAGCCCAGCATGCCCTAAAGGATGACCTGGTTAGCCAGGGTGGCCTCGAGCTTTTGTAGCGCTGAAATCGATCAAGGCAATAAGAGGCTAAGCCCCTGATGATACCACCTTCAATCTCTGCCCAGGCCTGTCAAATGGAGCACATTTGAATTAATTGCGATTTGATGTCAAAATCATTGAACTTGGCTTCTGGATAGGTTACCAGGCAGCTGGCTGTTTATCTTTTTTTTACCTATTATTGTATATTATTGTTGAGTTTGCACATGTAAAAAAGGGTACAATATTGCTACGTTATACATCAAATTTGGGATGTCCATACTGAAGATCGATATTGACACTAATGAGATCATGCATGATTTATTGTATCTGAGTCGATGACACTTTTAAGAGACTCCCGCATGTCCTGCACAGAACCAATGGCCTGGTGGCTTCCGAGATCCTTGTATGGGTTCAGCCGATAGTACTCTGAGACATAGACCAGAGCTTCCTGGAGAATGGGATGCATGATAGCACAAGATTCATCAAGATATCAAATTGTTTCGATCATACATCGTATATCGATATATATATATTAATATCATAGATCTTAGATGTCCAAGTTCTACCATGAAGGAGATCAATACTTGCCAGAACAAACTATTTTATATTATTATAGATCCACCCATCAGATATCATTTTCATGTCCCTGCGGATTTGTACCAACGGAACCCTCACCTTGACTTCCAGGGGCTGAGGAAGGTCATGGCAAAAAGAAGCCAAGTACTCCATGATGAAGCCATGATTGAGGTCACTCTCAGCCTGCGAATGGTTTGCGATCAAAGGTGCATTATGTGTTGTCAGGGCATGGACAAAGGATCGATCGACCACTGCTGTTGAGAGTCGACGTGCATGATATAGCATGCACGCATGCATGCAGCTATTAATGATCGAAATATCATACAGAGCTTCTCTCAGACATACATGGAAAACGTTGCACGCAGCATGGACCATGCCCTGAAATTCGAAAGATTGCAAGGCTGTGATTCTCACCCCATGGACCATGGTGACTTGCGATACTTTGTGGTGAAAGAGGCCTCTGCTGCTCCAATGTGCTTGGCGCCCTTCTCCACAATCACGAACTGCCACTTGGGAACCTGGCGGGCTGTGGGCAACGTTCGTGTGGTCCGAAACTTTATAATATATTATATAATAAACCCCCAAAAGAATCGACCTTCCACGACTTATACACATGTTCCTTAGATCTATCATAGGTTGGAGTGAGATTACACAAAGAACTAATTTATAATGTTGGAGTGCATTGGTTGCAAGGTATAACCCATGAATGGATTGATCATGAACTGATGAAGCCTGTCTCAACCCGAAGGCAAAGTGTGCCACACATGACTGGCCTAACACTTGAAAATGATTTTTGTATGCATGGTGTACCGGTATGCACAAGGTGTGTATGTAGTACAGTTTTTCCGCACAAGATGACCCACAGATCTGCCCAAAACTAGCATGACGAGTTGTCATTTTATGTGAGGACTTGGCCTTCAGCTTGTCACGGTCAGTCAGACCAGCGCGTTGTCGCAAGAGCTTGCGTCTCTTCTCCAAAAATGACTCCTCCTCCAGGATGTCAACAAAAAAGGCCTCCAATTCTGAGAGTTTGCGGCAAGTCTCAATACATCAGGAACACAAGGCCAAGGCAAGCAATTTCAATTGCTACAGCTAAATAATCTGGCCTTCAGCTCATGTATCGCAACCTTTAAATATATAAAAGACAAACACAAGCATGAGTGAATTACATACAAAAAATATATTTTACACATGCATTGTCATATGATCAAAGGCCCACTTGACTCAGCTGCAATGCTAGATCAAAGCCCTGGCTAGCCTTGAGAAGTTCCACACGTTGAGCTCGTGGGGATTGGGGTTCCATGGCCATCGCAACAGGCACAAATGCAGGTGCCCTGTGAAAAAGCCACAGATGCTATTGCAAAGCTATACGCATGCATGCGTATGCATGAGCATGAGTGTGCATATGATCTATCCCTCGTGATCTATGCCACTGCAAAGTGCCACCTGCTCACTAGCAAAAAATTGCCAGACAAAAGAATCATCTGGACACACGCAAACATGCATGAGATTTCAATCAGTCCAAATAACAGCGAAAACGCGTTTCACAATTTGCAATATGCATCAAATACCGTTTGCAAACGTTTTCTTGGGCTGACTTGGGCCCATCTCAAAACAACCGTGAATGAACATGTGCTTGATCCATCTTCATCCCCAATGCTGGCTGGGAGGGAAGCACCTGGTCCAAATTCCAGCAGGTCCAGGTCAATGGTCTGCTGGCCTTCCTTCTCAGCCAGGCCTCACTTGTGTGATGAGTCAAGGTCAAATATGTCAGATGCAATCCAGCTTCTCATCTAGGCCAGTAATTACTTTGCAGCTCAAAAGAAAATTGCAATAAGCAGGCCAAAGGAAAAAATCTCGCAGAATCATCAGAATCCATTAAGTTCATCAACTGGTGACACAATGCTATTGATGCATGCAGATCGATCAACCTTGTTTCTTGAGTTTGGTTCTTCTGCGCCAAGCTCTGGACGTTGTGCCCATGCTCTCTTGGATGAAGGCATGCTGATGCTGAGGAATCACCATGGGCGAAACTTGCAACTGAAGAAAGTGTTGTATGCACTGTATGTTGCGAAAATCTATATTATACATGGGTTCTTAAACTGCAAAAGTTCAAGTGCATGTCTTCGATTTCCCTGAAACTTCTTGATTCCACGCACCAGCACCATCAATCCTGTCAGCCGGTGGAGGCTGCAGCTCGAAATAGTCGTTTGCCAGACTCGAATAGTCGCAAGACAACAACTATTGTTTTTATAGTCGTGGAAGGCTAGGGGAACTGCTGTTGGGATGCAATTTCTTTGCTGGGTCGAGTTCCCGCAGTTCCCGTTCCCCCCAACAAAATCGACCTTTGCGTCCTTTTTTCACGGCGCTCGACCTCTTGCTCGCTCTCCAAGGCACAACGGAATACTTGCATCGACATTCTAAGAGCAGCTCTGCAAAGAAAGAGTTGCTCTGAGAGACGTGTTTGGTTTCATTTGTTGAGGCTTTACGGTAAGCAAAAAGGAATGGGGCACGCATTGAGAAGGCACTGCTTAGCACTTTTGGTCGTTTGTATTTGTGCAGCTCCAAAGCATGTAAGGACCAAATAGGCCCTGAGATTGATCTTTTCTATATAACTGTTGTTGATCGATGTGTTTTGTTTGATATCTAGGCAGAAGGTAAATGTGTTTTTTCTGTTGTGAATTTCTTCCTGGGAAGGGGTTACCAAAGAACCTATATACATGTTCGTCAATTAGGCATGTTTGTCATGCCTAACAGCGAACATCCTGTAAGTTAGGAATGTTTAAACTTTGGCCTGAAGAAATTACTATATTATATTATATATGAAAGATCACTTCCATTGGGAGGAGCAGTTTGGAGGTCAAACCAACCAAGCATCTCAGCACTTGGATTGGTGAAACACTTGTGCAGAACCGAATTGTGCAGAACCGAAGCGGCACCAAGGTATCTTTTGGGAGCTGTTGGGTACTCAGAATCAGTCAGACGTCAGCACAGCGCGTGGGTATCCTTCTATTTGCATGTCGTAGGACGAAGAAACATGCCCTTTTCTAACTCCCGGTTTTACTGTAATCCCTAGCTTTGCCACCAGGCAGACTGGATGAACGCCATGTGCGTTGCAGCATGTTTTTACATACTCGGCTCCTTGTTCTTTCATCTACCCAACATGAAGAACGCGTCTAGCCATGTCTAGCCATGTCTTGCCTGGGTCCTGAGATGCTGGGCCCATTTGGGCTCCCAAAAGGCCACTGTGAAGGGATTTGTTGGAGGTTGGAACCCAAACATTTATGGCCAGAAGCCGGCGTGGCGAGGGGATTCCATCGGCACTTCAGTTCTGGAACCACAAAGGAAACACCCACGCCCCTGGACTGAGGGACTGGCCTCCGTCGCCAGGTCATACTTGCAGCCATGGGGCAACACGATGCTGTTCCGCTGGTTGATGGGACGCTTTTCACGGCACTGGTTGACGTGATGGTTGGTTCGACTGTTGAACATGCTCGCGTCGACTGACAGACCACTACCTTTGCTGACACACCAAGCGTCATTCACGACATCTTGAGACTACATCACCGCACCAAGTGATCCGATTCTCCACTGGCAACCGTTCTTCTCCACTGGACATGGCAACAGTGCCCATGGGGAATGGGTGGCTCGTGGCTGTTGCCACCGGGCAACAACCGTTCGTTCGGCTTCGCGGCCGACGTCCTTGGAGTCCGAACCGACCCCGAGGTCTGGCCTTCCCGAGGTGAGACCCGAAGAAGCTCACATTGATAGGAATCCTTCCTGGTTCTTTCACCAATTCAGCATCTATCATAAATAAGTTATCAAAAACGAGCCCATCCACCATGATTTATGGATTCACCCAATATGTGGTGCGGTTTCATGGGCCAAAACCAGCGAAGCTTTGTACTGCCCTTCGCTACTTAGGCCATCGATCCGCGCACTTGCAGTTTCAAAGACATAAGGCTTCAGTGAAGCAGCCCAGTAGGGATGAACTCACCTCATGTCAGATCTCTAAAGCAAGAATGGGTGTAGAAGAGGTGTGTATCATTCTCAGAATTGGGGAAATGTCTTACCAACATATATGATGCACAATAAGTAGAGGAACATCCATTGGGTGTCCCCTCATGTTCGATAAACCCATGAATGTAGGACACGGCTAAGTTAGGTGGTTCAGGTGGTTGATGTCCAACTACCTTCCCAGAAATTGAATCCGAAAGTAGATGAACGAATCCAGAATTTGGACCTCAATGGGATTTGGATCCATCGAACGTAGAAAGTATACATATATACTGTATATATATACACATGAAAGAGGCCTTCATATTTTGATTTGGGACTGTTTATGATTCACTGGCGCATACGACGTGGTTGAATCATCTATCCCGACACCGACCCATCCCGAGATGTTCAAGGATGGATCAATCCGTTGAACATTGCCTTGGTGAAATCATACCAACCCGAGTGGACCATGAGGCACTGGGTGGAGACATCACGCACATTTATATACGTCTTGTTTGGATGCGATGGTTGTTTCAAGTAATATATATTATATACACATAGAAGCCCTAGGGATCCAAGTACTTTCTCAGAAGGTGATTTGAGACACTGTTATGTAGGTTTGGAGGGTCCAAGTACCTTCTGAGAAGGTACGACTGGATCCCTACGGAGGTATATACAAAGACGTAGCTCCCCTCACAAGTGAACACATAAGGTCTTTCTGAGGTCATGTCATTGTTGCATGTTGTTGCCCGGCGCATGATGAACGCCGTATGATGCCGTATGCTTTCTGTCGCATTTGTTGCTTATATAAGTTATTGTGCTTTGCTTTTGTTGGGAGTTCGTTTCGGGTTGGAATCCTGGAATCCTCAAGGGGTTCTTTTCCCACGCCGCGTTTGCGTTACATGTAGAGACAAGACAGTGTCTCATTGATTGGACAGACCCAGTGTGATAAAAGTGTTCAAATCCACAGTGTTCCCAAAATGGTAACGAACAACACCGATCGGACGTATCTAGCGGCAGCTAGCGGCAGCTTGTTTCTTGGCCTCTCCAGAATCTCTCAGAGATGCCGACGCTGAAATGCAGTTCGGTCGCAATAGCATTGTTAGTCAGTGGTCAATATACCAGAAGTCTGCGGTTTGCCTGAAACAGAGTTCCCTATAGAGGGAACCCTTCTCAGGAAACTGTGGTTTTGAAACAACACAAAATTCAATTACTTTGTATTGTAATACATCACAATATAACGCAATAATTATACATACAAGATGGTGCAAGCATTCATTTGGTCGTAGTTTGGACGCCCACACTTGAGAACTCTTGTTGACACCTCATTGTCGCCAGATACTATTGCAATGTCAACGTCATCCAGGAGTCGCGTCGCACCTGCGGGCACGGCGGCGGTCCCGGGGCATGCGGAAGCGGAAAGTTCTTGCAAAAAAGCGTTCAATCAGCGTTCAACTTGTTTTGTGGGCCACTTTTCGAGCGAGAACACGTTTAAGTTTGGGCGATATTTGGTTCCACACCCCAGGCGAAAAAAATGCCTGAAACAGCCTCTCGTTTACGTACCAAAGGCCTGTGAAGAATCATAGTGGTGTTTCCAATAAACAAGTGTACTATGACATACATGGTCCATCATGGTCCTGTTTTTGTTTTTCCACTGCAAATGTTCACGTCTCATTCACCGGTCCAATTTCATCTCTTGGTTGGCAGATGTTGGCAGGCTTTGAACGTATCTGAAGTCGGCAGGACTATTTGATTCCCATCAAGGAGTTGCAGCCGATGTTGGATCTCGGAGACGACGCACTAGGCCTCCTCCGCGTCCGCACGAGTCGCCGAGTCGCCCTCCCGGCCATTGGTCCGCCGGGCCAGAGACGGAGCTGGAGCGAGAAATTCGAAGGAGCTCAATTCCCAGACATGACCTGCCTGGGACTGGCATACTTGCAATATGCTGCAACACTATTGGGGTGGTCGATCTCGAAGCACTCCGCGAGTGGTGTTTCCATGTACCGGTGTTCCAGAAGGTTGAACAGATGCTTACCATAATAACATACCATAATGGGTGAGTTCCTGGCGGGTCCTATGACCCACAGAACTGGAACACCCCATATCTTTCTACACCGCCACGGCAGTCGCACAGGCGTGTATCCCATATGGCTTTGCCCATATCTCAACAAGCACCACGAGCCTCGAAGCATCCACCATCCTCATTCAGACAAAGATGAGATGTACATTGATGTGCCTTGGAGGCACATGTTCTCTGGAACTGGAACTGGCGGAATTTCGCTTATCTACTATATAGAGTTATATAATCAGATGTGTTGTTCAGGAATGGGTGAAACAAAATGCATGATAATTTGCCTATGAGCTTCCTGCACTGTTATAGTATCGTTCTTTTCAGCAAACACTCAATCAGATTCAAGGCTTTGTTGTGGTCGTCGATATTTCTCATTTATTTGCAGAGTAAATACGGATACCTAAGGCCTGCAACGGTTCTACCCAGCGCCTTTGAGACCTTATGAGCAAAGACACATCCAGCATATGATATGCATTGTCAGTTGCCTATGATTTTGCTGGATTATAATAACGCAGCATATGATTTATCCATATTTCTCAAGTTATTTTGTTGCGTTCTTCGCCTTTGGGTCAGGCTGATTTGCTCCGAGAATTCACCAGTGACCAGAAACACAAGTGACCCAGAGTTCAGCTTCGGGGTGAGGTGTTCGACATTTTCAGGTCAGACTTGTCCTTGCTACGTTCGTAGCGATGGCCTCCGACCCACTTGCGATGGCCTCCACCTAATAGCGTCCTTGCTACTAGTATGCAAATTTCATGTATATAATCCTTTGAACACCTGGAGCCTGGTGTTTCTTCGTTAGGATAAGAATGGCAAGGACGGAAGGACTCTCCATCCTTTTTGGTAGCAAGAGTAAGCTTTCGACTTTGGCCAATAAAGTTTCTGGCAGCTCTGGAGACTTTGCCGGAGCATTGGTGGAGCTCCGAAAACCTCTGCAACACCGCCAAACCTCTTGAAATAGTGCAACAGCACGACGACAGCTTGCGCTTCTTCCAGTTCTGCTCCGCCCGGACCCGGAAAAAACCCGGAAGCCGCGGAAAACACAAAACGCGGCGTTCCGTCTCGAAACCGCGGGAAGAACCCCCAGCGCGGGGGTCGGCGACTGAGGTCGGCTACTACGGCCTTCCGTCGGTGCCGGGCTTCGACATGAAAAGCGCCCTGCGGCGGATCGAAGAGTGGCTGTTGCCACGCAAGGGCCACGCGGCGGCAGACGTGACGTGCCCATCCGATCGGCACAAAGCAAGTCTTTGGTGTTTGGTTGGGGGAGCCGAATGTGGATGACAAGGGGTCTTGCCAAAGTGGTGAACTCTTGTGGTGTTCAATGACGAATTAATCCCATCCACCTATTAATAACACAGCCCCCCCCCTCCCCTAATAAGAGAAACTCGGTCGCATTTTTTCTAATAGGGGGTCCCTGAAATTGGAAGGTGCAAAATCGGGTCACCTGGGAAGAGCTTCAAAACAAAAAAGTAATCCATAAAAATGTAATACAAAATCCTTTATTAAACTCGTATCAAAATAATGCAAAAAACCTCCAGATCGAAGGGTCTTCCTTTTCCCCTACAAAAACCTTTATTAGAATACTGATTCATTAGACTGACAACCAAAGCTTTCGCAAGGTGATGTCGCTGTGCCATGCGGTTTTGCACGACCTCGGTGGCAAGTGCGTTTGCGCGAGTCCGTGCCATTGGAGGAAGGAAAACCTGCTGGTGTAAACGCGGCGTGTCATGGTGGATACACAGGGCGGACAGATGTGGGCAGTTACGGTTGTTTTTGGAACCTAATAAAAGAAACTACCCCCAAAATCGACCATGTTGGTAGTTTAGTAGCGGCTTCAAAGGGCGGTAATTTAAGCAAATATAAACCGAACTTAGGGTTTCGGACGGGGTGTTTTTTAATTGGGAGTGTTTATTAATAGGTACTCGGGATTATGTAGTATGTAGTAGATGTGTTTGACATGCATCAACGTTTGTTCTTTTTAGGTTCGGGCACAGTCTAGTTATGCCTTTGCAGCCTTTGCAGGAATGACGCGCCATTGTCGGGAGAACTGCCTTTTGTCCCAGCGTGCTCACATCCACAGGATGTCAGGACAAAAGATCCAGGTATGACCCAGTGCTTTTGTTTTTGAATGTGTCTGAAAGACAAGCCATAGGTTTATTTCCAGTGACTGGAAGCGATGTTTGGGCCAGTGCTAGCACTTTGGGTGCTACTGGTACCAAGCGAGCATTCCAGGCTTGATGGTTTCTCCAAAACCTGTGTCCTCAGACTGGACAATATGGAACTCGTGCACAGTTTGAATGATAATGTTCTTACTAGTTAGTTTCGATATATATATATATATTACACAAACCTATCTCTCCTAGATTAATGTTACATAGTTTATCCATGTCACAGGAGTTTAGACATATAATAGGTATAGACGCATAGCCATTATGCATTACCTAATGACATGATGCATCACGACAGTCGTGATACATCATAGCCCCCTGATTTGCCCCGTGGTTTCTTTACAACAGATCTGACTGGGATCATCTTCAGTATATTTGATGTTTGTTAGCAGTTCTTTTGTACCTGAAAGAATTGTGGATGGCGATGGCCTGCCTGTTTGGGAAGATCTGTGGGCGTTGCTCCCCCAACATCAAAGTGTTGGGACAGAGCCAGCTACATGGGAGTGGCTCCATACCTTCCACTGTTTTGGTGCCGCACCTGAGTACGTGTAAGTTCTTCCAGCGGATGAGAGATGAGATGTTCCTGGAGCGAATGCCCCGACAGAGCTGAAAGTTCTGAAAGTTTGCCGTTGCTCCGTGAAGGTAGCGATGCCCTTTGTTGCTAGTAGTTTCTTGCTCGTAGTAGTAAGGCCAGGAGCCCCTAGTAGCTTCGTTTTTTCCATTTGCATCGAGGTTTTGTGATGCTCTACGCGTTGCACACCTTGACGGAAAAGGACTTGTCCTCCTCCCAGCCCAGCGGAAACAGCGTTGCTTTGTTGTTCGGGTCCAGGTGAAGCAAACGACGCCCGACACGTTCGAGTGGTGCAAAAGACACGGACTGCGCAAAACACAGATTTCTTAGAAGATTTTAGAACCAGCCGAGTGGTGCAGGAGGTGGGATACCTAGAGTCATCCTTTTTGCTGCGTTTTTCTAAAGACTCCTCAGGTTGCCTTTGCCTTTCTGCTTCCTCCAGTTGTACCTCTCTTAACATGACCTCCCAAACCCTTCCATTTACGATACCCTTTGTTTCAGTTTACTAAATCCATCAGTTGTGTTGTTTGCTTTGTGTTCCCTTCAGGTGTTCAATTTTGTGCTCAGTATGTGTGTTGTCTTTCAGTTTTCATGTTGTCTTGTGCCTTCGGAGACCCCCAACCCCCTTCCAGCAGTACTAGCGGAAAGCAAATTCCTTCTTGAGTCCCTCTCCCACAAGGACAAATCACAGAACGAGGCATGCAAGATGAACGTGTGGAAGAGGAGACACGAGACACGCATGGTGAAATGTTGAGCTCCATGTGATATAGATGTGCATACACCCATCACCCAACCATTATCAACCATTCCTTCAAGATCTCCATACGTGTCCCATACGCATGATCATACAACCTGGTGCGTTTTCCCTCAAACAGTAAACACTGTTGGGGTTCTCTCTTAGGAAAAAGACACTGGCCACAGTCTTTCGCCGCACCCCTGAACCCTTCGTTTGGGTGTTGTCCTCCTGTTGTCCTCTTCTTGTCCTCCAGTTGTCCTGCTGGCCGCGCTCGCAAACCCGTGTCCTCCTCTTGTCCTGGTGTCCTCCTGCTGTCCTGTGTCCTCCTCTTGTCCTCCTGGTTCTAGATGTCCTCCGGCCACGCTGGCGATATGTGTGTCCTTGTTTTGTCCTCTTGGTGTCCTCCTGCTGTTCTCTGGCCGCGCTGTGTCCTCCCTTGTTCCCCAAACAGATGTCCAGGCCTTGTCTGGGTCCGTGTGTCCGGCTTGGCCACACCCTAGGCCCTGCTGTCCTTGTTGAGCTCCGCCGTCTTGTCCAGGCCTGGCCTTGTCCAATCCTTGTCCGGGTCTGTGTGTCCTGCTTGGCCGCGGCATGGGTGCCGTGGGCCTTTCTTCTGGCCCCTTGATCACCGCCTCGTCCCGGCCTTATCCCCTGCTTGGCCCGCTTTCACTTTCTCCCCGGGTATGTGTGAATGCAAGAGTGATGCAGCGCTTGATATCATCCTCGGATTTTCTCATATGCCTTCGTGTTTGCACATGTGGCCTCGGGAATCAGGAACCATCCTTTTCTTTAATGTGTTGTTTATATGTCATTCCCAATACAGACTTTGCCACCAATATTGGAATTCAAGGAGTTGACGCCCAATAAAATGTTGAAACTTGTTGGGGTCTATGCTGGCATATGTTTTGTTTTGCGACAGTAGCTGTGATCACCACCCGATGACAGATGTTTGACAGAAGATGGACCAAGGCGGCGAATGTTCAGTTTAGCCCGGGCGCTCAGGGAGTGGGTTGGCCAAACGATATGGTTGTGTCAACACCAGGATACCTTGGTTGACCTACCGACATGACTTGCGCTCCGGTCTGACACTTCCACCTGGCAGGTCAAGCTACATGCTGTTGGGACTCCAAGTCTTGACCCATCCCCAAATCAGGAGGGGTAACGGTAACAGATGAATTTTTGTTATTTCGCTCAAGTAGCACACTCACAAACAGGATAAACAGGTATAGGTTGTCCTAGCAGCTGAATAGAGGAAAACTCAGTGGCATCACATTCGTCAGGGACTCTCAGCGACCAAGTATCGGCACGAGCGCGCAGCAAAAGTGAAGAGGTCAGTTGGTTGGCAGGAGTTCCGAATTTTCACTGCCAGGAGTTCCATGTCGGTGGGAACGGCTGGCTGGTGGTGGGATTTTTGTTTGCCGAACTCGGAGCTCGGGGCAGCTGAGATTCGAGATTCATGGCGCACGTATATAGATTGGACAGGCCGGTGGGCAACCGTCATTGGTGAACCTTTTTGGGATTCCCCAAACATCCATGGATAGAAGATAATAGAATCATGTATAGTAATTATAGTAACTATAGGGTATATATATACACCTACATTACCCCATCAAACATCATTAAACCAATCCGATGTAGGTAAATATGCCATGGAGTGTCCGAGATTGGTGTCCCTTGCAAATGACCATGCGGAAAACGGTGAACTCTTTTCAACCGGCGAGCAGAGTCGTTTACATAAAAATATTGCCTGTTTGCATGGATGACAATGAATCAACCAAATGCAAACAATTGAGGCTTTGGAAAAGTGAGGAAGTGGTTCTCTCAAGTCCATGAACTGAACCCACATTGAACTCTAAATACGTACGTCGGGCTGTTGAACAAGCCAAACCATCACTGCGGTCTGTGAAGGTTTTGGCGGCCCAAGCCTATATAGTATTTACCTTCAAGCAAGATCCACCCATATCTCTCACCAAAAGCTGTAGGCGAGATTGGGGCTGCAACCTCAACAAGAGTTGAAGTCCGACTTTCAGCGATGGGCGATCGTAGCTCCACCCAGGAAGCCTATGACCGAGTGCGCAGCAGAATGGGCTCGGCCACGATTTTCCCAACCATCGATGAGAAGGACTGGCGAGCACTGGGTGTCCGGATCCACATACCCTCTTTTTGAGGATTATGTGTTCGACACCTGACACCTTCATGCACTGGCGCCAGGCGTCGCGTCCAGTCGTGCCTTCTGAGAAGGTATGTGGATCCGGGTGGAGAGCTGTGGATCCGGGTGTCGGGCTGGACCAAATCGGCCAT